>JASVEL010011603.1:0-113635 GCA_032618575.1 Nicotiana noctiflora | reverse complement strand
TCAATTAAGTTGTTTTTATTTTTGCGTTCTCTACATATCTATCTTTTCTAAATAATTAGTGTCATGTTTTGCAGTGCTGCTTATCTGTTGATATTACGAAATGGGAGAACCAATTCTTGAAATACCAAGAGAAAAGCACTCCATCGTCAATTGACATCTTATATGCCAAGCAATGTGAAGACTTGGGCATTGAGGGGGTTAGTTTCTAGAAGCAGCTTTACTTCTTTTAATTACTGACTTATTTTTGTGTTTTCCATGATTTCTCCAGTTGATTGCTAGTTTTTTGCATTTTTTTTATATAGCATTCCCTAAATTCATCTACTTGGGGTCCAAGTCAGATGACATAGTCCTTTTGTTAACGAAGATGAAGCTGAAAAGCTCTGTAGGGTTCTTAACATATTCAAAGGAGTTGCTATACTTGTGCCTAGTGAAACTCTTTTCTATATTTTCTTCGAAATTTCCTACGAGGCTTATGAGCATCTATTCAAAAGACTATTATTAATTGGATTGCAAATACACCGAATTAGATATCTATTTAAGGTGTGTTGTTAAGTTCTTAAATATCCGGGCCAGTAATAGGTCCAGCTTGAACATAGAGACCGGTAGTTACGCATTGTAATGAACTCATGCTTATTTTGGTCTTGTCATTTCCTTGCAACTTGGCTCTGTGAAGTATCATGTATATTGTCTCTTAAATGTTATGAACATAAATGGACTCAGTAACACAAGATAATCTCAATTTTTGAGAAATCTTGAATCTTCAATGACATACTCATTTCTACCATTTCATAGTGTCTTAAAATTATTTGTTCTCCAAGACTGTCTTTCCCTTGATCTTCAAATTATAGTTTGTACTTATTACAATGAAGAGCAGCCTCTACGTAAAGTTCTTGTTGTGATTCAGAGTCATCTGATAACGACACATCAAGACATACCTTTATCCCACTTCAACTTGATATTTGTTTACTTTGCAATTCTTTTCCTTGTAAGGCTCTATATTCGGAACAATTGTGAGTTATTCTTTTGGCATTTATATACCTGTCGATTTGAAGGTTTAGCCCCATGTACACACTACTCTTTGCATAATTTTGTTGATAGTTGATAATCCATCGGACGCAGAAGCTGAAATTCATAGTCATCTATTGATAATAGGACCTGTCGATTTGAAGGTTTAGCCCCATGTACACACTACTCTTTGCATAATTTTGTTGATAGTTGATAATCCATCGGACGCAGAAGCTGAAATTCATAGTCATCTATTGATAATAGGAAAGACCTATTTTTATACTATTTTATACGGAAAAAACCAAGCTACAAGAGCATTACAAGTATTAAAATGGAAAATATAATTGTTTCTCTAGATATATCTTTGAATTCTTACCAACTTGTCCTTAAATTACTTTCTATCTTCCCTTTTTATTCCCTTTTCTTCAAATGCTCTTTATCTCTTAATAACAACTTGAACAATTTTTACCTTACGTAATTTGATTTTTAATAACAGCCAAGAATCCAACTACATTTTTTTTCTGTATCTATCTGTGTTTCCATCCTCTTGACCGACTTTTGTTTATAGGTTATCTGACATGGCGATTATTTTTACAGCCTTTCTTTGGTATGTTTGGTTATGGAGGACCAATTGCATCTATGCATTTGGGAAGGTATGTCTTGCTAAAGTTTATAATGGCTTCATTTTGGACAAAATAAAGGACTTATTTTCATCTTGATGTCTTTTTGTAGACGAGCCTCAGTTTCTTCAAAGACAAAGGAGTCTAAGAAAGTATTTGTGTTACATCTTGAGAGAGGAGCTCTGATTAGCTGTTCTTCTTCTCAACACACTTGGAGGATGCTCATCATTGTTTAATTTTGCTATCTTCTTATCATTTTGGCTCTCATCTTTGTATGCAGTTCTTTCTCTTTATTTTATCCTCCTAAGTTTTATATCTTTTTTCTTTCATTTAGACCGATGGAAGTGTTAGAGACCCCTTGGAAGATGAGACTCGAGAATCAACTGATGGTAGCTTCACTAAAGTAAAATATTCTTCCAGACTCTTCCCGACACTTTTATTATTAGAGTTCTTTAGTATCATCTTCATTCGGAATAGAATTTAGCATGATATGAGTGATATTCTAATTGATCCTTTCAGTCCAATCTTTGTGGTTCTTCATAGTGTTATGATTTGTTGTATCCTCCATGTATTGAAACCTTTTTCAATGTCTCTGAAAAGAATTCCATTACTAAATTGTTTGGAAATGGATTATATTGTGGTGTTTCCCAAATTATTTTTATGAAGAACAAATGTATGTAATGTTTAGGTTTGGATTTAGGTTGCTCATAGCATTTTGACGCTTTAAATTCTTTGTTGTTTTGGTATATGTGAACACTCTAGACATCAATGATTTCGATTTAATTGTGGCAATGAAAGGTTCCATGAAAATAAGTCTCAAACATGTTATGCAATTGTTGGTGAAAGTATATAATCAGCTTTTGAAAACCATTGTTCCTTAACTTTTGACAGGTTGTTCCTTACCTTATTGACAGGTTGAAATTTTTCATCCAAAGATGAGAAGCGAAAGCATACAGCAGTTACAATACAAACCGAAGGATATATACTTCCCTTATATTCTGGTTAGTGGTTTATAGAGTTTATTTGATAAGTTGGTTTTAGAGGTTTATGTAGTAGCTTTTTCTGATCATTGTTTCCTGTTCATTACTTTCAAATTTGATTAATAGCATTGTTATATATGGCAACTAGAAACTTTGTTACTCTGATTGAGGCTGAAGATAATGTGCACATGGGAGTGTTATTGCGATTTTGAATTACTGCTTGTTGCTTTAAGCATCCTTTTTCGTTTCTTTTGCTTAATGCATATTCCAATTGTATGCCAGCTTTTGTAGTATACCTTAGAACTGGCCTTGCTGATTTTACAATTTACACGCATCACACTTCTTCCTTTATGTGATTTGCATTTTGCTTAGTGTATGTTACATATAATAAGTTCCTACTGTAGTATATAAACTTCTGCTGGTGTGGAATTTTGTGACTTGTTCAAACTTTTATAGCTCCTCAACTTCCTTGGGATTGAGGTGTAGTTGCTGTGTTGTTGTTGCTCGAACTTCTAGAGCTCTTCCCCAAAATTTTATGTCCTATAGTCATTGTGATAACTAGGTTTTAGGTTGATAACTAACATTAGAGAGCTCGAAAGTAACTTAAAAGGTTTATGTGGAGCTACAACCGTTGTTGCTGAAGATGCTATCTAGTCTGGCGTGTGGTGATGTGATGATACTCTCTGCCTTATAGGATTTATTCTGTGCACTCTGGCCTTCGGTATCTTATTCATTATTATTTCATTGTGTAGTGTGATGAAGTGTCAAATACATGAAGAACCATAATGCCTATTGAGTTTCAGGTATAGTATCTATATACTAGAACTCGATGATAATTTTCCTATACCATGTACTTGATGTCTTTAAAAATGGTTTAAAGATACTTTTGTACAGCTTAGGTATACATTTTTATTTTTTGGTATTATTTTCAGAGAATCATGAGATACCAATTAGTATCGGATGATTGGTTACTTTTTGTTAAGAACCTCTTAAAGGTCCTTTCTCTTCATGTTTTTATTTTTTGTTTTCGTGTGATTCTCCACTTGGAGGAGTTCCTCTCTTTGTGGATAGGTTCTCATGCTCTTGATCTTAAAGATCACCATTTTTCTGGCAATGCTCATCTATTTGTTGTTGAGGATTCCTCTTAGCATCTTTTTGAAGGTTGCCAAATGAGATGTAAATGATACTGTGGCATGCAGACATAAGAGGTCACAGTGAAGAACTTGAGAACCTCTTAAAGATCCTTTCCTTCATATTTTTGTTTTTTGTTTATCTGTGATTCTCCACTTGGAGTTCCTCTCTTTCTGGATAGGTTCTCATGCTCTTGATCTTAAAAATCGCCATTTTTATGGCAATACTCATCTATTTGTTGTTGAGGATTACTCTTAGCGTCTTTTTGAAGGTTGCCAAATGAGCTGTAAATGTAAATTTTATCCAATGTGGAATTTGTTCTTCACCGTGACCTCTTATGTCTGCATGCCACAATATCATTTAGTCCTTTACCTTGTGTGATCTTGCTTGTCTCGGACACTTCTGGTTACTTGTGAACTACGTTTACTTAGTTTATCCTCTTCCTCGGCACCTTATTCTCCCCATTTCTGAAATTTGAAGTCTTTGCTGACTGCTTCATTCGTATGACGTCATTCCATTTTTCCATTCCCTTAAAAGTCCTCTTTGATTATCTGTGTGGCACTTAATTCAAATTTTTAAGAAATGATTATTTGCTTTACTTTTTCGTCCTTCTTTTATCTTTTTTTCCTTTTTGCCTTTTGTTGTCTTTGTAGAGCTTCACTGGAGAAAGCTTTCGCAGTTTTGCATGTGGTAAGTTTAGTTCACATAGTGGATATTATGTTTTCTTGTCCAACTTCTCTGAAAAGCTTTTTCTGGTAAGAAATTCAATTCAGCCTGTTACGTAAATTAGTTATCTAAGACTGATGAGGCGTTTTGCATTGAAGGAAGGATCTTTCTGCATGTTCTTTTTTCGCTTGGATACCATCTTTTATCTAGCGCTCATGTTTTCCACTTGATTTCCTATTTCTCTATGTTATAGGAGTTAAATAAAAGATTATTTTCCTGTTATCTTTTCGTAGATGGTGCTTTGTTTCTTTTCCTCATCTCGAGCATTTCCTATTTGTTTTCTCTCAAACTGGTGCTGGTAGTTGTTCTCTCTTTTAATCTTCAATTTTGTGCAGTTTCACTAACAGTTGCCCGTACCATTTGTTTCTTGATGAGTATCCTGTTCTTTTTGTCATGCAGTTAGAGAGATAAGGTTTACAGACCACAAAAAAATTGGAAAACCATCTTTTGAGTGAGAATTTTCAGCTACTATGATAGTTTCTGTCACAATTCATCATTTGTTGGTTGCCTTATCACCACAAAATAAGTGGCTAATTGGTCAAAATTTTGCCTTATCACCATTTGTGTTAAAGCAAGTTCTAGTATTTTTTGGGAAATCTCAACCTGAGCACCTTTTGCCAATTATTTTCAATGCAAGTTCTAGTAGAGATCTCTTTCTTTTTCTGCAGATCATTCAGTTGATGCGATTTGCAGGTCAATGGCACTAATTTAGCAGAAATTGAAGGTGGTGGAGAGGTGGCAGCCACAAACTTACACTCCTGCAATGGTCCTGAGTTTGTATTACAACTTAGATTTCATGCAAACGATACCAATGTAAAAGTTGGTTCAGGTAACATATGCGTCATTTGTCACGACAAATACCTAGCAAGTCTTTTCATTAAATCATGTTATCATAGAGGATTTTATAGTCTGAGATCAAATTTCTCAGGAAAGAGATCACCCCTAGAAGCAAATGCTCGCCTGAAGTGTGTTTATCTTCCAGTGGTGCAGGTGACGCTATACTGTTTCTAGTTCTGTATTTTGCAATGTATCTTGGGATTGATTTTGTGTGCATACAGATCATTCACCTCCTTGTCTAAGAAAAAAGAAAGATCCTGCACTTAATAACCTTTTTAAGGATGTGTGAATGTTTTTAATTGCTGGGTAAAGAGAGTATTGAGGTGATATTGGAGAAGCTAGAGACGGATGGATATGGAATTACAGAAAATTTTGAAAGTTTTAGTCTTGTTTCCGTCCGTAGGTTGGGTTGCCTACTTCCAGATTGTCGATGGGTTAGTCGATCAGAATCTTTCTTTTATTCATTTACAAACTATATGTCCGCCAATCTTGTATTCTGTCACTATCCATAATCTGCCAAAATTTACTTTCATAATGAGATTTCTCCAAACTTTGAAAGAAAGGACGTGTGGGCCTATTTATATGTTATTTTATGCTTGTGTTATTCTATATGAACTTTTTGATTTTTGTATTTCTGCCTAATGCTTTGTTTTCTTTTCCTTATTTAAATATTCTCAAGCTTGAACAATTTCAACTAACTTTTTGTTTCTTGCTGGCTTGGCTTCCCTTCATGGAACCTAAGCTAAGAAAGGGTGATAAGGCTGAAGCCTTGAAGAGATGCTGCTTTAGAGTAAAATGTTTTGTAGGTAAAACCATTTGTACCAAATAAGTACTCCCTATTAATGAATATGCATTTTGCTTTGTCATTGGTCCATGCATCATAGAGCAATATTCTGCTTGCAGAGACTGATGCTGGTTTCAACCCAACACCATCAAAGGTACAAAGCAACTTTCTTATGTGCATTCTGACAACTTGTGAAGACAGATATTCATTTCCTGGCATGCAAAATGAGAAGTTTTTTTGTATATATCAGTGGAGGAACTAACCATGTGAAAAACAAGAGAAATACTCAACATGTTGAATAGACTAGAGGAATCTAAATGCAACTAATAATTCTTTACTTTGACAGTTGGAATCTTTCTACAGTCTGATTCTTTTTACACCACTGGACACAATAAACCTCATACACTACGTGCATTTTGTATATTCCTAGATGTTGAAGTAGAAGGTCTTGAGCTCCTCTGATTTAGGACCTAAACGTTAAACATGAGTGATGTATTCGATAGCTGCAGCATCTGGGATATATTACTCAAAGGAATTGGCACCAAGACAAAAGTTATTTTACAGTTGTCCCAATTGAGTTACCTGTATAATTGATTTAGGCCCGCTTTATCTCCAGATCTCTTCCCTGTAGACCCAATATGATTGTCAATCGTAATGTCAAAGTAGCATTATTGGAATGAAGGAGGCCAATTAGGGAGTCATACATGATATTTCCTAGTGAAAGTGAAATGATAGATGTATAAGGTATGCTACTAGGAAATCTGTGGTACTCCACCAACCCTTTACAAATGAAGGGAAATTGTACCACTACCCAAACTATTACACAGTGTAAATCAACTAAGCAGGAGCAAAGCTTTTCCCAACTCCAAGTCTTCGATTTGTATTTCTTTAGTGTTGTTCCAAGCTCCAAGAATGATATGGCATATATGCATTTCCCTCTTTTCTCTCTGATGATATCTGCTGTATGTATTTGCATAGACTGACTTAGACCATCACCATCCTTACACCATTGCATTAAGAAACTTTGGCAACAAGCCTTCTGAGAAAGCGAAAGGTAATAACTTTTGATTTGCTGTGCACTGTTGCAATGTTTATTCACTACGATGCAAGGAGGTCTCCTCACCTTATGTTTCAAATCCTTTTAGATATTCATGTTGAGATATCCAAAGATGGAAAAAAGGTGACTCTCTTACAAGTGGATAAGCAATATCAGGACTGGATAATTTCATATGTTTGAGCGCTATGATGAGGAGGTTGACTGTGGAGAGGATCAACCTACTTTTGTACTCAGCCCTTCGCACAAGAAAGAGCTTGGTGTAATTTCAGTTATGAGAATTCATAAAGTTTTACGAAGGAAAGGAATAACTTGGTAATCAGGGCAGAAGATTAAAATTTTGAAGGGAGCTTGTAGTGGTTTCCACAAGAACAATGTTTTCGCCACATTAGAATATATAATTCTTGAAGGATGTCAAGGGGAATCAGGTGGTAAGTGTTCAAAATTTCGTGGTTCTTAGAGTATACTATTCTACCTGTTTTATTCCGAGTAGCTCATTATTTTGGTATCTTATGGCTAACTACTGCTCAAGTAATTACATATCTCTCTGCTGCATTATGTGTTAAAATTCGGCTGTAACCTATCCATTGACGTTGTTATGATGTTGTAACATTTTCTCAATGTTTTTTTAGGCGTGGCTCGAATTATCTGCAGGTTAGTGATTCACTTCCAATATTTCAGGTCACTGCCTTTCCAGATGTTTAGTTCCCCTCCTTCAACACTATTACCTGAAACTTTCATGTCTTTACTATGATTATTTATAGGCCATTAAACGTCCTTGCTGAGAACGGTTCTCGCCTTTTAGTTGATAAAGGGTATGCTAGCATAGAAATCCATGACTCGGAATCTTTGCCGATTAGTGTGATCGACACCGGAAAGGTTCTTGTTTTGGCTCCATATTATTGCAGCTCAATTAAGTTGTTTTACCTTTGCGTTCTCTACATATCTATCTTTTCTAAATAATTAGTGTCATGTTTTGCAGTGCTGCTTATCTGTTGATATTACGGAATGGGAGAACCAAATCTTGAAATATCAAGAGAAAAGCACTCCATCGTCAATTGACATCTTAGATGCCAAGCAATGTGAAGACTTGGGCATTGAGGGGGTTAGTTTCTAGAAGCAGCTTTACTTCTTTTAATTACTGATTTATTTTTGTGTTTTCCATGATTTCTCCAGTTGATTGCTAGTTTTTTGCATTTTTTTTATATGGCATTCCCTAAATTCATCTACTTGGGGTCCAAGTCAGATGACATAGTCTTTTTGTTAACGAAGATGAAGCTGAAAAGCTCTGTGGGGTTCTTAACTTATTCAACATGGTAAAGGAGTTGCTGTACTTGTGCCTAGTGAAACTCTTTTCTCTATTTTCTTTGAAATTTCCTACGAGGCTTATGAGCATCTATTACTTTGAATATCTTTGGAGTTGATCAGATTTCAGCTGTGTTTGATCTTGATGGTACGTCACATTTATACTTGTTCATTGAACTGCTGAATTTGGTTGCAAGTTCAGGCACTAACTCAGGATGCTGTTGATGCTGGACATGAACCTCCTGAGGAGATTGTTGCCGTTGTTCGTCCAGCTTCTTTTAGTTCTATTACTGCATCTGCAAGTTTGGATCAGAAATACATCATGAAAGAAAAATTTCAGATGACTCTAGAGGTCAAATTTGAAGCAGAAGCGGAGAGGAAACAACTTGGTCATATTTACTCTGGCCGATTGACTCCTTCGTCGCGTAAAGGGATTAACGGTCTATATATATTCCCCCTGAAGGAGAAGTTTTCAGAGATTTTTCAGAAAGCAGGCTTTTACCTATTTCGAGTTTCTCTTGTAAGTTATATGTTCTTATATATCCATTGTATGATATATTGAATAATGTGTTTGTTATCCCTAATTTTCCTTGCTATTGATTTTTTTTTTCAGCAAGACTGTACAAAATTTGAGAAGGAAGTGCATGTTAAAGCATTGTCTGAGGCTGCTAGTTGGAAACTTACAAGTGATGGGAAGGCTACACTCAATGTAAGGTGGGACATCTCTATTCTAAATTGACTTCTTACATACAGTTGTGCAAAAAGAAAAAATTTCCAGCACTGAGTCTTAAGATTGCCATACAAATCTGATATCATTGATGTTCTTAATTGTCATGGCATTTATAAGTCAAAAGAACGGTGAAAATGATTAGTTACCCTGCATTGTATCGATAAACATTTGATATATATAGGAGAGTTAGGATAAGAAAACTATCCTCATGTATGATTCAATGAAGAAAACTTTCCCTTTTTATTGGTCCATTTTCTGAAACTCCCCACTGGCCACTTACTCTGTATGCATTTTAATATGAGTCGAGAATAAAGTAAGAACAATTACAAGATAAAATATAAATTTATGTGAACTTTCTTGTCTTAAAGATTGAACGGTTAACGAGGGGACACTTTCATTTATTTATATTAGCTCTTCAACAAGCTTCTGGCTGATTCTTAGCCCCGTGCCAAGCAGGTTGAAATATTTTTGTTGAAGGGTGGTGGTGAGACTCAAACTCTAGACTCTGCCTACACTGGTGGTTTGAATTGCCTGATCTAATGTTTTAGTTATTAGAGAAAGACATTTTTATTTTTATTTTGGATCTTCAACAATTTTGAATGCCCATTTTTTCTTAATTCTTTTGCATTTGCAGTCTATGAAGGAATGGAGTTTGATTTAACCTGTTGAGGACTTTATCAAATTATGCATGGATAGGAAATAGAATTATTATAGCTGAATGAGTTTCATATTCGTCAATATAATGCTTGCCTTGTTTCCTTAATAATGCCTTATTTTCAATTTTTCTGAGGTGAGTTATTTAGATTAAATCTATGAAGCATTTATTTTCCCTGCAATTAACAGCGTCATGCAACATTTTATTTCTTTCTCCATTTGCCTTAAGTATCTCACTTATCAGCAATTAAGAATCAGCATCTAGTCTCAGATGCATGTGGTAGTAAACTTCATAGTACAACCTTACCGTTGTTGCATCGTAGCATATTTTCCTTTGCAGTCTATTTGAGACAAACTGACTATTTGTTTCCCCTGCATATAAGCAACGTGACAAAGTTTGATGGTGTTTAAAAATATTCTTTGGCAGGGTTGGTTCTTTTTTTCCAGAGTATTTGTGTGTTGCATGTTATGATAGATTTTCCATTCGTATTCCATTCAAGTTGCACACAAAGATAAAGATGAAGTTAAGTTCTAGTGCCAAAGATGTTGAGTCCAAGTTCTGTTATGGTCAATGCATTTCACGCGACAGATATACGATGAAGTTTAAGGTGACATTATATGATCCCAGCTTCAAGTCCTTCACAGTACACTTCTCAAATCTTCTCTAAATAAAGAATTATATCAAAATTTTCCACTCTTCAGAATGTAATTATTGAAACTCGTGACTTGGATAAGATTCGACCAAGTTATGAAGCTACCTTATATATATGTTCAAAGGATGATCCAGTTTTAGCAGCTATTCCTTGTACAGGTAATTGATGTATAATTTTGTTTTGCATTGACTGAGAATATATAATATATGTGCTGTTCCTTAGTTGTTTTCCTCTGCTTATAGTTATTCCTGGACCTTTGCAATGCGTCCTTCTGCATCCTGTGGATTTTGGCAAGAAATTGGTTCCAGGAATGATCATTAAGGAGCTTGCTTTGGAGGTAATGGAATTTTAATTCAATACCCTACTATAAACATAATTGAGTGTCATATAGAAGTAAAATTCAGCATTTCTATTAAGACGAGGATCATTTTCTAGTTAATACTCCCTCCGTTTCAATTTATGTGAACCTATTTCCTTTTTAGTCCGTGCCAAAAAGAATGACCTCTTTCCGTATTTGGAAACAATTTAACTTTATGCAATGATTTATAGCCACACAAAATAAAGGTGCCTCATTTTACACCACAAGATCAAAAGTCTTCTCTCTTTCTTAAATTTCGTGCCAGTCAAATGAGTTCACATAAACTGAAACAGAGGGAGTAGCATTTCAGAACCCTGTCATGCTTTAAGTTGTGAAAAACACTGTAACTGAAGTAAGGTGCAAAACATTGACAGCATTTTATGTATAAGGGGTCGATTGGTAGGATGCATTAGATAAGCTAATACATGCATTAAGAGTATTAATAATACATTGTTTGGTAGACATTTTGAACATATGCATTTGTTATACATCCTACTTGGTATTATCCTATGCATAACTAATAGAAAACAATGGTATTAGTAATGCAATGGGTTTTAATGCATATATTAGCTTAGAGATAGAAAAAATTGTCCTTTAAAATTTATGCTTGATTAAAATATACTAGTTTGTATATTAATGCAAGTTCAAAATAATTCAAATAGTGAGAAATAAAATTATATCCCTAGTAAATAAATAAATACTTACCATATTTTTTTTATAAATAAATATTTAATTTTATTTTACAATATAGGTAGACAAATAAAATAATTTTTTAAAATATTTTTCATATAAAAGTATTTCTCAACATATGTTTCTTTTAAAAAGTTAGAGCGTGGACTAGTTTTGAAGTCATTTTTTGTAAACAAACAATTCTTTTAGAAATTGTACAATACTTTAATACATCAAACAAACAATGAATAAGAAATATATTAGTATAACTAATACCAGCATAACTAATGCAAGCATTACTAATACACCATATTCAGTATTATTCTTATGCACCCTACCAAACGACCCCTAAGTGTAATGGAATTTTAATTCAACACCTACTATCACCACAAGACATATTGAGTGTCATGATAAGCAAAATTCAGCATTTCTTCTAAGACAATGATCATTTCTAGTTAATAGTTTTTGAAAACCCTGTCATGCTTTAAGTTGTGAAAAACAGTGTAACTGTTATAACCCATTTTCTGAACAAGCCGAGACCGGCACTCGATCACTAAACATGACCGAGCGTGCTTATCAAGCCTCTTATAACTCTAAACATTATATACAACAAAGCAATACTCTAGACAAATACTTTTGATTAAGTCAAATATTAAATAGATCAACTCCAAAGCTTTATTCGTAGTAACTACTGAAATTTCTGCTAAGTTATTATAAAGTAATTTATGACTCTCAACCCAACGACTATGTGTCTATACTAATAAACTGACGCACTGCTCAGGACATGAGACTTCTTGGCCAGTTCTTTAAATAAACAACGGAAAATGGTCAAATATATCCTTATACTATTGAAAAATGTTTAATATTACCATCCGTTATACTATTAATCCAAATATATCCCTAACGTCATACTATGGGTCCAAATATAGCCCCGACATCATAAAAATGGTACAAACCTACCCTTCCTCTGTTAACTGCCTCCCCTATGAACACATTTTATTGCTAAATCACTATTTCTCCTTGTTTGAAGCTACCAAGTTCAATTACTTTGAAGTTCTATCGTTATTTAGAAGAATTAGCTGCCTCTACTTCCTCTTGTTGCTTCTCCGACCGATCCTGGAGTTATACGTACTTTCACTTGAGCTTAAAATTTGGCATTTTATTTTGCATTTCCTTGTGTTGTCTGAATTTGTAAGACATATTTAGGGAAAATTTAGTAGCACTTTTATTTTAACATAAAACGTAAAGAGAGAAAAAAATGGTAGCCTTCCAGAAATGTGGTTGAAGAGAAAGAAACAAAAAAAAAAAAATTAACTCTCGTGTCTAGGTTGTTTTTCTTTCTCACCATGGTCAATATTGAAACCTTAAACTAGTTTGCTCATATCTTTGCTTAGTAATAAAACAAAATGTATTTTCGTTCGTATAAGCATGATTTGAATAACAAAATTAAAAAAATTTCGGTTCACATTGTTTCATATTATCTTTAGTTGTTAGCATTTCTTTTGATATAATTTGTTTGTATATCTGTGATCTGCAATTTTTCTTCAAATGAACTAGAAAGAAAGGTTACGAGGAAGGGATGAAAATGAGAGTATAATGGTGAGGTGGCAATGAAATGTTGTCATAGGGAGGCAGTTAACGGAGGAAGGGTAGGTTTGTACAACTTTTATGATGTCGGGGATATATTTGTACCGATAATATGACGTTAGGGATATATTTGGACTGATAGTAAAACAGAGGATATTATTAAACCTTTTTCAATAGTATAGGGACATATTTGACCCTTTTCCGAATAAACAAAGTAATAGCTAAAAGAAAATGACTCTAAGGAATACTCCACGAACAAAAGCGGAGCTCACTAATAATACTGGAAGAGAAAGAAGTCCTAACTTGCAGCTTGTTCTCCTGCAAATTCGGTTCCTATGTTGTACCACCGACCAATGTAGGTTCCCAAAAGAGAACGTCACTACCATCCATTGTACTCAGTAAGTCTCCCAAAAGAGAACGTCAGTACCATCCATTGTACTCAGTGAGTTTCAACAACAGGGGGAGAAACTTTAATAATATATACATTATGAGCAAAAGTTCTAAATGCATGTAAAACATAAAGCTTATAAGAATAATTATAAATAATTGCATAATAGAAAATTCTTTTTTTTTCTTTCTTGATAAAAATACTTCACTTTATACTTTGGGAGTTCCAACTATCCTGACTTAATTCTGTCTCAGTCACCTTGTGATCGGCACGGGTTCGATCCCAACCTGATCGAATAGGCCCAATCCACGAGGTGCCACTCGCTTCATGGTTCTCAACGCTCATGTATCATACCTTAGCATGGCTAAGTAAATTCTCAGCAACAGGACCCTCGGCTCGTGTGCTCCCTACTTTGGCACAAGTAGTTTTAGGCTAAGTTGCTCGGACACGGGTGCGGGTGTCCGACACGGGTGCGGATCTAAAGGTCGGATCCTTCGGGATATAAATTCTAAGATTCAGGGATACGGATCCTAGTATGGATACGGGTGCGGGGATCCGGCTAAAATTAATTCAAAAAAATAAAAATATAAAAATATCTCTAAATTTCTAAGAAATTTAGTGGAATACTTAGCATATCTTGTAAAGTCTGTATTTCTTTTTTATTCTCAAGTTGTAAATAAGTAATGGATTGATATCGTAGATAAGGTATGTTATTTTCTTCAAATGTTATCCTAGTTTTGGTTCTAATTTTGGGAATCAAATTGTATCTTGTATCGAATTTTCCGTCCGTTGTGGTCAAAGTACCCAAAAGTGTTTGACCATATCCGGTACGGATCCCATACCCACACTCATACTAGTGTCGTGTCGACACGGTCGCGGCACCTAAACTGAAGTGTCGGAGCAACTTAGGTTTCAGGAAGTCAACGCCTTGGTCAGGACCCTAGGCCTGGACGATGACCACTTCTCAGAATAAAGGATACTCCCAAAAATCTTTTCTTTCAAAAACTTTTCTTGTGACCTTTCAGGTCTAATTCTTTTATACATACTCATACTGGTACCCTTAGTGTAAGGTGAGAATTAAATAAATATTCAAAAGTATTACAAAGGTTCTTGATCCATCATGACTTCTCAACATGAAAATGACATATATAAATAACATAAAAATCTGAAATTTATGCACATATATCCAAATAATCATCTAAATTTTAATTAGAAAATAGTTCTAAGCTAATAGGTACTTACTACTCCAATTAAGTATATATTAACTCTCTTATATTTAATTTATATCTAAATTTTAAAAAATAATGCGTTAATAGTAGCATATTTGCTTTCAATGCAACTCAATTATTTCAAAATGATTAGATTGGAAATCAATGTATATATGGTGATTTTGTTGTACTCAAGCTTGTTTAAATAATTTTCAAACAGCTTTGGTTTAATCTGAATTTAACGTTAAGGCTTTAGTTAGACTTTAGGACTTGGACCAGCAGAAAGAATAGGAAAATGTTTATGATTTGTCTTACTTCTATCAGTATGCATTGACAAAAGGGAAGAGCTTTTGAAAAGGGTCAAAAAAATATGATCTTCTTTTCTGGCCATGTATGATCAATCTGTTAATTGTTTTCAGGGTTGATATATAGTCTGCAAGATTCAAATAATGGGACAATGGTAGCCTTCCAGAAATGTGGTTGAAGAGAAAGAAACAAAAAAAAAAAATTAACTCTCGTGTCTAGGTTGTTTTTCTCTCTCACCATGGTCAATATTGAAACCTTAAACTAGTTTGCTCATATCTTTGCTTAGTAATAAAACAAAATGTATTTTCGTTCGTATAAGCATAATTTGAATAGCAAAATTAAAAAAATTTCGGTTCACATTGTTTCATATTATCTTTAGTTGTTAGCATTTCTTTTGATATAATTTGTTTGTATATCTGTGATCTGCAATTTTTCTTCAAATGAACTGGAAAGAAAGGTTACGAGGAAGGGATGAAAATGAGAGTATAATGGTGAGGTGGCATTGAAATGTTGTCATAGAGAGGCAGTTAACGGAGGAAGGGTAGGTTTGTACAACTTTTATGATGTCGGGGATATATTTGTACCGATGATATGACGTTAGGGATATATTTGGACTGATAGTAAAACAGAGGATAGTATTAAACCTTTTTCAATAGTATAGGGACATATTTGACCCTTTTCCGAATAAACAAAGTAATAGCTGAATGAAAATGACTCTAAGGAATACTCCACGAACAAAAGCGGAGCTCACCAATAGCACTGGAAAGGAAGGAAATCCTAACTCGTAGCCTGCTCGCCTGCAAATCCGGTTCCTACGTTGTACCGCAGACCAACGTAGGTTCCCAAAAGAGAACGTCAGTACCATCCATTGTACTTAGTGAGTTTCAACAACAGGGGGAGAAACTTTAATAATATATACATTATGAGCAAAGGTTCTAAATGCATGTAAAACATAAAGCTTATAAGAATAATTATAAATAATTGCATAATAGAAAATTCTTTTTTTTTCTTTCTTGATAAAAATACTTCACTTTATACTTTGGGAGTTCCAACTATCCCGACTTAATTCTGTCTCAGTCACCGTGTGATCGGCACGGGTTCGATCCCAACCTGATCGAATAGGCCCAATTCACGAGGTGCCACTCGCTTCATGGTTCTCAACGCTCATGTATCATACCTTAGCATGGCTAAGTAAATTCCCAGCAACGAGACCCTCGGCTCCTGTGCTCCCTACTTTGGCACAAGTAGTTTCAGGAAGTCAACGCCTTGGTCAGGACCCTAGGCCTGGACGATGACCCCTTCTCGGAATAAAGGATACTCCCAAAAATCTTTTCTTCTAAAACTTCTTCTTGTGACTTTTCAGGTCTAATTCTTTTATACATACTCATACTGGTACCCTTAGTGTAAGGTGAGAATTAAATAAATATTCAAAAGTATTACAAAGGTTCTTGATCCATCATGACTTCTCAACATGAAAATGACATATATAAATAACATAAAAATCTGAAATTTATGTACATATATCCAAATAATCATCTAAATTTTAATTAGAAAATAGTTCTAAGCTAATAGGTACTTACTACTCCAATTAAGTATATATTAACTCTCTTATGCAAATCATCAAACACTTTGTGTGCATGCTTTTGTGAGTTAAACCACTTTAGTAAAAGGTTATATCAACTCACCTCAAAACTTCTCGAGCCAACACGTAGGCCCCAGTGCAATTGACACCAGTCAAACAATCAATTTTACAACAACCGGTGTATTTTAATCAATTTTAAAGTACTACACCTAAATATGAAATTTATTGGTGATATAGAGGAAGAAAGGAATTAACTATTCAATTTTTATCTAATACTACCGTATGGTAATTAACAATAAGAAATTTTTATATACCTGAGTTCAAGGATTAGTGGTTTGTAAAGAACCCTAGAATTTTCTTCTTGTTTGATGTGTTTGCTGCGTTGCTGCTTCTAATGTAATCTCCGCCTCTTTTTCTTACTTTAGTTTGGTATGCTTCTGCCGTTACTCACTTTTTAAGGTTTTAAGCCTTAGGTTTCTTGTTTTATTATTTTATTTGGTTCTCCCCTCCCCCCCCCCCCTTTTTTTTTATTAGTAATACTCATTTTTTTTAAATAATTAAATAACACTGAAATTATTACTATAATAGTAACATTCCTCTAATTGTATATTGAGTTATTTAAGTGTGTACATATGTGTGTATATATATATATATTCACTATAGATGAGAAAATAATAAAAATATATATATATTCACTATAGACGAGAAAATAATAAGAATAATAATCATAATAATAATAAATTAATTGTAACAGGAGAAAGATTTCCCTGCTTTAGCTCTATCGACAGAGGCCCCCGCCAATTAGTGTATCTTGAAACTTTTATAAATTTGGGAAGTGTTACGGTAACTGAAGTTTTCAAGGCACAAACCATTATCCCTTTTGACAAAATAACAGCATTTTATATACAAGTGTACAATAGGAAATTAATACAAAAAAGAAATAAATTTGTACAATAGGTAATTTATTAGAAACAACGGTGTCTGATATGCAATTTATTAGAAAAATAAAGGTGTATATAAGCTCCTAATTTCAGGAAGCAAGAGAAGCCACTACCAGTCTACTAGGAGATGGGGGAGGTGATACACTACCTAATCCTAAAAAAGAAAATTCTATCTAACCCGGTTCAATAAAAATCCTTGGAAAAGAACCGTGGTCAAAAGAAAAATCAAGGGGAGGTGATACACTACCTAAAAAAAGAAAATAAAAGAAAGAAAAATTCCTACATGGACTACTTCGCTCAAGAGTACTTGTCCAAATAACGATAACGAGACATCAAGACATACCTTTATCCCACTTCAACTTGATATTTGTTTACTTTGCAATTCTTTTCCTTGTAAGGCTCTATATTCGGAACAATTGTGAGTTATTCTTTTGGCATTTATATACCTGTCGATTTGAAGGTTTAGCCCCATGTACACACTACTCTTTGCATAATTTTGTTGATAGTTGATAATCCATCGGATGCAAAAGCTGAAATTCATAGTCATCTATTGATAATAGGAAAGACCTATTTTTATACTATTTTATACGGAAAACACCAAGCAACAAGAGCATTACAAGTATTAAAATGGAAAATTTAATTGTTTCTCTAGATATATCTTTGAAATCATACCAACTTGTCCTTAAATAACTTTCTATCTTCCTTTTTTATACCCTTTTCTTCAAATGCTCTTTATCTCTTAATAGCATCTTGGACAATTTTTACCTTGCGTAATTTGATTTTTAATAATAGCCAGGAATACAACTACATTTTTTTTTTCTGTATCTATCTGTGTCTCCATCCTCTTGGCTGACTTTTGTTTATAGGTTATCTAACATGGCGATTATTTTTACAGCCTTTCTTTGGTATGTTTGGTTATGGAGGACCTATTGCATCTATGCATTTGGGAAGGTATGTCTTGCTAAAGTTTATAATGGCTTCATTTTGGACAAAATAAAGGATTTATTTTCATCGTGATGTCTTTTTGTAGACGAGCCTCAGTTTCTTCAAAGACAAAGGTGTCTAAGAGAGTATTTGTGTTACATCTTGAGAGAGGATCTGCGATTAGCTGTTCTTCTTCTCAACACACTTGGAGGGTGCTCATCATTGTTTAATATTGCTCTCTTCTTATCATTTTGGCTCTCATCTTTGTATGCAGTTCGTTTTCTTTATTTTATCCTCCTAAGTTTTATATCTGTTTTCTTTCATTTAGACCGATGGAAGTGTTAGAGACCCCTTGGAAGATGAGACTCGAGAATCAACTGATGGTAGCTTCACTAAAGTAAATATTTCTTCCAGACTCTTGCTGACTCATTTATTATTAGAGTTCTTTAGTATCATCTTCATTCGGAATAGAATTTAGCATGATATGAGTGATATTCTAATTGATCCTTTCAGTACAATCTTTGTGGTTCTTCATAGTGTTATGATTTGTTGTATCCTCCATGGATTGAGACCTTTTTCAATGTCTCTGAAAATAATTCCATTAATAAATTGTTTTGAAATGGCGTATATTGTGGTGTTTCCCAAATTATTTTTACGAAGAACAAATGTATGTAATTGTTTAGGTTTGGATTTAGGTTGCTCATAGCATTTTGATGCTTTAAATGCTTTGTTGTTTTGTTATATGTGAACACTCTAGACATCCATGATTTCGATTTAATTGTTGCAATGAAATGTTCCATGAAATAAGTCTCAAACATGTTATGCAATTGTTGGTGAAAGTATATAATCAGCTTTTGAAAACAATTGTTCCTTAACTTTTGACAGGTTGTTCCTTACCTTATTGACAGGTTGAAATTTTTCATCTAAAGATGAGAAGCGAAAACATACAGCAGTTACAATACAAACTGAAGGATATATACTTCCCTTATATTCAGGTTAGTGGTTTATAGAGTTTATTTGATAAGTTGGTTTTAGAGGTTTATGTAGTAGCTTTTTCTGATCATTGTTTCCTGTTCATTACTTTCAAATTTGATTAATAGTATTGTTATATATGGCAACTAGAAACTTTGTTACTCTGATTGAGGCTGAAGATAATGTGCACATGGGAGTGTTATTGTGATTTTGAATTACTGCTTGTTGCTTTAAGCATCTTTTTTCATTTCTTTTGCTTAATGCATATTCCAATTGTATGCCAGCTTTTGTAGTATACCTTAGAACTGGCCTTGCTGATTTTACAATTTACACGCATCACACTTCTTCCTTTCTGTTATTTGCATTTTGCTCAGTGTATGTTACATATAATAAGTTCCTACTATTGTATATAAACTTCTGCTGGTGTGGAATTTTGTGACCTGTTCAAACTTTTATAGCTCCTCAATTTCCTTGGGATTGAGGCGTAGTTGTTGTGTTGTTGTTGCTCGAACTTCTAGAGCTTTTCCCCAAAATTTTATGCCCTATAGTCATTGTGATAACTAGGTTTTAGGTTGATAACTAACATTAGAGAGCTCGAAAGTAACTTAAAAGGTTTATGTGGAGCTACAACCGTTGTTGCTGAAGATGCTATCTGTCACGAGTCGTGATGGCGCCCAACAGTTAAGTTAGGCCAGCCAGACCAACTATTGTTTTTCACAGTTAAATATCAGTCCCAAATGGACAACTGAAGAAGGATATATGAGTCAAAGAAATTCCAATAATAATAGTACAAATAAATACTGAGAAGTGCGAAAACGAACTAACACTCCCAAAGATCTGGGGTCACAAGTCTAGAGCCCCTAAGCAAAATCGAATGGAAATAGAGAATACTGTGTGAAATACTCAAATCTGAAGCATAAAGTAATAACCGAAATGAGATGAGAAGCTAGGTTCTACGAACGTCGGCAGCTACCTCAGCAACTCGATATGACTCTGTAAAAGCTTGGAGTGCTCGTCTACTTCTCCTGAGTACCTAAATCTGCACACAAAGGTGTAGTGAGTAGAGGTGAGTACTAAGTACTTATTGAGTAATAAATATATATATATATATAAATAGCTGAAAGTAAGAAATCCACAGAATACCATATAATGAAGCTAAACTACAGTCCGATCCTCCTACGAACTAGCAACAATAGTACTTTACAATTATCACAGATGCAAGAAAACAAAACGTAAGTCACTTAATCAAGTTTTCTTTCACATATGTACATATACATAAATTATAAAAAATTGTTCATTCTATTATTCTTCCGTGCATACGTGTATACTATTACTATAAAGAGTAAACATCGACTGATTCAAGTCAAGGATCAGTCAAATCTCTTCTTTTTTACTTATTTGGTATAAAATCTGTTTTCCTTTTTGTTTTCTTGATTTCTTTGTCCCATGTTTGTTCCTTGCATTTTCTTTTTATCCCTTATTTTTGTTTTGAAATACTATGTGTGTGTGTGTTTCCTGATTATATTGGTATCATCTTATGTTTCGATGTTTAGCTTATTCTTTTTGCTTTATACCTAGGCTTTCGCTAAGGTTGATTTTTACAGGCATCAAAGAAATTTATTTATTATAATTTATGTAACTACCATTTGTTTTTGACTTGTGGTAGGTCGAGCAAAAGGCAGATTGAATACTTTTCAGCAGAAACGTCAAGGAAGAAACCAACTACAGCTCTAAGAATCCAAGTTGATTCGGATGAGGAAGTTGATATTGAAGAAAAAGTTTATTATTTTCGGGTTCTGTTGCCAAATAGTATGACTTTGGAGTTGCAAGTACCTGAACAGCCCACTGAAATGCCGGTTGAGGACTTTATCATTGTAGTGAAGCGAGAATGCATAAAAGTTGGGGGAAGAATAGAGTTCGGTCTGAAGTCCAAAAGAAAGATTTATTGGACGAGCAAGGACTAGCATTTTGTAGATGCTTTTGAGAACAAGATAACAAAGGCGCTGGATTTCAGGAATTTTAAGCCTAATTACAAGTCTCATATGTTAAGGCTTTGTGTATGTCTGTTTTATTTTGTTTTTTCTTATTTCAAATTTCTCCTTTTTTGGTCCCATTTGCTTTTGTTATTGGTTGATATTTTTTTTACTTAAAATAAAGTAGTATTTGAAGTTAAGTTTAAAAAAATAATTGGAAGTTTGAAGTTGTATTTGGACATTGTGAGTGAAAAAACTTTGAAAACCTAAAACTTATGTTTCAAACTTCAAATTCCATATTTGAAGTTTGAAGTGGCTAATTTGATAAGCAAACACTTATTTGAGAAATTTTTTAAACACACTTATTTTTGGACAAATGGGGCCTTATGCACTGAGAGTGTAGATAATTTTTTAAACATGGAATTACCTAATGCAACACCTAAACTCTTTTGTTATTTCTTTTTTCCATACAGGATTGTTTAGCTGAAGCAGATGAATATGAGGTTGGTACCTCAGTCTCTGGCTGCTTGCTATTCAAGCATATATGTTAATATAAGTTAAATGAGTGTATGGTTGCATTTGACAGAATATGTGGGATCTTACGCCGGATACTGATTTGTTGAAGGAGCTACCTGAAGAATATACTTTTGAAACTGCACTTGCATGTTTGATTGTAAGAATCTAATATTGCACATATATAACTTTCTCTATTTATGTTCATCATTATAAGCATTAACTTCATGTCACTGTATATCAGGATAATTCATTGCGGGCTGTATGGTCTAATCATGCAAACGAGAGGAGATTAATAAGGTATGGAACTTTGAAGCTGGATAGCTCAATAAAGCTTGTAATCAACTCAAATTCTTAAAGGATGGAGATACTGTGATATTTACTAAAGACTGATTTTTGTTTATACTTGAGAGAATACCAGTATATTGTTCATCCTGGGAGCTGAGTGTCAAGTGTTTTCGTAAAATGATTATATTTGACCAAAAGTGTTAAGCCTTTTAGTTAAACCAATTAATGATAAAATATTGGGTAAATCTTAGCCAAATATAATTGGCTTTAGATCTAAGCATAATCGGTACTAAAATCAAATGGACCGAGTTTATGCAACATTCCTTAGAATGATTGAAAGATGCTAAATGTAAATAATAAGCTTACATCTTTGATATATTATTCCATATTTGTAAAAACAAAGAAAATAAGGGAGGAATCTCATTGATAACCATGAGATCTGGCTTCATTGATTCAACAATGGAGATTACAAAGGTTGGTAACCCGAAATCTAGACTTCTTTCTTCGTTCCTTTGAGGTCTCTCTCGTGTTTTATGCTTTTCCTCCTTCTTCAGATCCCCCTTCTTTCTGCTTTGTCTTCCTTATATATATTGTCAATTGCCCTTTTACCCAATGGTTCTTAACTAGCGTGCCTTCTTGCACTCTTCCTCACTCGCCCAAGTATTATGTTCTGCTGTGTAAGCCTTTGATGGCCTGATCTCGGCAGTGATCGAGATACGCATCGCCATTACGCCTCGTGGGCACGACCATGGCTTGGTCGACCTCTTATCGTTCCCTTTAATGATAAGTAACATGTAATCTTGTTTTTGTCCAGTTCAGTTAAATTGCATTCTAAAGTTCACATGAATCTTGCCTGAAAGTGGATAATTTAATTCCCCAAGAAACTTATAACTCATTTTTCTAATCATTTTAATACCTTGCAACTGTGCCATCATCAATTGTATCCTTTTTCTTTTCGGATATTATATTGGATGGTTTCAATTTTCTTATTCAATTCAGTTCATGCTTCAACTAACTTCTTAACTAAATGATCTTTTTGATATTGCCACCTTACAGTGAATTCCAAGGATTTATAATTTGTTCTTATCATTTTCTGCATGTGCTCACACTTATTTGTTTGACCTGCTGTTGGCAGTAGTTGTGTAGCTCTGCTATAATTAATCGTGACCATATCTTACTGAGATTGGGTGTTGTCTTATTTCCTGTTGGCTCCTACTTTTTTCTTTCACTGGCTTTCACTTATGTAAATCTATTATGTTAAATGGCGTCTACGGCTGTATCATTGTCTTGATAAATAGCTCCGTACAAGATGATTCATTATCTTGATTAATAGCTCGTATCTCACACTCCTTGGTAACATTCACTGATTCTCTTATTTTTCAGTCTAGAGTTAACTGAGAAGAGGATCACAATATTTGACACAGGCCCTAGTATGGATGGAAGTGCTGAAAACTCTATAGTCAAGTGGTAAGTTATTCTTTCACTGATTTAACTGGGAACTTATGAGTTATCAGAATTGTTAGATGTCCTAATCCCATGTATAGTAGGTTTATAATATGTCCTAGTTTGATATGTAGTAGGTGTAGAATATGTATTATAAATAGGGCTCATTGTATCATTGTTAATACATCAATAATATATTTTTCTTCCGTGCTTTCTCACATGGTATCAGAGCCACCATGAGAAATTAATCGTTGTGCCTCATTCCAACGATATCCGGAAAGAAATAACTCAGTAACCGTGCAATTTTCCGGTGACCTAAGTGACTAATTGCGTAAAAGTCACTAATTATCCGTGTTGTGCAAAATCCAACACCACCAAAAGCTCACCCACATAATTCCGACCAACCCCCAGAAATTTCACCGGGAAAAGCCACTGCACGCGCCCCCACGCGCCTGCCGGAGCACTGCCGCCGGCGGCGCGTCAGCCTCACGCGCCGGCGCGTGAGTGCCCTTCCGGCCAAATTTTCGAAAAAATTCTTTGGAACAGTGTTTTCGCCTGAGCATTCCGAGGCTACCCATCCTATTTTTGTTCGATTCCGACCACTTTGAAATTTTTCCGGTAGCTACAATACTTTTTCAGCAAAAACAATATTTTCAGCATCTGTTTCAGAGAACTTTCGGTTGATTCTTTTTGTTATCTGGTGATAATCCTACTATCTCTTTGGGAATCGATGCTTTAGGGTCTAGAAACCCGGGTTCTGGCAGTTCTGGTGTTATGATTACCTCAGAACCTTTAATGGGAGGTTCAAACTACTTAGATTGGGCTTCATCTGTTGAGTTGTGGTGTAAAGGTCAAGGAGTTCAAGATCACTTAACAAAAAAGGCTGGCGAAGGTGATTAAAAGGCCAAAACACAGTGGGAAAAGATCGATGCTCAGTTATGTAGTATCCTGTGGCGATCTATTGATTCTAAGTTGATGCCCTTGTTCCGTCCATTCCAAACTTGTTATTTAGTTTGGGAAAAGGCTCGTAATCTCTACACTAATGACATATCTCGTTTCTATGATGTAATATCGCGAATGACAAACTTGAAGAAACAAGAATTAGATATGTCTACTTATTTGGGACAAGTTTAGGCAGTCATGGAAGAATTTGAGACGTTGATGCCAGTTTCTGCTAGTATTGAAAAACAACAAGAGCAACGACAGAAGATGTTTCTTGTTCTTACACTCGCTGGACTCCCTAATGACCTTGATTCAGTACGTGACCAGATTTTGGCTAGTCCAACCGTCCCCCCAGTTGATGAATTATTCTCTCGATTACTTTGCCTTGCTGCAGCACCTAGCCACCCAGTAAGCTCACCACAGACACTCGACTCATCTGTCCTCGTATCCCAATCAGTGGACAATCGGGCATCTCATACTATGGGGAATTGACGAGGAGGAGGTCGTTTTGGAAGATCTAGACCCAAGTGCTCTTATTGTCATAAACTTGGACACACTCGTGATGTATGCTATTCTCTACATGGTTGCCCACCCAAATATGCTTATGTTGCTCAGATTGAGACTACAGGTAACCAGGTATTTTCTTTATCTGAAATATAATGAGTTCCTTCGATATCGAGCAAGTAAGCAGACATCTCCACAAGTAGCTTCTGTTGCTCAGACTAATACTTCTGTTGCTGGTAATTCCTTTGCTTGTGTTTTCCAGTCTAGTCCTTCTGAACAATGGGTTGTGGACTCAGCCATATCTCTGGTAATAAATCACTTTTGTCAAATATTGCATATTCACAGTCTCTTCCCTCTGTTACTTTAGCCAATGGGTCTCAAACCAAAGCAAAAGGAGTTGGACAAGCGAATCCCCTACCCTCTGTCACTCTAGATTCCGTTCTTTATGTCCCTGGTTGTCCTTTTAATCTTGCATCTGTTAGTCGTTTGACTCGTGCCCTCCATTGTGGTATATATTTCATTGATGATTCTTTTATTATGCAGGACCGCAGTACAGGGCAGACGATTGGAATAGGACTTGAATCAGAAGGGCTTTACTACCTTAACTCCCTAAAATCATCGAAGGCATGTCTAGTTACAGATCCTCTGGACCTAATTCACAGATGTTTAGGACATCCATGCTTATCCAAGCTTCAGAAGATGGTGCCTAGTTTGTCTAGTTTATCCACATTAGAGTGTGAGTCATGTTAGCTCGGGAAACATACTCGAGCCTCCTATCCTCGTAGTACTAAGAGTCACGCAGAGTCTATTTTTTCTTTAGTTCATTCTGATATATGGGGTCCTAGTAGAGTCAGTTCAACCTTAGGATTTCGTTATTTTGTTGGTTTCATTGATGATCATTCACGATGTACTTGGATTTTCTTAATGAAAGATCGTTCTGAGTTGTTTTCTATATTCCAGAATTTTTGTTCTGAAATTAAAAATCAATTTGGTGTCTCTATTCGCACTTTGCGCAGTGATAATGCCTTAGAATATTTATCCACTCAATTTCAACAATTTATGACTTCTCAAGGAATTATTCATCAGACCTCTTGTCCGTATACCCCTCAGCAAAATGGGGTTGCAGAGAGAAAGAACAGGCACATCATTGAGACTGCTCGCACACTTCTCATTGAATCTCATGTTCCGCTGCGTTTTTGGGGCGATGCAGTTCTCACAGCTTGTTATTTAGTTAATCGGATGCCTTCCTCTCCCATCCAGAATTAGATATCGTACGCAGTATTGTTTCCCCAATCACCCATATACTCTGTTCCCCCTTTGGAAGCACTTGTTTCGTTCATAACTTAGCCCATGGAAAAGATAAGTTAGCTCCTCGTGCTCTCAAGTGTGTCTTCCTTGGTTATTCTCGTGTTCAGAAGGGATATCGTTGTTACTCACTTGATCTTCGTAGGTACTTTATGTCCTCTGACGTCACATTTTTTTAGTCTAAACCTTTCTTTACCTCTTCTGACCATTCTGACCCCCTTAATATATCTGCGGTCTTACCTATACCGACCTTTACGGAGCGTACTATAGCTCCTCCTTCTACTTCCGCCACAGAAGCCTTACCCGAGTCTCCTATAGCTCTTCCTTCACCTTCCACTATAGAAGTCTTATCCATTCCAGCCGTTGAGGAGTCTTGTGTGGTTCCTCCTAGACTCTCTGCCACAGGAACACCACTTTTGACATATCATCGTCGTCCGCGCTCAGCATCAGGCCCAGCTGATTCACGTCTTGCACCTGACCCTACCAATACCGCGGACTTGTCTCCTCTTAATCAGCCGATTGCACTTCGGAAAGGTATACGGACCACCCTTAATCCTAATCCCCATTATATCGGTTTGAGCTATCATCGTTTGTCATCACCCTATTATGCATTTCTATCTTCTTTGTCCTCTGTTTCCATCTCTAAGTCAACAGGTGAAACATTGTCTCATCCAGGATGGCGACAGGCTATGATTGACGAGATGTCTGCTTTACATACGAGTGGTACTTGGGAGCTCGTTCCTCTTCCTTCAGGTAAATCTACTGTTGGTTGTCGTTGGGTGTATGCAGTCAAGGTTGGTCCTGATGGTAAGGTTGATCGTCTAAATGCTCGTCTTGTTGCCAAAGGATATCCTCAAATATTTGGGCTTGATTACAGTGATACCTTCTCTCCTGTGCTAAGATAGCATCAGTCCGCCTTTTTCTATCTATGGCTGATGTTCGCCATTGGCCCCTCTATCAGCTGGACATTAAGAATGCTTTTTTACACGGTGACCTTGAGGATGAAGTTTATATGGAGCAACCACCTGGGTTTGTTGCTCAGGGGAGTCTCGTGGCCTTGTATGTCGCTTGCATCGGTCACTTTATGGTCTAAAGCAGTCTCCTCGAGCCTGGTTTGGTAAGTTTAGCACAATTATCCGGGAATTTGGCATGATTCAGAGTGAAGCTGATCACTCTGTATTCTATCGGCATTCTGCCTTGAGTCTTTGTATTTATCCAGTGGTCTATGTTGATGACATTGTTATTACCGGCAATGATCAGGATGGTATTACAAAATTAAAGCAACATCTCTTGCAACACTTTCAGACTAAGGATCTGGGCAAACTAAGGTATTTTTTTGGTATTGAGGTTGCTCAGTCTAGCTCAGTTATTGTGATCTCACAACGAAAGTATGCCTTAGATATTCTTGAAGAGACAGGAATGACAGGTTGTAGACCGGTTGACACCCCGATGGATCCAAATTTTAAACTTATGCCAGGACAGGGGGAGCCTCTTAGCGATCCTGCAAGATATAGACGGCTGGTTGGTAAATTAAATTACCTTACAGTGACAAGACTTGATATTTCCTTTTCTATGAGTGTTGTGAGTCAGTTTATGGATTCTCCGTGTGATAGTCATTGGGATGCAGTTGTTCGCATTCTTCAGTATATAAAATCAGCTCCATGCAAATGTTTATTGTTTGAGGATAGAGGTCATGAGCAGATTGTTGGATACTCAGATGCTGATTGGGCAGGATCACCTTCTTATAGACGTTCTACGTCTGGGTATTGTGTCTTGGTAGGAGGAAATTTGGTCTCCTGGAAGAGCAAGAAACAGAATGTGGTTGCTCGGTCTAGTGCAGAAGCAGAATATCGAGCGATGGCTATGGCGACATGTGAGTTAATTTGGATCAAACAGTTGCTCGAGGAATTGAAATTTGGAGAAATTAGTCAGATGGGACTTGTTTGTGATAATCAAGCTGCTTTTCATATTGCGTCAAATCCAGTGTTCCATGAGAGAACTAAACACATTGAGATTGACTGTCACTTTGTTAGAGAAAAGATACTCTCGGGAGATATTGCTACAAAGTTCGTGAAGTCGAATGATCAGCTGGCAGATATTTTCACCAAGTCCCTCACTGGTCCTCGTATTAACTACATATGTAACAAGCTCGGTACATATGATTTGTATGCACCAGCTTGAGGGGGAGTGTTAGATGTCCTAATCTCATGTATAGTAGGTTTATAATATGTTCTAGTTTGATATGTAGTAGGAATAGAATATGTATTATAAATAGGGCTCATTGTATCATTGTTAATACATTAATAATATATTCTTCTTCCGTGCTTTCTCACAAGAATGACGTGGACTAAGTCTGTAAGTTAACTTTGAGTTCTAAATTAATAAATACTTTCTTATGTGTTGCATAAGGTTCTTCTTCTTGAGGATGGCACCAAGACACTTGAATCAGTCCTTAAAGATGGAAGTTGATGTCTTAGATGGTTCAAGTTTTTAAGTTATATGGATGAGTAACTTTTCCGCAGAAACGCCTTAATTTCTCTTTTCTTTTAACTGTTTTAGATCATTCCTTTTGATGTATTAGGATCTCTCTCACATATAGATAGATTATTTTTCTTCCGTGTGTTGTTCTTTTGAAAATAACTTCCAAAAAAAATCAGAGGTCTGTTTTTGTATCTGCTATTTGAATTTATGTTAGGTCTATTTCCACTTACCAAAATAGTAGTTTATGCTAGGGCTATTTGTTGCAATGACTATCATTTGGTTTTGATAGACTTTATCTTTAATTGAGGGAAAACCACTTGTAACATATACGGGAACAACGATTAAATGATTAATGTCTTATTTTAAGTAAAGAAACTCATGCACTTCTTTGATGGCTTGATGCATTGCGACGATAGATCAAAACAAAGAGTAAAATGCTTTTGTAACACTCAGGGTCTCCAGAAAGTGATCAATACTGTGCATAGTTTGTCTAGACTGCAAATCAAATAAATAGAACCGAAGAGTTGATGCAGTGAGAAAGTTGCATGTATTTTACTAATTTGCACCTTAACTGCAACTAATCTTCATTCAATTCTTTTGTGGTTTTTATCTCAGAGCCAGCTTAGAAACTTGATACTGTCCTCTTCAATTATGTTGTCAGTTCTTTCATCTTTACTGTTATTTAATGCACTTTCATTGTCATTTTATTTTTTATTATTTTTATTCTAATGATGTATGTTTTTAGGGGAAAGATGGAACTTCCCTTCATAGTTCATCTTTACTGTTATTTAATGCACTTCCATTGTTATTTTATTCTTTTATTATTATTATTATTCTGTGATGTCGTATGTTTTCAGGGGAAAGATGGGAGCTTCTCTTCATAGATCATTGAGACACAGAGGCGGAGGAAAACCTCCATACTTAATGGTTATTTTTAACTCCAATACACAGTTTGTTTAACCGTATTCAAAAGACTGCTATTAATTGGATTTCCAATACACCAAATTAGATATCTATTTAACGTGTGTTGTTAAGTTCTTAAATATCCGGGCTAGTAACAGGTCCAGCTTGAACCTAGAGACCGATAGTTACGCATTGTGATGAACTCATGCTTATTTTTGTCTTGTCATTTCCCTGCAACTTGGCTCTGTGAAGTATCATATATATTGTCTCTTAAATGTTATGAACATAAATGGACTCAGTAACACAAGATAATCTCAATTTTTGAGAAATCTTGAATCTTCAATGACACACTCATTTCTACCATTTCATAGTGTCTTCAAATTATTTGTTCTCCAAGATTGTCTTTCCCTTGATCAGTAAGATGGGCATACAAATCTTTTTGCATCCATTTTGGCAAAAAATCACGAAATGACAATTGTTGCCTATAGTTTGTACTTATTATAATGAAGAGCAGCCTCTACATAAAGTTCTTGTTGTGATTCAGAGTCATCGGATAACGAGACATCAAGACATACCTTTATCCCATTTCAAATTGATATTTGTTTACTTTCCAATTCTTTTCCTTGTAAGGCTCTATATTCGGAACAATTATAAGTTATTCTTTTGGAATTTATCTACCTGTCGATTTGAAGTTTTAGCCCCATGTACACATTACTCTTTGCATAATTTTGTTGATAGTTGATAATTCATCGGACGCAGAAGCTGAAATTCATAGTCAGCTATCAATAAATGGAAAGACCTATTTTTATACTATTTTATACGGAAAAAACCAAGCAACAAGAGCATTACAAGTATTAAAATGGAAAATATAATTGTTTCTCTAGATATATCTTTGAAATCTTACCAACTTGTCCTTAAATAACTTTCTACCTTCCTTTTTTATTCCCTATTCTTCAAATGCTCTTTATCTCTTAATAACAGCTTGGACAATTTTTACCTTACGTAATTTAATTTTTAATAACAGCCAGGAATCCAACTACATTTTTTTCTGTATCTATTTGTGTCTCCATCCTCTTGGCTGACTTTTGTTTATAGGTTATCTGACATGGCGATTATTTTTACAGCCCTTCTTTGGTATGTTTGGTTATGGAGGACCTATTGCATCTATGCATTTGGGAAGGTATGTCTTGCTAAAGTTTATAATGGCTTCATTTTGGACAAAATAAAGGACTTATTTTCATCTTGATATTTTTTTGTACACGAGCCTCAGTTCCTTCAAAGACAAAGGAGTCTAAGAAAGTATTTGTGTTACATCTTGAGAGAGGAGCTCAGATTAGCTGTTCTTCTTCTCAACACACTTGGAGGGTGCTCATCATTGTTTAATTTTTGCTATCTTCTTATCATTTTGGCTCTCATCTTTGTATGCAGTTCTTTCTCTTTATTTTATCCTCCTAAGTTTTATATCCTTTTTCTTTCATTTAGACCGATGGAAGTGTTAGAGACCCCTTGGAAGAGGAGACTCGAGAATCAACTGATGGTAGCTTCACTAAAGTAAAATATTCTTCCTGACTCTTCCCGACTCTTTTATTATTAGAGTTCTTTAGTATCATCTTCATTCGGAATAGAATTTAGCATGATATGAGTGATATTCTAATTGATCCTTTCAGTCCAATCTTTTTGGTTCTTCATAGTGTTATGATTTGTTGTATCCTCCATGGATTGAGACCTTTTTCAATGTCTTTGAAAATAATTCTATTACTAAATTGTTTTGAAATGGCTTATATTGTGGTGTTTCCCAAATTATTTTTATGAATAACAAATGTCTGTAATTGTTTGGGTTTGGATTTAGGTTGCTCATAGCATTTTGGTGCTTTAAATGCTTTGTTGTTTTGGTATATGCGAACACTCTAGACATCAATGATTTCGATTTAATTGTGGCAATGAAAGGTTCCATGAAATAAGTCTCAAACATGTTATGCAATTGTTGGTCAAAGTATATAATCAGCTTTTGAAAACCATTGTTCCTTAACTTTTGACAGGTTGTTCCTTACCTTAATGACAGGTTGAAATTTTTCATCCAAAGATGAGAAGCGAAAGTATACATCAGTTACAATACAAACTGAAGGATATATACTTCCCTTATATTCAGGTTAGTGGTTTATAGAGTTTATTTGATAAGTTGGTTTTAGAGGTTTATGTAGTAGCTTTTTCTGATCATTGTTTCCTGTTCATTACTTTCAAATTTGATTAATAACATTGTTATATATGGCAACTAGAAACTTTGTTACTCTGATTGAGGCTGAAGATAATGTGCACATGGGAGTGTTATTGTAATTTTGAATTACTGCTTGTTGCTTTAAGCATCCTTTTTTGTTTCTTTTGCTTAATGCATATTCCAATTGTATGCCCGCTTTTGTAGTATACCTTAGAACTGGCCTTGCTGATTTTACAATTTACACGCATCACACTTCTTTCTTACTGTGATTTGCATTTTGCTCAGTGTATGTTACATATAATTTGTTCCTACTGTACTATATAAACTTCTGCTGGTATGGAATTTTGTGACCTGTTCAAACTTTTATAGCTCCTCAACTTCCTTGGGATTGAGGCGTAGTTGCTGTGTTGTTGTTGCTCGAACTTCTAGAGCTCTTCCACAAAATTTTATGTCCTATAGTCATTGTGATAACTAGGTTTTAGGTTGATAACTAACATTAGAGAGCTCGAAAGTAACCTACAAGGTTTATGTGGAGCTACAACCATTGTTGCTAAAGATGCTATCTAGTTTGGCATGTGGTGATGTAATGATACTCTCTGCCTTACAGGATTTATCCTGTGCACTCTGGCCTTCGGTACCTTATTCATTATTATTTCATTGTGCAGTGTGATGAAGTGTCAAATACAGGAAGAACCATAATGCCTATTGAGTTTCAGGTATAGTATCTATATGCTAGAACTCGATGATAATTTTCCTATACCATGCACTTGATGTCTATATAAATGGTGGAAGATACTTTTGTACAGCTTAGGTATACATTTTTATTTTTTGGTATTAGTTTCAGAGAATCATGAGATACCAATTAGTATCAGATGATTGGTTACTTTTTATTAAGAACCTCTTAAAGGTCCTTTCTCTTCATGTTTTTATTTTTTGTTTTTCTGTGATTCTCCACTTGGAGGAGTTCCTCTCTTTCTGGATAGGTTCTCATGTTCTTGATCTTAAAGATCACCATTTTTCTGGCAATGCTCATCTGTTTGTTGTTGAGAATTCCTCTTAGCATCTTTTTGAAGGTTGCCAAATGAGCTGTAAATGATACTTTGGCATGCAGACATAAGAGGTCACAGTGAAGAACTTGAGAACCTCTTAAAGGTCCTTTCCTTCATATTTTTGTTTTTTGTTTATCTGTGATTCTCCACTTGGAGTTCCTCTCTTTCTGGATGGGTTCTCATGCTCTTGATCTTAAGGATCACCATTTTTCTGGCAATACTCATCCATTTGTTGTTGAGGATTACTCTTAGCGTCTTTTTGAAGGTTGCCAAATGAGCTGTAAATGTAAATTTTATCCAATGTGGAATTTGTTCTTCATCGTGACCTCTTATGTCTGCATGCCACAATATCATTTAGTCTTTTACCTTGTGTGATGTTGCTTGTCTCGGACACTGCTGGTTACTTGTGAACTACGTTTACTTAGTTTATATCCTCTTCCTCGACACCTTATTCTCTCCATTTCTGAATTTTGAAGTCTTTGCTGACTGCTTCATTCTTATGACGTCATTCCATTTTTCCATTCCCTTAAAAGTCCTCTTTGATTATTTGTGTGGCACTTGATTCAAATTTTTAAGAAATGATTATTTGCTTTTCTTTTTCGTCCTTCTTTTATCTTTTTTTTTCTTTTTGCCTTTTGTTGCCTTTGTAAAGCTTCAGTGGAGAAAGCTTTCGCAGTCTTGCATGTGGTAAGTTTAGTTCATATAGTGGATATTATGTTTTCTTGTCCAACTTCTCTGAAAAGCTTTATCCGATAAGAAATTCAATTCAGCCTGTTACGTAAATTAGTTATGTAAGACTGATGAGGCGTTTTGCATTGAAGGAAGGTTCTTTCTGCATGTTCTTTTTTAGCTTGGATATCATCTTTTATCTAGCGCTTATGTTTTCCACTTGATTTCCTATTTCTCTATGTTATAAGAGTTAAATGAAAGATTGTTTTCCTGTTATCTTTTCGTAGATGGTGCTTTATTTCTTTTCCTCATCTCGAGCATTTCCTATTTGTTTTCTCTCAAACTGGTGCTGGTAGTTGTTCTCTCTTTTAATCTTCAATTTTGTGCAGTTTCACTAACAGTTGCCCGTACCATTTGTTTCTTGATGAGTATCCTGTTCTTTTTGTCATGCAGTTAGAGAGATAAGCTTTACTGACCATAAAAAAATTGGAATCATTTGAGTGAGAAGTTTCAACTACTATGATAGTTTCTGTCATAATTCATCATCTGTTGGTTGCCTTATCACCACAAAATAAGTGGCTAATTGGCCAAAATTCAACCTTAGCCAATTCAAGTCTAAAATTACACCGGACCTCCGAATTCGATTCCGATTGCTCTCCTAAGTCACAAATGATCCCCCGAAACTAATCGAATCATCAAAATTCAATTCCGAGCTATCTTATTCATCGGTCAACATTCGATTGACTTTTCCAAACTATCATTTTCATAAAGAGGTATATGACCTCATTTCTATCTAAATTCCTTCCGATTTGCTTCTAACTTTCCAAACATATATAAGTAAGCATATTGAAGTGTTAAATGAAGAAAACAGGGCGATAACTCTCGTAACGACAAGTCGGGTCGTTACACAGCATACCCTTGAATCTGCCCCAAGTTTCATGTAATGTCACCATTGGTTTCTGCTTGAAGCTCACAATCTCATCAATTTGCTGAGCTATCTTGTTAGGTGGATGAAACTTGTTGTGGTTGCCTCTGTGTCTTGCATTTTATTTGAAATAGTAATAATCTGATGGCTTCCGGTGTCACGTTTGGTTGCCTTTGTGTCTTGCATATTGAGAGAAAGTTCTTCAGATGTTGTTGGGGATTTTCAACTTGAGTCCCAAAAAATAATCCATTGTTTTGCAACAAGTGTAGCATGTTGTGGGTAATCTGGAATGACTCAGCTTGAATTGCTGGCACAATAATGGCAGTTGCCAAATTATCAGCGGTTGGTTGTGCCCAGTTAAATAATGCACCTTCATGCGCCTCCTACGCCTCTTGTGCGTTCAACCCAGCTTGCCGGTTTGGGTCGTTCACGTCTCCCACGTTGAAATCTTGTTTAATTGGTTGCTGAGATTGCTGAAGTTGTTTGATTGCCCTTTTACGTGCCCGAAAAGTTTGCTTTAGTTCTGAGAGTCCTTCAGTTAGTTCTCCAGTCCTTGCAGATTTCCTAGGCATGCACATGAGTACCCAATTCAACAACCGTCAAAAATTTCAATGTAAAGTGTAGAAAGAACATGACTACACAAGAATCTTGTAGTTCTGTCAATGACAATTGATAATTCCGTTAATTCCCCGGTAACGACGCCAAAATTGATTCACGTCTAAACAATGGTCGTAGTCAATTAAGTCCAAATCGATCCCACTGGGAATTAACCTATCAACTGCAACTTCCAAAACCCAATAACACTTCTTAAGCGGCTTCCCAAGTTTTTGAATATATTTTTGTGGAATGTTTTCTACTAACTAACTTTTGCAAGAATTTAATGACTTGAAAGAAAGAATTGAATGTTGTGTAAAGAATGAAGAGAAAGACTAAGGTATTGATTTCCCCTATTGATGGAATTCCTTCTGTTTATGCTTATACAAATTGTCAATATTATTTTATCAATCATGAACACTATTTTTACTGTAATTCTCTCTCGAGCAACTACAATAATTTACTAGTGTACTCTCCCGAGCTACCCTAGCTAGCTTTAATTTGAATGATTCACTTTAGATTGCACCCAAAGTTTCATTATTCCTAACCCCACCTTTACGCCTACAATTATAGATTCCTTGAATAATCCAGCTAATCGAGAGCTCTATCAATTAACTACAACAAGAACGAAGTTGAACAAATAGAAATCTAGCTAACATAAACCAGAAGTTCATCACTCAATAGGTTTCATCAAAACCTTAGATAAAGAATTAGCTACTCATAATCAAAGAAACAAGAATAATAATTGAATTCATAATCAAATATTCAATGTAAAAGAAAAAAAGATGTTGAGAGAGTTCTCTCTTACTAGTTTTTTTGCAAAAGTAATGAATAATACAATACTTGTCTCTATTGGGCGAATCCTAATATTAAATATAGGGTTTAGGTTACATAATTCACGTCTTGACAATTTTGTCCCTCAAATTTTTGGCTTCAACCGCGGTCCATCCGCGTTCGCGGTTGGATCGCGGAAAAACTCTGTATTTTCGGCTACAGAGCTTCCGCGAGCCCTTTTTACCGCGGTCCGTCCACATTCACTGTTGGACCGCGGCAGAACAGTGCCGCAGATTCTTCACTCTATTTTTCAGCACACTTCAATTTTGTTCTACACTTGGCCTTTTCAACATCTTATGGAAAATGGTCAAACCTACCCCTAGACTATTGAGTTGGTACAATAATGTCCTCCGTCCATCTATTTTGAAAAAATTACCCTCAGCGTTATCTTTTCGGCTCAAGAATACCCTTACGACTAACTGCCATGTTAGATAAATTTTTTTAATTAATTTTCACGTGTCATAACGGAAAAACGATCAAAACTGCCACTAGACTATTGGTGTTGGTACAATAATACCCTCATCTCAAAGAATCTCTCCCCCCTCTCCCCCCTCCCCCCCTTCTAGCATGTGTGTGTTCTTATTCTTCTTGTTCTTCTCACTCTTTTTCTGACCTTGCACTTTATTTGGATAATCACTACAAACATCATTATACTTTTATTTTCAGACAACTAAAGTTTTTAATCACCAATATTTTACGTCATACAACTTTCAAAAACCTTGTTAGGCAAAAAACATGATTAATTTTCATGTGTCATCGTCCCATTGGCCTAACTTAAAACTCACCTAAATTAAAATAAAGTCACCCGCATTCTAAGACACTTTTCCTCCGTTTCTTTCTCCTCTTTCTTTTAAAAATTATTCCACCAACTAGAACTCCCATATACCCATTTTCCCTCCTGAGCAAAAAAAACTATCTCGTATAGTTAATCACCTTCCTCTTGTTATTTCTTTGTCTATTAAATGTACACATGAATATTCTTATTTTTTTGCATCACAGAAATACCATTCATAATAAATGTTTCTTACTATACTTTACTACTTCATACAATAAGCTCAAGCAAGTATTTATTACAGTCACATTTATCAATAATTCGTATTCTCTCATATTCTCAGGCATATGTTCTCAAACATTTCTCTTAATTTAGCCATCTCTTTTTTAAAAATTAGCGGTGTTGATATAACCTCAAGAGCATCCTCGTACAATGGCTTAATTTATGGACATGGTCGGATGTTCAGACTATCGTGAGCCAATAAAAAAGAAAAAGGTCGAGGTCCAAGCAGAGACCAAATAAAACATTGGTATAATCAAAATCGAATGCGGAGTTGTCAGGAAATATACAACAAAAAATATTTGCAAATGCTCAATGATCATTATCATTGACACTCTGTTAGTGTTCATATATGGTCTTTGAAAGTTGTATGACGTAAAATATTGATGACTAAAATTGGTTGTCTGAAAATAAAATTCTATTGAGGTTTGTAGTGATTATTCAAATAGAGTGCAAAGTAAAAAAAAAGGATGAGAAGAACAAGAAGAATATGGGATTTTTTGAGATGAGGGGTATTATTGTACCAATTCCAATAGTCTAGGGGCAATTTTAACCCTTTTTTTGTGATGACACGTGGAAATTAATTAATTTTTTTAATCTAACATGACTGTTAGTCGTAAGGGCATTCTCGAGCCGAAAAGATAACGGTGAGGGTAATTTTTTCGAAATTGGGGACAGAGGGCATTATTGTACCAACTCCAATAGTCTAGGGACAGTCACATTTCATTTATATTACTAATCCTTATATAATTATTCGCCGCATAACTAATTCATACATAATTAATTCCAACATAACTCAACCTTGTATAACTCTTTCCTTATTACTAATACATACATAATTCATTAAGATAGTTTTAGTCCTAATACGTATCTAAATAAGGTAAAAAAATTATCTTCTCCCGATAATTGTTGATCAATAATCGACATTGAGCCAGATTCGCACCGTAATATCCGATTGTGGCGGGTATTGTAGCCCATATAAGTCGTGCATAACTATTCACCGCGTCTCTCTAGGTCTTGAAGTCATATTCAGTCCGGGGTGTGTTGATGTACCAAGTCCGATGCTGAAAATATCATTCACTCTTTCGGGAACACGTTACAAAAGGCCTTTGAACTCGACTGCAACCTCCTGGTTCTGTGCTTCTTCCCTTTCGTTCTTTTATCGGGAGATCGGTGTTGACTGTACCCCCAATTTTACATGTACACATATTGTAAAACGGTCAATTAGTATTTTGAATACCGTGCCAAGATAAATAGTGACACATGAAATGAAGTGGAAGGAGTAGGTATATAATAGGCCTTTCATATTTAAGTAAAGAATGTATTATAGACTCTATGCCTCGTAAAAGGACTATGCCATGGCTACTTCGTATCCAACGATCTCTGTTTCTCATTCTGATCTGTTCAATCACATAGTCAAACTCACTATCAATTTTTCTCTTCTGATTCTGCAAACCTGTACCTGTCTGTCTTCTATATTAATCCAATTTTTATTTTGTTTGAAAATTTATAAAGTTAATTTGACCTGGTAATGTTAAGAAAAAAGTACACACAATAAAATTTATTTGTTTTATTTTTAAAAATTTTCTGTAACGATAAAGTAATTTCGAGTAGGCAAGTAGTTTCATAAATAACATTGAAAATAAAATCATCTATTTCCGTGAACCAATTCGGTTTTATGCCGGGCCGGTCCACTACAGAAGTTATCCACCTTATCAGGAGATTAGTGGAACAGTTCAGGGATATGAAGAAGGACCTGCACATGGTGTTTATCGACTTGGAGAAGGCGTATGACAAGGTCCCTAGGGAGGTACTATGGAGGTGCTTGGAGGCTAAGAGCGTGCCGGAAGCCTACATCAGAGTAATCAAGGACATGTACGATGGAGCTAAGTCCGGGGTTAGGACAGTGGGTGGCGACTCAGACCATTTCCCGGTGGTTATGGGGCTCCATCAAGGATCTGCGCTTAGCCCCCTCTTGTTTGCCTTGGTGATGGATGCTTTGACGCGGCATATTCAAGGGGATGTTCCTTGGTGTATGCTATTTGCTGATGACATAGTCCTGGTAGACGAGACGAGGGTCGGTGTTAACGAGAGGCTAGAGGAATAGAGACAGACTCTCGAGTCTAAGGGGTTTAAACTAAGCAGGTCTAAGACAGAATATCTGGAGTGCAAATTTAGCGCTGAGTCGAGCGAAGTGGGAGGGAGCGTGATGATTGGATCTCAGGCCATAGCCAAGAAGGATAGTTTCAGATACCTTGGATCGGTGATCCAGGGGGACGGAGAGATAGACGGGGATGTCACTCACCGTATAGCGGCGGGGTGGTCGAAGTGGAGGCTTGCATCAGGAGTCTTGTGTGATAAGAAAGTGCCACAGAAACTCAAGGGGAAGTTTTATAGAGTTGTGGTTAGACCTGTCATGCTGTATGGGACGGAGTGTTGGCCGGTGAAGAAATCTCACGTTGAGAGGATGATGGTTGCGGAGATGAGGATGCTTAGGTGGATGTGCGGGCTCACCAGGTTAGATAAGATTAGGAACGAAGTTATTCGGGAGAAGGTGGGGGTGGCCCCAGGTGGATGAGAAGATGCGAGAGGCGAGACTTCGGTGGTTCGGGCATATGCGAAGGAGAAGCCCCGACGCCCCGGTGAGGAGGTGTGAGCGGCTAGCGGTGGTCGGTGTGAGGCGAGGTAGATGGAGGCCTAAGAGATACTGGGGAGAGGTAATTAGACAGGACATGGCCAGGATGCGGATTTCCGAGGACATGACCCTTGATAGGAAAGTCTGGAGGTCTAGTATCAGGGTTGTAGGATAGGGGTTTCTAGATTTTTCATACTCCTTTTCCGGGGTGTGAGGCGTGGTAGGGCCGCCCATAGATGATTAGTTTGTGTTCTCTTTTGGTAGTCATTTCTGGTAGTTACTGTTTTGATATCATTGCATGCCTGTTTCTTTATGGTACATATGCATCTTATGTTTAGATAATTTTTATGAGGTGTATCCTGGAGTAACTAATGCGGTTTTTGTTTTTGTTTTTGTTTGCCTTTTTTCCATGCGCCGAGGGTCGATTGGAAACAGCCTCTCTGCCCTCTCGGGTAGAGGTAATGTCTGTCTACATATTACCCTCCCAGATCCCACCTTGTGGGAATATACTGGGTTGTTGTTGTTGTTGTTGTTATAATTAGGGGTAAAAGTGTATTTTCATGACATATATCTTTCTTTCATTTGCTTGGTGTAAATATTTGATATGGTGAGTTTACCTTACTCACATACACACATATAAAGATTTATGTTAGTATATTGTATGTTAACTTAAGTGGATCACATTGGTCATGAATTTTAAGTAATTTTAACAAGTGTCATAAAAAAGCTATTAATACGGTACGGTAAAAATTAATTATAATTAAAATTTATATAGCATGATAATGTAATATTTAGAGAAAACTACCCTCTATAACCCCTCAAAATTTTAATAGCCCATGTTTTGTCCTATTTACAAAAAATGGCCCTTCGGCCAAACGTATTGCATATAGTAGCCGAAAGGAATAAGCATGACAACATAAGGGCCTATAGCTTATTGGTTAGAGCGCTTGCTTCCTAAGCTCAAGGTCGCAAGTTCGACCCTTACCTGGCATTATAGAGCAACCTTTTTTTTGCCTTTTTAAATATACTTCTGGATCTGATAAGTATTCGCTAACATTTAATGAAGTATGTAATGCAGGTCATATACGAAATGTTTATTTTTTATATAATAACAATCGATTTTTGTATATTTTTTGCATAGTGACAGTCTATTTTGTATATTTTGTATTGTAATAGTCTATTTGTATATTGACAGTCTATTTTGTATTATTTTTTGTACAGTAACAGTCTATTTTAATAATGATAGTCTATTTTGTATAATTTTTGTATAGTGACAGCCTATTTGTATAGTTTTTGCATAGTAATATTCTATTTTGTATAATGACAGTCTATTTTGTATACTTTTTTATATATAAGCAGTCTATTTTGTATAATTTTTGTATAAGAACACACTATTTTTGTATATTTTTTGCGTAGTGACAGTCTATTTTGTATATTTTTATATAGTAACAGTCTATTTGTATAGAGACAGTTTATTTTGTATAATTTTTGTATAGTGACAGTTTATTTTAACTTTTTTCATTGTCATCTCCTCTGCTCTTCCTCTCATTGAGAAACCAGCTACCGGCGTCCATGGCCGCACAGTCGCCGAAAATGGCAATATAATAAAAACAGTAAAAATTATGAATCATCAATTAATTATGTCACAAAATACAAACTAATGGAGATTTAGAAAAACTAGCACAAAATTGAAATTGAAAAAAAAAACTCCGAAATAAAGGAATTGCAAACACAAAATTAAAATATAAGATAAAACCAAAGAGGTTTTTTAAAAAGAGAGAGAAAAGCGTCCATGGCCTCACATCCATGGGTTTCTGGTATGAGAGAGAAGAAGAAAGATAGTAAGAAAGCTAGGGATGGGGGCGACGGCTATCAGTTGTTATTATTTTTAGGTTATGAATTGTATGGGTCAATTTATGGCTACCGGATGATATATGTTTGGTCCGATAGGCTACAAATGATATTTGCTCAATTATTTAAGTTGGTATTTTGACGATTGCTCAACGGCCTTAAACGCAAAAATAGTCATTTTTGGGCTTCTTTTTATTTTTAAAATAGCACTTTTATTATTTACTAATTTAGTCATTTAAAAAATTATAAATAACCCCCCCCCCCTCTTCTTTTCTTTACTCATCTCTTTGTTCTCAAGCCCAAATTTTCAGTTGTTATTCTTTCATTCTTTAACCAACTTATCATTATACTACTAGTACTTTAACATCTGTTACACTGGATGAAAAATAGTAATTTAACTCTTTAAAAAATTATAAATATATCTCCCCTTTCTTTCTTTACCTGTCTATCAATTCTCAAGCCCAAATTTACAATTGTTATTTCTCTCATTCGTTAACCAACTTATTATTGTACTACTTGTACTTCAACATCTGTTACTATGGATGAAGATGCCAGCATTTATGGTTTTAATATTTGATCTATATTTTTTTTCACTTAAATCAGTAATAGAAACATCAATGAACTTCAATTATACTTGCAAAACAAAACCTCGCACAGAGGAAGTTTCACCGTTGGCATGGTAGCATGTAAATGAAAAGTAATTTTAGTTCTTTTGGCAATGACTCAGGACGTGCTAAATGTGCCAATTTCAACTGTTGCATAGGAGGAGAGCATTTAGTCAAGCAAGACAACAACTAGGAGGCACCCATCACCCATTGGGAAGCAATGCTTTAGAAGTTTTAGTATGTTTCAGATATTGGGTTAGATCGGAGTGAAGAAATTTAAATCAAGGACGTGAAGATGAGAAGATAAGAAACTTGAAAATATATTAGCAAATGGTAATCCATCGGAATTCAACACTCTAAAAAAATGCCAACAAATTCATATTGATTATGAATGCAAAACCTTTTTAAAGCTTAAGATTATATTTAATAATTGAAATTTAAAGTTATCATTTTTATTCTTTAATTTAAGTATTGTAAAATATAAACTTTAATTTGTAAGTGTAAATTAAAAAAAGAACTTGCAATTTATAAGTTAGTTCATTGTATTATCTGAAATTCGTAATAAAATATTCAAATATAAGGCTTTGAAGTTTTTATTCAAATATAAGGCTTTTAAAAGCCTTTAAAATTTGTTCAATTAATCTTTGTATAAGTTGGTTTTTTATGTTTTACATTTTTTATTTTATCTAATTACGATCGTTATGTAAAAAAAAATTAACTAAGTCTTGGCTCAAGGCTGACCCATTAGGCCCAGAACCGTTCTGTTTCTATTTAGCATCAGCTAAGCCTGAAAATGGTAACACGATAAATTATAATCGGTAATGGAGCGGTACAGAGACGGATCGGTCACCTTTTTCTCTTGCACGACCAGCCCCTTAACACCCATAATTTAAACCAAGGACGGATGGAGAGCGTTATTTATGAGTTCAAACGGATCCAATAATTTTTTTGTTTAAACATTAAATTTGTATTAAGATATTTATTAAATATAAATAAATACTTAATCACAAATAACTAATAAATTATGAATTCTGTTGCAAATTCAGAACCTATAAATCTCAAATAACAACTCCTCATATGATTTAAAACCAAGTGAAAAAACCACTAAGTAGAGAAGATAAATAGGTGGTCTAAAAGCTTCATTCTTCCCTTTTTGTCTACCAGCAAATCTCGAGAAGTTTTATTATGTGTCTCACCCAACTTATATAAGTTGCCTAAGGCATTTCTTTTCACAAATTTGTGAATTATAATTTTTTATTTTTGGGTCCACAAAATTGTAAACAAAAAATGACTCGTACAAAATAAAATATTTCCCAAAGCTCCCTATTATTGTATCTCCTTTTCCCTGTCTTGTTCTTTTCACTCTTCTGTTTTTTTCCTCTACGCTAAAACAAAATAAAACAAGTGAAAGAGCACTCATTCTGCAACTCTTCCACCTCTTAATTTGGTTTCTTTCCTTTTCTCAAAATCTGAGTAAAAAAACCATCAACATAATTCTTCATTTTTCTCTCCCTCCTCATTATTCTTTTTCCTCCATAGGCAAACTGAGTTTTCATGTTTTTTCTTAACTTTTTTTTTGTTTTTTGCTGCATGTGAAGATATATATAAAGAAAAATGCTACCACTACTGCTATGAGAATGACTTCGCTTATTTCCTCATTAATTTTCACCATCAAATACATAGTTATTGCAGTTCTCCTCCTTCTCTCTCCTTCCTACTATTCTTTAAGTCCTAAACATGGAGCCCTATACTCTACTCAGGTATGACTCTTAATTAATTTCTTCTTGTTCTAACCCCTACAACCCCCCCCCCCCCACCTACACACACACACCGCACACCATGCTTGTATTTCTATTTATTGTCGTAGTTTATATTTTTATTTTATATGATACATGGATGCTTATGAAGTTCTATAGTAACAACTAGTTTAGGATGATTGTGAATTGTGATTAATTATACATTTATATTTTAAATATTTATTATTCCCTTTGTTTCGGTTAATGTGGTAATGGACTATTATCTTTTGGAGAGTTAAAAGAGATTCTTCTTGAACGTTTATTATTTCTTTAATATTTTCTAGATTTTTTAATTATTAACATAATTATGATTTATATCACCTTTATATATGTATTGCCCAATTATGAAAATTTCTTTTAGGATGATTGTGATCAATTATATATTTATATTTTTAAACATTTATTACTCCCTTTGTTTCAATTAGTGTGGTAATATTTTTTTTGTAGATTTAAAGAGATTCTTTTTTAACTCACATTTCTTTAATAGTTTTTAGTTTTTTTGAATTATAAATATTACTATGACTTATATGTCTACTCTCTACTGTATGTCTACTGTCTACTGTCCAATTATGTATATTTGTCTACTGTCTACTGTCCAATTATGTATATTTTTTCCGAAAATTTATAAAATCTGTGTTTGAATTCAAACTAAAACTAAATATTTTAACCCTCGTATTTCGAATTATATCAGATAAAATAGAATAAAGGACATATATACTATAAGTGGTACAAGCTGAAAATAGTAGATTTTTTGAATTATTAACATATATACTTTGAATTTTTGGTTTCTTTTTTTAAGGATGTTTTGGTTGAAGATAAAACAAGATTGGGATCAATGCCACCAAGTTGTTACAACAAGTGTAACCTATGCCACCCATGCATGGCAGTTCAGGTTCCTACCCTACCGAGCCACAACCGAGTTGAACCAAGTCATGGTCATGATCTGGTTCGAACCCAATACTACAATACTGCAGAGTCGTCGCTTTCACCTTCTGGGACCAACAGCAGGTACTCCAATTACAAGCCACTTGGATGGAAGTGCAGATGTGCTGGTCACTTCTATAATCCTTAGTTGTCCGTCCAATGCACAAAATATTTTCCTGTCACATAGGATCCGAGAAGAGCGGCACCCTGAAATATGATGTAGGTAGTCTATGTTGATACAAATATTAATGGCTGATTCCGCTGCTTCAATTAGTGACTTATACATGGAGTCGGAGACAACTTGACTGTTAACTCCAAAACTCCCCTTAATTATAATCCTTAATTGTCTAATTAATATATTTTAGGACTAAGGGTTACGATTAACATGTGGAATATGTTTTAGAAGATTAATGTTTTGTTGTTTTACTAATAATTTCTCCATAACTTTATTTGGGGTAGGGGGTGGTGGGGGGAGGGGGGGGGGGAGACAAGACACTAAATGAGGCAGTTAAGAAGCATTTACTATGGTGTACATGTTTGATGATATTAAATACTGATTTTGTAAAGAAGGTGTTGTTATAAATGTAGTCTTGAGGTAGGTTTTGAATATAGTAGGAAAATCTTTTTCTTCTTTGCTTTGAATTTTTGTCCAGTACAAGGAATATATATACAGTATATATAATATTCCAACTGTGCATCAAGCCACAAGTTGGATTAATTCTGATATTTCTTTCTCTTTTGGATGATTCTTTTTTCCTTTGTTGGACAGTCCTTGCTTATCCTCTTGGGATTTTCATGACTTTCTTTGTCAATCTTGAAGAAAAAGTCACGGGAAGTGACCTCAAATTTGAATTACCAAGATTTTGATTTTTTTTTGTTTTTTATTTTTTTGTGCATGGAAAAGACAAGGCCAGGTCAGAAAAGTCAATGTAATCAAATCTTTTCTCTCTTCTATAATAATAATATTTACTTTTTATTTTTTATTTCTCTCAAACTAATACTATTTTTTTTCCATATTCATTATATATAATTCACATTCATTTTTTGTATTTCTTTTTATACAATTAACTTATAATTTAATATAAATATAATATATACAAAAATTAATATATTAAAAAATAGGATATAAAATTAAAATTATAAATATCTTAATATAAGAATTAATTATATACACAATATATGATAAATTAAAATTACCAAAATAAAAAGCTTGAATAAAATAATAATAAATTAAATATAGAGTAATGAATAGTGTTGCACCAAATTTGACGCAATACTATTCATGATCTATAATAATGTAAAAAATCTTATTGCATTGAAGCAAAAAAAAATATTATCATTTCTTAAATCAAATTTAAATTTGATGCAAAAAATGATGCTAACCTTGAAAATGGTCTTGGGCATTGTAGTAGAGAAAAAATAGCGTACTAGGATGGATGATGTTCCTTCATTTAATAATAAAGTTTTTGGATTTGTGTCCTGAAAATAAAGAAAGGGGCAAAATTTTTTCCCACTAAGACGTGCATCTTTATAGTTATATCGTCCCGAAGATGGTTGCGACGGGAAGAAGTGGCTTTTTTTATAATAATAAATTCTTCCTTCTTTAATTAAGATGTTAATGTAAATTAATCGAGTCAATAAATTTTGAATTTCGAATGGTAAAAAAATGAGTTCACCCTCAAACTCACCTAAACTATATTATTTTTGTCAGTTTACTGCCTAAATTATCGAGTGTCCCTGGAAACCCCTTTAACTATATCACCCTTCATATAAAAAATTTTCCGTCGCTTATGTTGCACTTCGTTTGTAATCATTTCCTCAAAAGCGCGTGAAGCTTGAAAATTAGCAAATTTGGGGCCCACTTGACACCATGAACAACGGCTAATTAGATCTTTTTTTAAAAAACTTATATTTTATCCCTTTTCTTTAAATTACACCATCTTCTCCATTATTTCATCTTTTTTCTCCATTTCTTCACCTTTCTTCATTATTTCATCACCCTTTTGATCTTTTTTAATCTTAATCCATTTGAAATTCTCTCTGTTTATTGAGTTTATATTTTATGTTACGCATATCAATCTTTCATTGTTAACTAAATTAATCTGAAAGAAGAATACCCATTGTAGAAGAGTCATGAGGTTAAATGTGTTTTGTGGTTGTGGGCTGTGACGACCCAAAGGGTCATCACTTATTTAATTAATCATTTCGAGCTTCTGAGGCCTTGAAAACCTCATTCTATGTTGCCTCGATTTGCGTGCACAATCCGGACACAAAGCTGAAAAATATTTATGTTGAAATATGTGAAATATGTGAAAAAGTAGAAGAATTTTGATATTAATATTGATATGGTTGACTTTGGTCAACATTTTTGGTAAACGGACCGGATCCGTGATTTGACTATTTCAGAAAATCCGTAGAAAAATATGGAACTTGGGCATATGTCCGGAATTGAAATCCGAGGTCTAGAACCCCGGTAAAAGAATTTTTCTGTTAAATTATTTTCTGAAAATGTTTAAGGAAAATGAAACTGAATTTTGATTAAAGAATACTGGTATCGGGCTCGTATTTTGGTTCCGACGCTCGGTACAGGTTATATATATTGGTTAAGCGCTTCCTGTAAAGTTTGGTTGAAAACGGACGTCGTTTGACGTGTTTCGGCCTTAAATTGGAAAGTTTTGAAATTATGGAATTTTAAAGAATTCTTGAGTTTTAAGGCTCAATTCATTGATTTTGATGTTATTTTAGCGATTTGATCGCGCGAGCAAGTTCGTATGATGTTTTTGAGTTAGTGTGCATATTTGGTTTGGAGCTCCGAGGGCTCGGGAGTGTTTCGGAGGTGATTCGGGGTGTTTTTGGACTTAGGAAACTGGCACATTTTCTGCAATGTTTACACAGAAATTTTACTCTACGCGATCGCGGCCTTGTACACGCGATCGCAGCCGTCTGCATGCGATCGCGAAGTTTTCTGTCCTTCTTCAACGCGATCGTCCTTCTTCAACGCGATCGCAGCCGTCTGCACGCGATCGCGTAGCTTTCCGTCCTTCTTCAACGCAATCGCAGCCGTCTGCACGCGATCGCGTAGCTTTCCGTTTTCCTTCAACGCGATCGCGACACTTTTCACGCGATCGCGTAGTACAAATGAGTCACCCAGCGAAATTCTTCTACGCGATCGCAGCATTGTCCACGCGATCGCGTAGTGTTGAATATTTGCCTTCCGCGATCGCGACCCAATTCACGCGATCGCGTAGAACAAAATTTCGCCCATTGAATTTAAGACAGAAAACAGAACAGAAACGGGATAAAAATCCCATTTCTGTTCAAACCCCTTCTCCACAGCGTTTTAGGCAATTTTTGAGGCATTTCTTCATCAAAGTTCATTGGGTAAGTATTGTTAACTCGTTTTCTTCGTTTTTCATCAACATCAATCAAATCCTTAGGCTTAAACATGTATAAATTGGTTGAAAATTTGAGAAATGGGTATAGTTAGGGATTTCAAAGAATTTGCGATTTAGACCTCGTTTTGGAGTCGAACTTAAGAACAAATTGTATATTTGAACTCATGGAAGATTGGGTGAACTTATTTTGGTTCGAAACTTGAGTTTCGATTATGTGGGCTCGGGGTCGGTTTTTACTATTCCGGGCAGAATGTTGTAAAAACCATATTTAGCAATATGAACTAGTTTGTTAAGTAGAATTGATGATATTAAATCAATTGTGTATAGATACGATTGGATTGGAGTCAAATTTGAAAGAAAAAGACATTTCCACGGATTGAATTGTTCATAAACATTCGAGGTAAGTGTTTGTTCTATCCTAGCTTGAGGGAATAGGATTATGTGTTATGTGTTATGTGATCGAGTGCGGTGTATGGGTTGTGGTGACGAGCATTCATACACTGGCGTCTAGTATGACCGTGAGTCGATGAAAAATGATTATTTTGAGATGTATTACAGATGAATTGTTATTATTCTCCCTTGTCGGGACTTGTTGTGAAGATGATATTTGATTGCCCTTGATGGGACGATTTATGAATTGTTGTTTCTTTCTCTGCCATTAACTGTGATTGTTATTTGGGTGAGGAAGAGTGATAATGCACGAAGGTTGATGCCGTGCCATGTTTATTTATTTATGCACGAAGGTTAATGCGTGCCATGTTTATTTATTGATTATGCACGAATGATCATGCCGTGCCCTGTTATTGAACCATGTATGAAGGATCATGCCGTACTATGGATGTGAGGATGAGAGTAAAAGCACGAAGGGTGATGCCGTGTACTTTATTTGTTTGTTTGGTGAGGATGAGAGTAAAAGCACGAAGGGTGATGCCGTGTACTTTATTTGTTTATTTGGTGGGGATGAGAGTAAAAGCACGAAGGGTGATGCCGTGCAATTGCTTGCTATTTCTTGAAGTGATATAATTCGTGTTTACATTATACTTTGTTTTCTTTGTGAAATTATTAATTGTGGTTAATTGTTGAATTCTTTAAGATATTCCTTATTGTGTTATTACTTGATTATTTCTTGTTATTTTGTGGTACACATATATATATTGAATTGCACAGGTTTATGTGAGTGTCTGGTCCTAGTCTTGTCACTACTTCGCCGGGATAGGCCAGGCACTTACCGACACATGGGGTCGGTTGTGCTGATACTACACTTCTGTGCGTTTTTGCACAGGTCCAGGTTACGATCAGGAGCAGCAGTAGCAGTAAGTAGATTGCGTGGGAGCTAATCATATTTGAGACCGAGGTAGCTTGCAGACGTCCGCAGGCCCAGCGTCTCTTTCTTTATTTATGTTATTAGTTGTAGTCTCTTTGTTTCGAGACAAACAGAATTATGTTATATTTCCTTCAGACTTTTATGTGTAGTATTCCATAGTAGTTCGTGAGTTGGTGACTCCACGTCTTAGGTAGAGGATGTCGGTATGATTTTTACTTTGTATTTAATTATTTCTATCTCGATAAAGTATTCCGCAATTATTTAATTACAATTGTGTTAAAAACAGGATAGTATGAATATAGTGGCTTGCCTAGCTACCACGAGTGGGCGCCATCACGATCCCGATGTTGGGGGAAAATCCGGGTCGTGACAAGTTGGTATCAAAGCTCTAGGTTACATAGGTCTCGCCACTCACGAACAAGCTTAGTAGAGTTTGAGAGGTAGGTACGGAGACGTCCGTACTTGTCCTCCGAGTCTATTGAGTTAGGAAAAAGTCTCTCATTTGTTCTTTCTTGTCGTGCGACTTGTTCCTCAATTGCGGTTGAATTTCTATTCAGTCGCTTTCGCGAGATGGTAAGGACACGCAGCTTCTTTGTCCGCCGACCGGCGGCCGAGCCCGAGCCGGCTCCCGTGAGGGCGGGGGCCGAGGCCGTATCGGAGGCCGTGGTAGGGGTAGAGCTCAGCCCCAGCTACCCCAGAGGTGGAGCCCCGTATTGAGATTGACGAGGAGGTTCGGTTCCAGCAGCTCCAGTGGGCCCGGCTCGGGTCCCGAGAGAGGCTTTGATTACCCGGGATCTCGGGATGCTTTGGTCGAGAATAGCGGGATTTATGGATAGCATTGCCGGAGCGGGTTTATTATCGGTTGCCCGACCAGCTTCTCGGGGTGGAGGAGGGCCCGGACTCTGTTGCTCGTACTCGGAGCCGGTAGCTCCTCGGCCTCAGGCACCGGTAGTTCAGCCAGCTGTGGCCACTCAGTCAGGTACCACAGCTTATGCCGGCGATGGAGCGGCCATGACTTTCGATTCGTTATGGAGGCTTGATCGGTTCTCCAAGCTATTTACCACTACGTTCAGTGGAGCCGCATCAGAGGATCCTCGGGACTTTTTATTCAGTTGTCATGAGATTCTCGAGACTATGGGGATCGTGGAGACAAACGGAGTTGATTTCTATACTTTCGGACTTGCGGGATCCGCCAAGACTTGGTGGAGAGATTATTGCCGACTCGACCGGCGGGGTCCCCGGCTCTATCGTGGGATCCAGGTTGCGGAACTATTTATGGAGAAGTTTCTCCACTGCTACTCGGCGGGATTTACTTCGGAGGCGGTTTGAGCGCCTCCGTCAGGGCACTATGACAGTTATACGGTATGAGACGAGATTTATCGACTTGGCTCGTCGTGCGGTGGTGATGCTTCCCACGGAGCGGGAGAGGGTCCGCGAGTTATAGATGGGCTTAATCGGCCGATTAGACTCCGGATGGCTATGGGTGTGGGGAGTGACATATCATTTCGGGAGGCAGCCAATGCAGCACGCAGGGGTGAGATGGCTCTTGCTAGGGGAGGCGGTTATTCTTCGGATAAGAGGCCTCGTCATTCAGGTAGATTTGGTGGTTCTTCCTCTGGTAGCAGAGAATCCTTTGATAGAGGCCGATCCTCCGGGCCTTTTCATTCCGCCCTTCAGGCTTCACGGGGTGGATCGGGTGATCGTGGTTCTCGGGGGTATTATTCGGACCAGTCTCCTATTAGTGCTCAGCCTCTTCAGAGTGTTCGTGGAGGCCATTCGGGTCGTCGGGGCCAGCAGCCCTATCAGTCCAAGAGCTGCTACAGTTGTGGCGACCCAGTCATTTTATCAGGAATTGCCCATAGCAGCGGGCAACTCTCGGCGGCGAGGTCCTCGTCCTATGATTCGGGCCCCGGCTGACCCTCAGCCTGCCCAGAGCCAGCCAGAGGCGGGGGTAAGGATTATAGAGGTGGAGGTCGAGACCGTAGAGGTGGAGACCGTCCGGCCAGAGGTAGAGGTCAGCCAGTTGATGGTCGTCCTAGAGACGCAGCTCAGAGGGGAGGTGCGGATCCCCGATTCTATGCTTTACCAGCCAGGCCAGAGGCAGAGGCATCAGATGCCGTGATTACAGGTACTATTCTTGTGTGTGGCAGAGGTGCTTCGGTATTATTTGACCCTGGATCTACATATTCCTATGTGTCTTCCTACTTCGCACCGTATTTGGTCGTGCTCAGCTATGCTCTGGATATTCCAGTTTATGTGGCTACGCCAGTGGGTGACTCTATTGTAGTCGATCGGGTGCATCGTGCGTGCGTAGTTATATTTGGGGGTATTGAGACCCGTGTTGATCTGTTGCTCTTGGATATGGTAGATTTTGATGTCATATTGGGGATGGACTGGTTGTCCCCATACCATGCTATTCTTGATTGTCATGCTAAGGCTGTCACCTTAGCCTTGCCAGAATCACCCCGATTAGAGTGGAAGGGTACCTCAAGCCACTCCGTTCGCATTGTTATTTCTTATGTTAAGGCTCGACGTATGGTCGAGAAGGGGTGTCTAGCTTATTTGGCTTATGTTCGTGATTCCAGCGCAGAAGTTCCTTCCATTGATTCAGTCCCTATTGCACGGGAGTTTCCTGAGGTTTTCCCTTCAGACCTGCCGGGCATGCCACCCGACAGGGATATTGATTTCTGTATTGATCTGGCACCGGGTACTCAGCCCATCTCTATTCCACCCTATCGTATGGCCCCGCCGGAACTAAAAGAGTTGAAAGATCGGTTGCAGGACCTTCTTGAGAAGGGCTTTATCAGGCCCAGTGTTTACCCCTGGGGAGCACCTGTATTATTTGTAAAGAAGAGGATGGCTCGATGCGGATGTGTATTGATTACCGGCAATTAAACAAGGTGACTATCAAAAATAAATATCCACTGCCGAGGATTGATGATTTGTTTGACCAACTCCAGGGAGCGAGGGTATTCTCTAAGATAGACTTGAGGTCAGGCTACCATCAGCTGAAGATCAGGGCGGCTGACATTCCTAAGACAGGCTTTCGCTCTAGATATGGGCATTATGAGTTCTTGGTCATGTCCTTCGGGTTGACCAATGCCCCAGCAGCATTCATGGAGTTGATGAATCGGGTATTCAAGCCTTACTTAGATCCGTTCGTGATAGTCTTCATAGATGACATCCTGGTGTACTCCCGCAGCCAGGAAGAGCACGAGCAGCACCTCAGGAGTGGTTCTTCAGACTCTGAAAGATAACCAGCTATATGCCAAATTTTCTAAATGTGAGTTCTGGTTGAGTTCGGTAGCATTTCTGGGTCACATTGTATCAATGGAAGGTATTCAGGTAGACCCAAAGAAGATTGAGGTAGTCCAGAATTGGCCTCGACCAGCTTTAGTGACTGAGATCCGGAGTTTCTTGGGATTGGCAGGTTACTACCGTCGATTTGTAGAGGGGTTTTCTTCTGTTGCAGCCCCGATGACCAGGTTGACCCAGAAGGGTATCCAGTTCTAGTGGTCAGAGGAGTGTGAGCGAGCTTTCGAAGCTCGAGACGGCCTCGACCACCGCACCGGTGTTGGTACTACCTACGAGTACGGGGCCTTATACGGTTTATTGTGACGCATCTCGTACGGGGCTTGGAGCGGTATTGATGCGGGATGGTAAGGTTATCGCTTATGCTTCGAGGCGATTAAAGATACATGAGAAGAATTATCCAGTTCATGATCTTGAGTTAGCAGCAGTGGTTCATGCCTTAAAGATCTGGAGGCATTATCTATATGGTATGACATGTGAGGTGTACACTGATCACAAAAGCCTACAGTACTTGTTCAAACAGAAGGAGTTGAATCTACGACAGCGGAGATGGTTAGAGTTGCTAAAAGACTATGATGTTACTATATTATATCACCCAGGTAAGGCCAATGTGGTGGCCGATGCATTGAGTAAAAAGTATGCCAGCATGGGTAGTCTTGCATATATTCCGGTCAATCAGAGACCATTAGCTCTAGATGTCCAGGCCTTAGCCAACCGGTTCGTGAGATTAGACATTTATGAGCCTAGCAGAGTGTTAGCCTGCACGGTCGCTCGTTCTTCTTTATTAGAGCGTATCCGTGAGAGGCAATTTGATGATCCTCATTTGCGTGAGTTGAGAGATACAGTACAGCGGGGAGGTGCCACACAGGTAAATCTAGATGATGATGGGGTATTGAAATTGCGGGGTCGAGTTTGTGTGCCCAATGTCGAAGGAATTCGAGAGTTGATCTTAGCGGAGGCCCACAGTTTACGGTATTCCATTCACCCGGGCGCCGCGAAGATGTAGCAGGACTTGCGGCAGCATTATTGGTGGCGGAGAATGAAGAAAGATATTGTTGCGTATGTCGCTCGGTGTCTAAATTGTCAGCAGGTGAAATATGAGCACCAGAGACCTTGTGGTGTGTTCCAAAGGATTGAAATTCCCGAGTGGAAATGGGAGCGGATCACTATGGACTTTGTTACTGGACTTCCTTTGACTCGGAAGAAATTTGATGCTATTTGGGTCATTGTTGATAGGCTGACCAAATCAGCACACTTTATTCCAGTATCTGTCTCCTACTCGTCGGAGAGGTTAGCGGAGGTTTACATTAGGGAGATTGTTCGTCTCCATGGGGTGCCGGTATCTATTATCTCTGATCGGGGAACGCAGTTTACCTCGCGGTTCTGGAGAGCGGTCCAGCGGGAGTTAGGCACCCAGGTTCAGTTGAGTACAACTTTTCATCCTCAGACGGACGGCCAGTCCGAGAGGACTATTCAGATTCTAGAAGACATGCTTCGAGCCTGTGTAATTGATTTTGGAGGCTCGTGGGACCAGTTTCTACCATTAGCAGAGTTCGCCTGCAATAACAACTACCAGTCTAGCATTCAGATGGCCCCGTCTGAGGCATTGTATGGTAGGCAATGTCGATCTCCAGTTGGATGTTTTGAGCCGGGAGAGGCTCGGTTGTTGGGTACGGACTTAGTTCGGGAGGCCTTGGACAAGGTCAAGACTATCCAAGAGAGATTGTTCAGCTCAGTCCAGGCAAAAGACTTATGCGGATCGTAAGGTTCGAGATGTAGATTTCATGGTTGGTGAACGAGTATTGCTCCGAGTGTCGCCTATGAAGGGCGTTATGAGGTTTGGGAAGAAGGGCAAGCTCAGCCCTAGATATATTGGCCCATTTGAGATTTTAGACAGAGTGGGAGGGGTGGCTTACAGATTAGCTTTGCCGCCTAGCTTATCAGCAGTGCATCCAGTTTTTCATGTATCTATGCTTCGGAGATACCACGGCGATCCCACACGTGTGTTAGACTTCAATACTGTCCAATTGGACAATGATCTATCTTATGAGGAGGAGCCGATGGCTATCCTAGACCGGCAGGTTCGACAGTTGAGGTCGAAGAGTTATCCTTCTGTGCGTGTTCAGTGGAGAGGTCAGCCTCCTGAGGCATCGACCTGGGAGTCCGAGTCTGATATGCGGAGCCGTTACCCACACTTGTTTCCTGACTCAGGTACTTCTTTCTTTAGTCCGTTCGAGGACGAACGGTTGTTTTAGAGGTGGAGATTGTGACGACCCAAGGGTCATCACTTATTTTATTAATCATTTCGAGCTTCTGAGGCCTCGAAAACCTCATTCTATATTGCCTCGATTTGCGTGCACAGTCCGGGCACAAAGCTGAAAAATATTTATGTTGAAATATGTGAAATATGTGAAAAAGTAGAAAAATTTTGATATTAATATTGATATGGTTGACTTTGGTCAACATTTTTGGTAAACGGACCCGGATCCGTGATTTGACTGTCTCAGAAAATCCGTAGAAAAATATGGAACTTGGGCATATGTCCGGAATTGAAATCCGAGGTCTAGAACCCGGTAAAAGAATTTTTCTGTTAAATTGTTTTCTGAAAATGTTTAAGGAAAATGAAACTGAATTTTGATTAAAAAGTACTGGTATCGGGCTCGTATTTTGGTTCCGACGCCCGGTACAGGTCATATATATTGGTTAAGCGCTTCCTATAAAGTTTGGTTGAAAACGGACGTCGTTTGACGTGTTTCGGCCTTAAATTGGAAAGTTTTGAAATTATGGAATTTTAAAGAATTCTTGAGTTTTAAGGCTCAATTCATTGATTTTGATGTTATTTTAGCGATTTGATCGCGCGAGCAAGTTCGTATGATATTTTTGAGTTAGTGTACATATTTGGTTTGGAGCCCCGAGGGCTCGGGAGTGTTTCGGAAGTGGTTCGGGGTGTTTTTGGACTTAGGAAACTGGCAGATTTTCTGCAATTTTTACAGAGACATTTTACTCTACGCGATCGCGGCCTTGTACACGCGATCGCACTGCCTTGTCAAATTACTCAACGCGATCGCATCAGTCTAAACGCGATCGCGAAGCTTTCTGTCCTTCTTCAACGCGATCGCAGCCGTCTGCACGCGATCGCGTAGCTTTTCGTCCTTCTTCAACGCGATCGCAGCCGTCTGCACTCGATCGCGTAGCTTTCCGTTTTCCTTCAACGCGATCGCGACACTTTTCACGCGATCGCGTAGTACAAATGAGTCACCCAGCGAAATTCTTCTACGCAATCGCAGCATTGTCCACGCGATCGCGTAGTGTTGAATATTTGCCTTCCGCGATCGCGACCCAATTCACGCGATCGCGTAGAACAAAATTTCGCCCAGTGAATTTAAGACAGAAAACAGAACAGAAACGGGATAAAAATCCCATTTCTGTTCAAACCCCTTCTCCACGGCGTTTTAGGCGATTTTTGAGGCATTTCTTCATCAAAGTTCATTGGGTAAGTATTGTTAACTCGTTTTCTTCGTTTTTCATCAACATCAATCAAATCCTTAGGCTTAAACATGTATAAATTGGTTGAAAATTTGAGAAATGGATATAGTTAGGGATTTCAAAGAATTTGCGATTTAGACCTCGTTTTGGAGTCGAACTTAAGAACAAATTGTATATTTGAACTCATGGAAGATTGGGTGAACTTATTTTGGTTCGAAACTTGAGTTTCGATTATGTGGGCCCGGGGTCGATTTTTACTATTCCGGGCAGAATGTTGTAAAAACCATATTTAGCAATATGAACTAGTTTGTTAAGTAGAATTGATGATATTAAATCAATTGTGTATAGATACAATTGGATTGGAGTCAAATTCAAAAGGAAAAGGCATTGCTACGGATTGAATCATTCGTAAACTTTCGAGGTAAGTGTTTGTTCTATCCTAGCTTGAGGGAATAGGATTATGTGTTATGTGATCGAGTGCGGTGTATGGGATGTGGTGACGAGCATCCATACATTGGCGTCTAGTATGACCGTGAGTCGTTGGAAAATGATATTTTGAGATATATTACAGGTGAATCGTTATTGTTCTCCCTTGTTGGGACTTGTTGTGAAGATAATTATTGATTGCCCTTGATGGGACGATTTATGAATTGTTGTTTCTTTCTCTGCCCTTAACTGTGATTGTTATTTGGGTGAGGAAGAGTGATAATGCACGAAGGGTGATGCCGTGCCATGTTTATTTATTTATGCACGAAGGTTAATGCCGTGCCATGTTTATTTATTGATTATGCACGAAGGATCATGCCGTGCCCTGTTATTGAACCATGTACGAAGGATCATGCCGTACTATGGATGTGAGGATGAGAGTAAAAGCACGAAGGGTGATGCCGTGTACTTTATTTGTTTGTTTGGTGAGGATGAGAGTAAAAGAACGAAGGGTGATGCCGTGTACTTTATTTGTTTATTTGGTGAGGATGAGAGTAAAAGCACGAAGGGTGATGCCGTGCAATTGCTTGCTATTTCTTGAAGTGATATAATTCGTGTTTACATTATACTTTGTTTTCTTTGTGAAATTATTAACTGTGGTTAATTGTTGAATTCTTTAAGATATTCCTTATTGTGTTATTACTTGATTATTTCTTGTTATTTTGTGGTACACATATATATATATTGAATTGCACAGGTTTATGTGAGTGTCTGGTCCTAGGCTTGTCACTACTTCGCCGGGATAGGCCAGGCACTTACCAACACATGGGGTCGGTTGTGCTGATGCTACACTTCTGTGCGTTTTTGCACAGGTCCAGGTTACGATCAGGAGCAGCAGCAGCGGTAAGTAGATTGCGTGGGAGCTAATCATATTTGAGACCGAGGTAGCTTGCGGACGTCCGCAGGCCCGGCGTCTCTTTCTTTATTTATGTTATTAGCTGTAGTCTCTTTGTTTCGAGACAAACGGAATTATGTTATATTTCCTTCAGACTTTTATGTGTAGTATTCCATAGTAGTTCGTGAGTTGGTGACTTCACGTCTTGGGTAGAAGGATGTCAGTATGATTTTTACTTTGTATTTAATTATTTCTATCTCGATAAAGTATTCCGCAATTATTTAATTACAATTATGTTAAAAACAGGATAGTATGAATATAGTGGCTTGCCTAGCTACCACGAGTAGGCGCCATCACGATCCCGATGTTGGGGGAAAATCCGGGTCGTGACATGGGCAGCCTGTTTCTTTCAGAACATCAACGGCAAATGCTAACCCGGGCAGATATTTTTTGGATGCAAGTACTATGGAGTAATCATCTTTCAAATTATCATACTTTATGTGATATAATATGGCTAAATTTTGATTTTATTTATAATAGTTTGGTTATACTTTTCAGGCTAAGGATAGCGTGGCTCGTGAATTTTTTCAGTGGTATGATCCGAAATTTCCTAGCAAATATAAGGTGATAATTCTTGGGTTACAGAAGGATAAAATAAAACTCGAAGCCGAATTAAAGAAGATGAAAATATTAAAGATGCTATTTATTATTAGTATATATTTCAATGTATATTATTTGGTTGTCCAAATATTAGGGTAAATGACTTATTACTGAGTTTAGGATGTAAAAAGTAAATCCATCCTATATGTTTTTAGAGTTAATACCCCCAAACCTACCTAAACTATACCAGTTTTGTCAGTTTCCTACCTAAACTATCGAGCGTCCCCGAAAACCCCCTGAACTATATCCCACTTCGTTTAAAAAAAACCCGAATTAAAGAAGATGAAAATATTAAAGATGCTATTTATTATTAGTATATATTTCAATGTATATTATTTGGTTGTCCAAATATTAGGGTAAATGACTTATTACTGACTGAGTTTAGGATGTAAAAAGTAAATCCGTCCTATATGTTTTTAGAGTTAATACCCCCAAACCTACCTAAACTATACCAGTTTTGTCAGTTTCCTACCTAAACTATCGAGCGTCCCCGAAAACCCCCTGAACTATATCCCACTTCATTTAAAAAAAACCCATCGCTTATATGGATTTTATTATTAATTAAATTAATTACCCACGTGACATGCCACCTGACATATTTAATACTTTAATTATGGCGTATATTATACGCACTACAGCTAATGCGATGTACTTTTTTTTTTATACGAGGAGTGATATAGTTCAGGAAGTTTTTAGGGACACTTAGGCCTCATTTGTTTTTTTTAAGATTAAGACGTCTGAATCTGAATACATATCTGAATATCAAGATGTGTATTAAGATTAAGTCATCTGAATCTGAATACACATCTGGATATATTAAGATGTGTATTAAGACCCGAATGCCAAAAATTAAGATTGTTTGATTTTTAACATCTGAATGCATAAAATTTATCTTTATTTGAAAAAAACCTAATATTCTATCAATAAAATATATAGTTTAAATATGAAAGTTGTTGGTAGTGATGGTTAATGGGTGAATGCCGACTAAAGGCGGTGGTTGGTGGTAGTTTTGGTTGATAATGGTGGTTCATGCTAGTAGCTAGTAGTGATTGGTAGTGGTGAAAATTATGATTGATGATGGTGGTGGTAGGTAGTGATAGTTAAGAACGACGAGTGGTGGTTTGTGATTGAGGAATGTGGTGGTAGGTTATAATGATAGGCGGTGCTGACTGCGGTTGTTAATGGTGATGAGGTGGTTGGTTGTGGTAGTTGAGGTAGATAAATGTTGAATGCGAGTGACAATGATGGTGGTCGGAGTGGTGGGATGGTGGATGGTGATGGTCGATAATGGTGGAAGCTATGATTGAGGATGATGGTGGCGTGGTGGTGGTGGTGGCGGCGGTGCCGGCGGTGGTTGAGTATGGTGGTGGTGGCGGCATAGTGGTAGTTGATAATGGTAGGCGGTGACAGCAATTAATAATGAATATGTGATAGCATCTTAATGAAATTAAGTCTCTGTTACAGATCTTAATCATACAGACCTATTCAGACCCATTAAGTGGTTGTTAAGTAAAAAAAACAAACACACTTAATGATTAAGATTTGAATAATTAAGATTCAGACTTTAAAAACAAACGCACTTAATGTCTGAGATCTGAATGATTAAGATTCGGACTTTTATTAAGTGCAAACAAATGAGGCCTTAATAGTTTAGGTAGTAAATTGATAAAAATAATATAGTTTAGACAAGTTTAAGGGTATTAACTCTAAAAAAATTAGAAAACATGTATCTTGGATGCAGAAGAGGAGGACAAGTGTCCATACTTGATGTTACCAATTCTGCTGGGCATTTTGGTTGTATCCTACTACAAATATAAAGTCTGTTTTAATTTGGTCACCAGTTATACTGTGAGTCTGTGACCAATTTACACAGTTTAACGGTGGATATCGGCCGTGTTCGGCGCTTAAAAAAGTTAATCTTCATTTAAATTCTTTTTTCAGTTAAAAAAAATGTTTAAACAAACACCTTTTCAGAAACTCTAATGCAAACTCGGTATTTGGGAAATCTAAAACAAATGCCAACTAATTTGGCAAATCTACATATAATTCAAAATTTCCATTTTCACTTGTTCAAACAAGTCAAGTTTATTTGTGAAGAGAATAAACAAGAAAAGATTTTGGAAATTTTCCGTGTGTATTTCTTTGTACAGTGTAGAGTATATATACAAAAATAATAGAATCTAGTCTAAACAAAATTTACTAAGTGGCATTATTTTATTAGCTTATTTCTGAAGGCTTATTGTAATAAACTCTGTAACAGACTAATAGAATATTTACAATAGAATAATTTCTTCTACTATGTAAAATATCTATCCTGTACATTTGATTTATCTCCGGAAGGGGCCAATAAAATAACTGAGTCTGCAAAGCCCATTTGATGTAGAAATGAGTCCAAAGAAATGTGGCCCATTTGAGGTTGAGACCAAATCCAAACAATTCTGGCCCAATAGCATATACACCTTTCTTTAACACATAAACCAAACGTGTAACCTAGCTTCTTCAGACATCATCTTTCTCCTTTTTATCTTCTTTCTCCGTGTTCATACCTTCATCGAAAAAATCGATGTTAATTCGAGTACCAACATCCCCCCCCTCCCAAGTTGGAGGGGGATGAAAGGACACCCAACTTGTGCAAGAGATGGTGGTGAATCAGCCCAGTGAGCGACTTGGTAAATAGATCTGCGAGCTAAGAAGATTAGCGGACATATGAGAGTGAAATCAGACCGGCGGGGAACTGCTGTCTCATAAAATGACAGTCTAATTCAACGTGTTTGGTTCTTTCGTAAAAAACAGGGTTTTTCGCGATGTGAATAGCTACTTGGCTGTCTGAATGGAGAGGAACATGAAGTGAAATTGGAATGGAAAGATCATTAAATAGGCGTACCAACCAAGTAAGTTCAGCCACAACTCGTCGCATTGAGAGATATTGTGACGACCCAAAGGGTCATCACCTGTTTTGCTTATCTGTTCCGTGCTTCCGTGGCCTCGAAAATCTTATTTTATATTGCCTCAATTTGCATGCACAGTTTGGGCGCGTAACCGGAAAATTTTTATGTTAAAATATGTGAATTCTGTGAAAATATTTGAAGAATTTTGATATTAATATGATTATAGTTGACTTAGGTCAATAGTTTTGGTAAGCGGACCCGGACCTGAGTTTGGACTATCCCGGAAGGTCCGTAGAAAAATATGGGACTCGGACATATTCCCGGAGTCAAAATTCGAGGTCTAGAACCTGAGTAAAAGAATTTTTCTGTTAAATTATTTTTCTAAAATTATTAAGGAAAATGAGAATGAAAATTGATTGAAAGACAATAGTATCGGGCTCGTATTTTGGTTCGGACGCCCGGTACAAGTCTTATATATTGTTTAAGTGCTTCCTGTAAAGTTTGATCGAAAACGGACGTCGTTTGACGTGTTTTGGACCTAAATAGCTAAAGTTAAGGTTTATGAACTTTGAAAAGAAGTGATGATCTTAAGGCTTAATTCAATGATTTTAATGTTATTTTGGTGATTTGATCGCTCGAGTAAGTTCGTATGATATTTTTGAGTCGGTGTGCATATTTGGCTTGGAGCCCCGAGGGCTCAGGTGAGTTTCGGAGAGGTAACGGGATGTTTTACACTTGGAAAAACCTGCAGAAAATCTGTAGCAGGTGCACAGTGAAATCTTCTATGCGATCGCACAGGTATAGATGTGATAACATAGAGCAAAGTCCAGGGGACCCCAAATCCTTCTACGTGATAGCATTAGACTTCATGCGATCTGTCACGACCCCAAATCCGGTCGTGATGGCGCCCAGCACATTGCTAGGCCAGCCCGACCAATCAACAATAATCACGGAGCCACAAGCTCACTTTATCCAATTTAAGCACAACAGTAATAGATATATTAAAAACAGGGAACCAAGTCCCAACATGTGCCAACTCCCATAGACCGAAGGGTCAAGAGTCATGAGCCTCTACAGAGTATACAAAGTGTAAATAGTGAATATAACTGTGCACAAGTGTGGGATGATCAGAACAAAATATAGACAAACTGGAGAATCAGGTCCTGCGAACGCTGGCAGCTACCTCGACTGTCCAAAAGCACTCCCGAGCTGCAATGGAATCAGCTCTGCTGTAATGTACCTGGATCTGCACACAAGGTGCAGGGAGTCGGGTGTGAGTACTTCCAACTCGGCGGTAATAAAAGTAAATAATGCTGAAGGGAAGAAAACCACGCAAGGCACTATCTCTTGCTACACAATACAGAACTATCATAAAACTTCAAAACAGTATCATTTTATTCCTTTTCAGCATATGTGAGTAGATTATTTAGAAATCTCAATTTTTAGCTACTTTCTTTCATTATAACATACCAATACCTGGGAGAATCTCAAGCAGTGCAAGTCAACACTCAAATCAGCCTCTCGGGCTCAGCACTCCTTAACAATTTATACCAGGAGATCTGGTCAATAAAGCAATAAATGCACATGTGCCAGTAAAGTATGAGTGCTGAATGTTATACCACGTAGTACACGTAAACCAATGTTTGTATGCCATGCAATGCATATGACCGCTACGGCGTGTAGCCCGATCCAATTTGGGTACCCGTGCTCACTTGTGGGGGTTCAGACTCCGGAGGGGCTCCTACAGCCCAAGCACAATATTAATATCACACCTGCTGCGGCGCGCAGCCCGATCCGTATACCACTGCGGCGTGCAGTCCGATCCATGCATGTGTATGCATATGCTCACATAAAATGTCATGTCATAACATATGGCCCTCGGCCCCAATCAGTCTAACAAATAATCAAGAAAGCCCTACGGGCAACAATATCATATTAGCTCACAGCTAAAAATGTTATTAAGACCTTGTTCAAGTTTTTCATAACCTTATAAAAATGCTGAATAGCAAAATACCATTTTAAAACCTTAAATTTAGAATAAAATATGCACAGTGTTATCAAAACAGTGATACCAATCCCTGAAGGATTCAAATAATTGGCACGAAGCCCAAACATGATAATTAGTCCAATTCATTTCAATAATTAGGTGTTATTATTTATTACGCGGGACGGACCAAGTCACAATCCCCAATGGTGCTCTACCCACGCCCGTTATCCGGCGTGCAAGTCACCTCGACACAGCACTAAGATGTGCAAGTCCGGGGTTAACTAACCCTCAGAACATCATTTACAAGTATTACCCACCTCGAACCGACGAAAGCTCATGCCCGCGATGCCTTATCTCCTCGAACCGGCATCCACGCACGTCAAAACTAGCACAAATCAGCACAAATATATCAAAATAGGCTAATGGAACATCACCCAATCGAAAGAACTCGAAAAATATCATAAATCACGAAATTGGCAAAACCCGAGCCCCGGGCCCACATCTCGAAAAATTATGAAACTCACATTTTCGGAATCCTCGTCTCTCCACGAGTCCGTACATACCAAGAACTCCCAATTCGGACCACAAATGGTCCTTCAAATCCCCATTTTAAGATTTTTGTTCAAAGCCCTAATTTTCTTGATTTCTTACCCAAATTCAGAGAATTAATGGAGGATTCTTTGATAAAATCATGTATTTAACTCATAAAACTTACCTCCAATGATTCCCCGTCGAAATCCCTTCAATTCCCGTCCAAAAGCTCTCAAGAATGACCAAAAATGGTGGAAAAATGGGTTGATTTCGCGACTGGAATGTTTTAAAAACATTCCGCCCGGCATATTACTCATCGCAATCGCGGGAATTGCTCTGCGATCGCGGAGAACAAAATTTGGCCCAAAATTTACCCTTCGCGATCGCGGGAAAGGCTTCGCGATCGCGGTGAACAAACTCTGGTTCCTCCGGACAGGCTTCAGGTATAATGGCCATAACTCTTTGCACACAACTCCAAATGATGAATGGTTTGATGTTCTAGAAACTAGACACATAGGGCTATAACTTTCATTTGATGGTCATTTCCTGAGTCCGTATATATTTCTAGATATAAGCTTCCCAAGTTATACATGTGTATTAGAGATCCTTCTCGGACACCCTATAGTGTAACGTCCATAACTCTTTACACAGATGTTCAAATCATGATTTCTTTATTTTTCTGAAAACTACATACGATGGGCTACAACTTTCGTGTTTGAATCACCTTAAAATTCCTTGTAGATAAAAAGATATAAGCTTCCGAAGTAGGATCAGTGCACAGAAACTTTCCTTCTTCGCGATCGCGGAGCATTTCACGCGATCGCGATTCATTAATAATTTTCGCACATTTTACTCACCGTGATCGCGTCCCATTGTCCGCGATCGCGTAGAACACTGCTACAGACATAAACCAGCAGTTAAAAATGGCCTAGAAATGGTCCGAAACCACCCCGAAACTCACCCGAGGCCCCCGGGACCTCAACCAAAAGAACCAACACGCCCTATAACCTTATTCGAACTTATTCCAATCATCAAAACTCTATCGTTAACATCAAAATCGTCCGTTTTCAACAAATTTAAGCTTAAGTTTAACTTTAACTTCAAAAATTCACATTCGATCAAAAATCCGACCAAACGATGTCCGAATGACCTGAAAATTTGCAGGCATATCCAAAATCACCTAACGGAACTACTGCAACTGTCGGAATTCCATTCCGACTCCCGGATCAAAATCTCACCTATCGATCGGATTTCGCCAAAATTCGACCTTAGCCAATTCAAGCCTATTTCTACACCGGATCTCCAATTTCAATTCCGATTGCTCTCCTAAGTCATAAATGATCCTCGAAACTAGTCGAATCATCGGAATCCGATTCCGAGCACTCTAACTCGATAGTCAACTCTAGGTTGACTTTCCATATTCAAACTTCCTTCAAACATGCTATTTGCTTCATTTTTAATTCAATTCACTCCTAACTCACCCGATAGGTTCTAACACCGATATAGAAGCATAAGATATGTTAATTCAAGGTAACGGGGTGGAGATTCCCGTAACGACGGGCCGGGTCGTTACATTCTCCCCAACTTAAACAAACGCTCGTCCTCGAGCGGACTCAGAGTTGTACTGGAAACAACCCAATAGCCGAAGGGACTTACCAAGCATATATCCGGGCGATCATATGTCACCCTATCTCACATAAGTCTGAAACACCATATAGTCAGAATTTCACAGACCATCTGAACCATAAATCACATTGCACTTTCTGAAATCATATGCCAAATGCAAATCCCATGCCTATACTCGGGATACACTCGAATCCACTACAATAACCCATATTCACTACTCCGGGTGAGATCATATGCTGTATCGACAACCCAAATCACTCGAGACGATAGTCTCTAATCACAACAACTAGCCACAATAACCAAATACTAGCTGAAAACCTCTTTCATTAGGTAGAGTCTTGTTCCAACACCTCCATACCCTGCCCACGGCAGCTGAAGCACAAGATATACCGAACCCATCTCTCAGGTTGACCATTCGTGAATCCATTTCCCTTTTAAAACTGATACCACGATAGGTTTCGGAGCCAAACCTCAATTTTTACCTTTCTAACAAGCTAAGATCCAATATGCTCGTATTCATTAATAACTCCAACGGTCATTTCGATTATAACGCACCGCACTGGTGATAAGACACCTCAAAACCGACCTAAGCCACGACGAGCACAACATAGGCTCCAATAGAAACGCCTGAACACACTAGAATCATGACAGCTCAAATCATGATAACTGTCTCCAGCAAAAGAGCTGCAATTCAATTCCTCTGTGACATCATAACATAGAACTGAGATCGTGTCTCGCATTATAGAATTAGAGTACCCGAATCCTCCTCGAGAGGTCATAACATCACGTGGCCTTGCCACGATTCGTGATTCTATCCCAACATTATTACTCATGAAGCACCTCAAGCCACTAAGCTCAAACGGTTAGCCACGCACGGATCTAGGTCTTGAACCCAAGCAATCAACCTCACCCACGGTGAAACAATTAACGTATGCTATTAAATCCTGAAAGGACACAACCGATGTGCCATTCGCCAAGCGATACTCAAAATGGTCTTTTCCTCGGAAGCGAGGAAGTATTGTATACCAGGTAGCATATAACTAACTATATTTTCACAATATTCTGTTGCGGCGTGCCAGACCCCACTTTGTGGGAACATACTGGGTAGTTGTTGTTGTTGTTGTTCTGTTGCGGCGTGCAACCCGTTCCAATGACATACCCGTGGCGGCGTGCCAACCGATCCACGCATAAATCTCGCAAAAGAAATGCATATCGAGTCGAATTTTCTCATTATAGCAAACATATATATACATATAGCCTCAAGCTCGGCCACATGAAACGCATCTGACAACATTTCTCAATACTAGAACTGAAGCAATGGTAGATACCTCTACACTAACATCCGCCACTAAGGTCCAATTGACAAAGCAATACCTACCAGTCGTCCGCTGGTCCTGGGTACAACTACTCTATTGGAGCATACTCTGATGCTCTCTGCTACACAATTTGTGCCATTTTCCGACATATTCCATATCACATTAGTCTAGACAATCTAACCCATGACAACCAGTCAGCAATCAAGTATCATAATCCGTATCAAGTAACGAGAGAGCCACTAGGGCTTCCAATTTCGAACAATCGCTAAACGATGCCGATCCACTCGATATACCACCACTGCGTAGGCGGATTACGAGAACTTCCAGACTCTAACACATGTATTACACATGGATCACTATGCCTGATCCCTGTATTCCACCGTACGAATACATAACGCACATCAAGCGTCCATTCATACTACGAAAGCCATTCAGAAATTTCCTTATGCCATTTACAACTCAATCATCAATGTCAATCTAACAAGAGGATACTACCACACCATTAAATATTATCAGTTTATATTACCTGGCCCTTTTGGGACCATATTCCCTGCCAAATTACGAGAATAGCAATACCATTTTCTTAAATCATCAGAAAGATCGATTCTTAATTCACCTGCAGTTGTCCGCGCTGCTCAATAATTTTATTGACTTCACATATATTATGAACTGATCTCAAAACCTAGAATATACCATTATCAACTTTCCGTAACACATCGTGTATACCATATCACACTAAGACAACATGGAAATTCATATCCCTTTCCTCCGCCTCACATCGGTGCACTCAACTAGTCAAGGACTTTCGTGATCCCATATAGAAGAAAACTCATTACACATTCCACGCTTCGCATACCGACAGGAGTATACTCATTTTCAAACCATGATAAAACACATCACAAACTCTTCATTCCCATTCGTTGCATAAGTTTAACTGCCAGGACTGAGTCCTTATACCCATATCAAGTTACACAACTGCCAGCACTCAAGAGCTTTGCTGCACAATATCTGCAAGACTCATTACTTCAACCACATACTAGGAATCAATCGTATTCTTTTATTTATACCATTCTGTTTGTTAACAAGTTGTTCCATTTACCAAGTTTCCTTTCTGATTCATCTCTAATTTCATATCAGTCTTTACCGTAGTACGACAATGCCTCAACCCTTTTTACCACACAAGACTCGTACGCAAGACCACACGGTCTAAGACCCATAGGCCACCGAATACTCTCTCAATGTTTCCCAAAAGTACCACATTCTACCACACTTTCTTTTGATGAACTTCCCGCGATTTTTTTTTAAATTGTTATCATTACTTCCCAATACGGATACCTAGAATCCCATCATTCACATGATATAACACAAGCCTTGATCTTCTCTAACGAAACCGCCATCTTTAGCCACATACACAAATCTTAAGGCGCCTGACTGTTACAAGCAAAATCTTGAACACCGCAAAACCATTCTCGGGCATCATTCACCCTTATTCAGCTGTAATTCAACTGTCCTATTGAGTAGAACCACTCGTTTTTTGTTAGAACTCTGACATCGCAGAACATGATTACTTACAGATACAATCAACTATCTTTCTTTTCTATACGGTGAATATTCTTTACCAACAGCAGTTCAAAACACCCTAGTACTTCATCAGATCTACGAAGCACCATAACCTTTACCAGAATTTCCCAACATACTTAGAGACAGAATCAACATAGCACACAATAGTGCAATCGGTTAATCAATAGCAACCTCCCCAACTTAGCTCGAAGCCATTCATCAAAGCACTTTCAACCACTCATATCATTATTACTCAAGTGATGCCGAAATGTTAATATGAGATTAAACTCAAGTCATTTACAAGCTTCGGCGGAGATTCAAATCATCAGGAAATATTAACTCTTTTGCAATTCTTGCATTCATTCACACACAACAGTTACACCCCCTCTTTAGGTGATAAAATCTTTTCTAAGTCCCAAATTTTCCAAAAATTTCGGCAGAGTTTCCTTTGTAAATTGGCCTATCCACCTGCCAGAGAATCACCAAAACCATCCTAGCAATACATTCACAACTCGAAAAGACATCACAATGCATATCGACAACATTAGTCTCAATACTACACAAATCATATTATCATATTGGTACATGAACATGCGTTGTACCTGCTCGAATCATAACACATATCAATTACCTTTCAATTACACATGAGAACCAATCCACCTATCTCGCCTCAATTTAGCATTTCAGCACAATACCTTCCACCAGGATACACATAGCATAATCATTTTAGTCTTCCCGAGTTTGAACTCGTTCCACTACACATAAGGCACTTATATTACTGAGCGCTCGATGCATACACAGACGTGCGGAAGGAATTTCAAAAGCATATCTCAAGCTGAATCAAGTACGCACGATAAGAATTCCAAGAAATGTGAAGTGTTTCCTAAAGGTTCGCAGCCTCCCGAGGATAAGTACAGGCGTCCCCGTACCGATCCACAAGACTCTACTAACCGGCTCAAGACTCACGAGGCCTAGTAAACCTAGGCTCTGATACCAACTTGTCACGACCCCAAATCCGGTCGTGATGGCGCCCAGCAAACTGCTAGGCCAGCCCGACCAATCAACAACAATCATAGAGCTATGAGCTCGCCTTATCCCATTTAAACATAACAATTGTAAATTAACAGTGATGGATATATCAAAAATGGGGGAACCAAGTCCCAACGCATAACAACTCCCATAGACCGAAGGGTCAAGAGTCATGAGCCTCTACAGAATATACCAAGTGTAAATAGTGAATATAACTGTGCACAAGTGTGGGATGATCAGAACAAAATACAGACAAACTGGAGAATCGGGTCCTGCGAACGCTGGCAGCTACCTCGACTGTCCAAAAGCACTCCTAAGCCGCAACGGAATCAGCCTCTGCTGTAATGTACCTGGATCTGCACACAAGGTGCAGGGAGTCGGGTGTGAGTACTTCCAACTCAGCGGTAATAAAAGTAAATAATGCTGAAGGGAAGAAAACCACGCAAGGAACTATCTCTTGCTACACAATACAGAACTATCATAAAACTTCAAAACACTATCATTTTATTCCTTTTCAGCATATGTGAGTAGATTATTTAGAAATCTCAATTTTTAGCTACTTTCTTTCATTATAACATACCGATACCTGGGAGAATCTCAAGCAGTGCAAGTCAGCACTCAAATCGGCCTCTCGGGCTCAGCACTCCTTAACAATTTATACCAGGAGATCTGGTCAATAAAGCAACAAATGCACATGTGCCAGTAAAGTATGAGTGCTGAATGTTATACCACGTAGTACACGTAAACCAATGTTTGTATGCCATGCAATGCATATGACCGCTACGGCGTGTAGCCCGATCCAATTTGGGTACCCGTGCTCACTCTGTGGGGGTTCAGACTCCGGAGGGGCTCCTACAGCCCAAGCACAATATTAATATCACACCTGCTGCGGCGCGCAGCCCGATCCGTATACCACTGCGGCGTGCAGTCCGATCCATGCATGTGTATGCATATGCTCACATAAAATGTCATGTCATAACATATGGCCCTCGGCCCCAATCAGTCTAACAAATAATCAAGAAAGCCCTACGGGCAACAATATCATATTAGCTCACAGCTAAAAATGTTATTAAGACCTTGTTCAAGTTTTTCATAACCTTATAAAAATGCTGAATAGCAATAATTCCATTTTAAACCTTAAATTTAGAATAAAATATGCACAGTGTTATCAAAACAGTGATACCAATCCTTGAAGGATTCAAATAATTGGCACGAAGCCCAAACATGATAATTAGTCCAATTCATTTCAACAATTAGGTGTTATTATTTATTACGCGGGACGGACCAAGTCACAATCCCCAATGGTGCTCTACCCCACGCCCGTTATCCGGCGTGCAAGTCACCTCGACACAGCACCTAAGATGTGCAAGTCCGGGGTTAACTAACCCTCAGAACATCATTTACAAGTATTACCCACCTCGAACCGACGAAAGCTCATGCCCGCGATGCCTTATCTCCTCGAACCGGCATCCACGCACGTCAAAACTAGCACAAATCAGCACAAATATATCAAAATAGGCTAATGGAACATCACCCAATCGAAAGAACTCGAAAAATATCATAAATCACGAAATTGGCAAAACCCGAGCCCCGGGCCCACATCTCGAAAAATTATGAAACTCACATTTTCGGAATCCTCGTCTCTCCACGAGTCCGTACATACCAAGAACTCCCAATTCGGACCACAAATGGTCCTTCAAATCCCCATTTTAAGATTTTTGTTCAAAGCCCTAATTTTCTTGATTTCTTACCCAAATTCAGAGAATTAATGGAGGATTCTTTGATAAAATCATGTATTTAACTCATAAAACTTACCTCCAATGATTCCCCGTCGAAATCCCTTCAATTCCCGTCCAAAAGCTCTCAAGAATGACCAAAAATGGTGGAAAAATGGGTTGATTTCGCCACTGGAATGTTTTAAAAACATTCTGCCCAGGCATATTACTCATCGCGATCGCGGGAATTGCTCTGCGATCGCGGAGAACAAAATTTGGCCCAAAATTTACCCTTCGCGATCGCGGGAAAGGCTTCGCGATCGCGGTGAACAAACTCTGGTTCCTCCGGACAGGCTTCGGTATAATGGTCATAACTCTTTGCACACAACTCCAAATGATGAATAGTTTGATGTTCTAGAAACTAGACACATAGGGCTATAACTTTCATTTGATGGTCATTTCCTGAGTCCGTATATATTTCTAGATATAAGCTTCCCAAGTTATACATGTGTATTAGAGATCCTTCTCGGACACCCTATAGTGTAACGTCCATAACTCTTTACACAGATGTTCAAATCATGATTTCTTTATTTTTCGGAAAACTAGACACGATGGGCTACAACTTTCGTGTTTGAATCACCTTAAAATTCCTTGTAGATAAAAAGATATAAGCTTCCGAAGTAGGATCAGTGCACAGAAATTTTCCTTCTTCGCGATCGCGGAGCATTTCACGCGATCGCGATTCATTAATAATTTTCGCACATTTTACTCACCGCGATCGCGTCCCATTGTCCGCGATCGCATAGAACACTGCTACAGACATAAACCAGCAGTTAAAAATGGCTTAGAAATGGTCCGAAACCACCCCGAAACTCACCCGAGGCCCCCGGGACCTCAACCAAAAGAACCAACACGCCCTATAACCTTATTCGAACTTATTCCAATCATCAAAACTCTATCGTTAACATCAAAATCGTCCGTTTTCAACAAATTTAAGCTTAAGTTTAACTTTAACTTCAAAAATTCACATTCGATCAAAAACCCGACCAAACGATGTCCGAATGACCTGAAAATTTGCAGGCATATCCAAAATCACCTAACGGAACTACTGCAACTGTCGGAATTCCATTCCGACTCCCGGATCAAAATCTCACCTATCGATCGGATTTCGCCAAAATTCGACCTTAGCCAATTCAAGCCTATTTCTACACCGGATCTCCAATTTCAATTCCGATTGCTCTCCTAAGTCATAAATGATCCCTCGAAACTAGTCGAATCATCAGAATCCGATTCCGAGCTCTCTAACTCGATAGTCAACTCTAGGTTGACTTTCCATATTCAAACTTCCTTCAAACATGCTATTTGCTTCATTTTTAATTCAATTCACTCCTAACTCACCCGATAGGTTCTAACACTGATATAGAAGCATACGATATGTTAATTCAAGGTAACGGGGTGGAGATTCCCGTAACGACGGGGCGGGTCGTTACACGATCGCATAGTCTGGCATTTTCCTCCTACGCGATCGCATTCCTCCCTATTGCGATCACATTGTACAACTTGGAAACCCCACATTTTTCTATTATGTGATCGCATGGGTATTTATGCGATCGCAGTGCTTATTCCCATTACCCATGCGATCACAATGTCTTTTCCGCGATCGCATAGGGCAATTTCGCCTAGTTAAAATTTTAAAAATGGGATAGAACCAGTGCACTCGGGATTTTACATTTCTTATCACGAATCCTTTTCTCTCCCAAGCCCTATGAAGCCATTAAAGCCCCCAAACTTCAAGATCACTTGAGTAAGTAATTTCCGGCTTATTTCCTTCGCTTTTCCTTCAATAATTAACAAGTTTCTAAGCTTAAATCATGAAACCAAGGTAGAAATCATGGGTTTTGAGCAAAGTTAGGGTTTTGAGAATTTTGGGTAATTCAACCCCAATTTGGAGTCGATATTAAAATAAATTATATATTTGCACTCCCGGGTGTATGGGTGAATTTATTTTGGTTCGAACCTCGGGTTTTGACCAAGCGGGCCCGAGGTCAATTTTATAATTTTTGGACAGCATGTTAGAAGTGCTTTAATTATGCAATTGGGTTGGATTGTTGAGTAGTATTGATGATAGTAAATAAATTATATATAAATACGATTAAATTGGAGCGAAATTCGAAAGGAAAGGCATCGCTTGAGGACTAAGTTGGCCGTAAACCTTCGATGTATGTGTTTGGTCTAACCCTAGCTTGAGGGAATATGAGTTGAGTCTTGTTGCTAATTGTTATGTGATCGAGTACGATGTATAGGCATGGTGACAAGTATCTATACATTGGTGTCTAGCATGACCGTGAGTCCTTATGATATGAATTTCATGTTATTGGAGAATGTTTATACACTTTGAATAAAACGTTAATGGTAAATGATTATTAAATTCTTTGGAGTGTTGGCTCAGCATAGTAAAGTGAATTATAAGACGAGTAAAGTAAAGAAAAAAGAAACGTTGTTGATTATTCACTTGTCGGGACGTAAATATTTAATGTGTATGCTCCCCTGCCACGATGATTGAACTATTAATTGTGCTCCCCTGCCAGGATGATTGAACTATTAATTGTGCTCCCTTGCCGGGATGATTGAACTGTTAATTGTGCTTCCTTGAGGGGATGATTGAGCTGTTAATTTCACTCCCTTGCCGGGATATTTGTTATATATTTGTCTGCTATGTGTCCCTTGATTTTTGACTGTTGCTTGGTCACTCAGACTATTAAATGATATTGAGGAGTGGGTTGCACGTCACAATAATGATAAATGATAACTAATATGAGTCGGGTTGCGCGCCGAAACAGTGATATATGGAGCGGGTTGCACGCCGCAACAATGGTAATTGTGAAGTGGGTTGCACACCGCAACAATGGTAATTATGGAACGGGTTGCACGCCGTAACAACTGTTGACATCTGGGGTTATGTCAGAATATTTATTTCTTGTTTTATTGTGGAATTAAGCTATTTTTGGCTGTTACTCTAGATTACTATTATTTGTATTTCCCTGCAGCATGTTCCCCCTCCCTTGATGTTGATTTCTTGATTTTCGATATTTCGCTGTATATTTTATAACTGCACAGGTTTATGTGGTGTCTAGTCTAGCCTCGTCACCACTTCGCTGGGGTTAGGCTAGACACTTACCATCACATGGGATCGGTTGTGCTGATACTACACTTTTGTGCATTTTTGCACAGGTCCAGGCTTTGAACAGCAGCAGCAGCAGTTCGATAGCAGGATCTTATTACCACGAGACTGAGGTAGCTTGTAGGCGTCCACAGGCCTGGCGTCTCTTCTTATGCTTTTCATTTATACTGCAGTCTCATTGTTTCGAGACAGACAAATGTTATATTTCTTTCAAAACTTTATATGTAGTTTATTCTTAGTGGTTCGTGCATAAGTGACACCAAATCTTGGGTAGAGGATGTTGCTGAGTATTTTCGTATTTATTTCAGACTTATAAAAAAATTAAACTTCTGCAGTTATTGTTGTTACTATTATTTATGCTATTAAGTTGACAACATGATGGTTTTACTAATGGAAATGGTGAGTAAATTGGCTTGGCTAGTTATCACGAGTAGGCGCCATCACGATTCCGATGGTGGGAAATTCGGGTCGTGACAAGTTGGTATTAGAGAACTAGGTTACATAGGCCTCACAACGCACGAATAAACTTAGTAGAGTTTGTGGGGTAGGTACGGAGACGTCTGTACTTGTTCCCTAGAGTCTATTAAGTTAGGAAAATTCCCTCATTTAATATTTCTTGTCGTGCGATTTGGTTCCTCAAATGCTGATTGAATTTCTACTATGTTCTTTCGCAGATAGCAAGAACACGCGCTTCCTCATCCGCTGATTAGCAGTCCGATCCCCAGGCAGCTCGCGCAAGGGGCAGAGGCTGCGGTTGTGTCGGAGGCCGTGGTAGGGGCAGAGCTCAGCCCCAGGCAGCAGTTCCAGCGGTGGAGCCTCATATTGATAATGGTGAGGAGGTTTGCTCCAGTGGGCCCAGCTCAGGTCCCAAGAGGAGTCATGTTCACCCAGACCTTCAGGATGCTCTAGGCCGTATAGCAGGCTTTATGGATAGTGTCGCTAGGGCAGGTTTGCTTCCAGTAGCACTAGCCACTTCTTAGGATGGAGGAGGGGTTCAGACTCCTGTTACGTGTACTCCGAAGCCAGTAGCGCCCCAGGCTCAGGCCCCAGTGGTTCAGCCCGCAGTAGTAGCTCAGACAGGCACTACAACTTAGGCCGGAGATGGAGCGACCATGTCTTCTGATGCTTGGTGGAGACTCGATCGATTCTCCAAGCTTTTTTACCACCACCTTCAGCTGTGCTTCATCGGAATATCCCCAAGACTTTCTATTCAGTTGCCATGAGATTCTCAGGACTATGGGTATAGTGGAGACCAATGGGGTCAATTTTTGCACCTTCAGGCTTGCAGGATCCGCCATGACTTAGCGGAGAGATTTCTCCCTATCTAGACCAGCAGGGTCCTCAGCTTTAACATGGGATTAGTTTGTAGAGCTATTCTTGGAGAAGTTTCTCCCTGTCACTCAGCGGGAAGCACTTCATAGGCAGTTTGAGCGCCTTCAGCATGGCTCCATGACCGTTACTCAGTAAGAGCCTAGATTTATAGATTTGGCACGCCATGTAGTTGTGATACTCCCTTCAGAACGGGAGAGGGTCCGGAAGTTCATTGATGGATTGATTTAGCCGATTCATCTTTAGATGGCCATGGGAGTTGTTAGTGACATTTCCTTTTAGGAGGCAGCCAATGCGGCCCGCAGAGTTAAGATGACCCTTACTCGGGGAAGTGGTCATGTGCAGGACAAGAGGCCTCGTCATTCTGGAAGGTCAGTGGTGCCTCATTTGGAGGCAGGGATTCTTATAATAGGGGCCAGTCTTCTAGGCCTTTTCAGTCAGCCCTCCATGCTTCACAGGGTGGTTCAGGTGATCGTTGTTTTCGTGAACAGTATTCAGATTAGCAGTCCGTCAGTGCACAACCTCTTCAAAGTGTTTGTGGAGGTCATTCGGGCCGTTAGGGCCGGTCTCATCGTTTCAAGGGGTGTTTTGAGTGTGGAGAATATGGTCACATCAGGAGAGCTTGCCTGAGATTGAGGAGTGCACAGACACAACAGCAGGGTCCTTGCCCCATCATTCAGGCACCAGCTGAATCACAACCTGCCCAGCCAGCCAGGGGTAAGGGTAGGGATTATAGAGGTGGAGGTCGAGACCGTAGAGGTGGAGGCTGTCCCGCCAGGGGTAGAGGTCAGCTAGTGGATAACCGTCCCAGAGACATAGTTCAGGGAGGTGTTTCCTATCCCCGATTTTATGCTTTGCCAGCTAGGCTAGAGGCAGAGGCGTCAGATGCTGTGATTACAAGTACAATTTTGGTTTGTGATAGAGATGCTTCAGTACTATTTTACCCTGGGTTTACATATTCATATGTGTCTTCCTTCTTTGCACCATGCCTGGCTATGTCTAGTTACGCCTTGGACATTCCTTTCTATTTGTCTACGCCAGTGGGTGACTCCATAGCAGTCGACCGGTGCATAGTTCATGTGTGGCCGAGTTTGAGGGTCTTGAGACCCATGTTGATTTGTTACTATTAGATATGGTAGACTTTGATGTTATATTGGGGATGGATTGGTTGTCCTCGTATCATGCTATCCTATATTATCACACCAAGACCATGACCTTGGCCTTGCCAAAATTACCCCGACTAGAGTGGAAAGGGACCCCAGGTCACGCCACCCGCAATGTTATTTCATACGTTAAGGCTCGACGCGTGGTCGAGAAGGGGTGTTTAGCTTACATGGCGTATGTTCGCGACTACAACACAGAGGTTCCTTCTATTGACTCTGTTCCTATTGTACAGGAGTTCCCCGAGGTTTTTGCCTCTGACCTGCCGGGTATGCCGCCCGACAGGGATATTTACTTCTGTATTGATCTGGCTACGGGCGCTCACCCTATTTCTATTCCAACGTATCGTATGGCCTCGCTATAATTAAAGAAGTTAAAGGATCACTTGCAGGACTTGCTAGAGAAGGGATTTATCAGGCCTAGTATTTCTCCTTGGGGTGCGCCGATGTTATTTGTGAAGAAGAAAGATGGTTCGATGCGTATGTGTATTAATTACCGGCAATAAAATAAAGTGACGATAAAGAATAAGTATCCACTACCGAGGATTGATGATTTGTTCGACCACCTCCAGGGAGCAAGGGTGTTCTCAAAGATATACTTAAGGACTGGCTACCATCAGTTGAAGATTAGGGCATCTGATGTCCCTAAGACATCATTCTGCACTCGGTATGGGCACTACGAGTTTTTAGTCATGCCTTTTGGGTTGACCAATGCCCCAACAATATTTATGGAGTTGATGAACCGATTGTTCAGGCCTTATTTGGAATTTTTTGTGATAGTCTTTATAGATGATATCCTGGTGTACTCCCGCAGCCAGGAAGAGCACAAGAAGCACCTCAAAGTGGTTCTTCAGACTCTGAAAAATAATTAACTATATGCTAAGTTTTCAAAATGCGAGTTCTGGTTGAGTTCAATTGCATTCCTGGATCATATTGTGTCAGTAGAGGGTATTCAGGTGGACCCAAAGAAGATTGAGGCAGTCATGAATTGGCCTCGACCAACTTCAGTGACCGAGATTTGGAGTTTCTTGGGGTTAGCAGGTTACTACCATCGGTTAGTAGAGGGGTTCTCTTCTATTGCAACCCTAATAACCCGATACACCCAGAAGGATGCCCAATTCAAGTGGTCAGATGAGTGCGAGGCAAGCTTTCAGAAGCTCAAGACAGCTCTGACTACGACACTAGTGTTGATTTTGCCCACGGGTTTAGGACATTACATGATCTATTGTGATACTTCCCATACCGATCTTGGAGCGGTATTGATGCAGGATGGCAAAGTAATTGCCTATGCATCAAGACAGTTGAAAATCCATGAGAAGAATTATTCGGTTAATGACCTAGAGTTGGCGGTGGTTGTTCATGCCTTAAAATTTTGGAGGCATTATCTATATGGTGTGGCGTGTAAGGTATACACGAATCACAAGAGCCTTCAGCACTTGTTCAAATAGAAGGAGTTGAATGTGCGGCATAGGAGATGTCTAGAGTTGTTGAATGATTATGATGTTACTATCTTATATCACCCAAGTAAGGCTAATATAGTGGCTGATTCGTTGAGTAGAAGGTCTGCCAGCATGGGTAATCTTGCTTATATTCCGGTCAGCCAGAGACCCCTTGCTTTAGATGTTCAGGCCTTGTCCAACCGATTTGTAAGATTAGATATTTCTTATCTTAGCAGAGTCTTGGCTTGCACGGTTGCTCATTCTTCTCTATTGGAGCGTATTTGTGAACGACATTTTGATGATCCCATTTGTGTGTCCTGAGAGACACGGTGCAGCGGGGAGGTGCTACGAAGGTATCCTTAGGTGATAACGGGGTGTTGAAATTGCAGGGGAGATTTTGTGTGCCCAATGTTGATGGGATTCGAGAGTTGATCTTAGCGGAGGCCCATAGTTCTCGATATTCTATTCACCCGAGCGCCGCAAAGATGTATTTGGATTTGTGGTAGCATTATTGGCAGTGTAGGATGAAAAAGGACACTGTTTCATATGTCGCTCGATGTTTAAATTATCAGTAGGTCAAATATTAGCATTAGAGGCCTGGTGGTGTGTTTTAGAGAATTGAGATTCCCAAGTGGAAGTGGGAGCGGATTACAATGGATTTCATTACTGGACTTCCGTTGACTTGAAAGAAGTTTGTTACTATTTGGGTCATTGTTGATAGGTTGAACAAGTCAGCACATTTCATTCCAGTAGCAGTCTCCTATTTATCCGAGAGGTTAGCGGAGATTTATATCAGGAAGATTGTTTGCCTTCATGGGGTGCCGGTATCTATTATCTCAGATTGGGGTACACAGTTTACCTCCCGCTTGTGGAGAGCGGTTTAGCAAGAGTTAGGCACCCAGATTTAGTTGAGCACAACATTCCATCCTCAGACGGACGGTCAGTCCGAGTGGGTTATTCAAATTTTAGAGGATATGCTCCAAGCTTGCGTCATTGACTTTGGAGGCTCGTGGGACCAATTTTTGCCTTTAGCAGAGTTCGCCTACAACAACAACTACCATTCTAGCATTCAGATGGCTCCATATAAGGCGTTGTATGGCAGGCGATGTCGGTCTCCAGTCGGATTGTTTGAGCTGGGAGAGGCTCGATTGTTGGGTACTGACTTAATTCAGGAGGCCTTAGATAAGGTCAAGACTATTCAAGAGAGACTGCATTTAGCTTATTCTAGGTAGAAGATTTATGCAGACTGTAAGGTCCGAGATGTAGATTTCATGGTTGGTGAGCGGGTATTGCTCCGGTTGTCTCCTATGAAGGGCGTGATGAGGTTCGGAAAGAAGGGCAAGCTTAGCCCTAGGTACATCGGTCTATTTGAGATTCTTGATCGAGTGGGAGAGGTGGCTTATAGACTTGCATTGCCACCTAGATTATTAGCCGTGCATCCAGTTTTCCACGTATCTATGCTTCGGAGGTATCATGGCGATCCTACGCATGTGTTATACTTTAGTACTGTCCAGTTGGACAAGGATTTATCTTACGAGTAGGAGCCGATAGCTATTCTAGACCGGCGGGTTTGACAGTTGAGGTCGAAGAGCTTTCCTTCAGTGCGTGTTGAGTGGAGAGGTCAGCCTCCTGAGGCATTGACCTGGGAGTCCGAGTCTGATATGCGGAGTCATTATCCACATTTGTTCCCTGACTCAAGGTACTTCTTTCTCTTGACCGTTCGAGGACGAACGATTATTTTAGAGGTGGAGGATGTGACGACCCAAACGGTCATCACCTATTTTCCTAATATGTTTAGATCGCTCGAGTAAGTTCGTATGATGTTTTTGAGTCAGTGTGCATATTTGGTTGGAGCCCTGAGGGCTCGGGTGAGTTTCACAGAGGTAACAGGATGTTTTACACTTGGAAAAAGCTGCAGAAAATCAGCAGCAGGTGCACAGTGAAATCCTTCTATGCGATCGCATATGTATAGCTGTGATCGCATAGAGCAAAGTCCAGGGGTCCCCAAATCCTTCTACGTGATCGCATTAGACTTCATGCGATCTCATAGTCTGCCCTTTTCCTCGTACGCGATCGCACTTCTCTCTATTGCAATCGTATTGTAGAACATGTCCCCCCCCTCAATTTTTCTTCTATACGATCGCACGAGTATTTATGCGATCGCAGTGCTTATTCCCATTACTATATACGATAGCAATGCCTTCTCCGCGATCGTATAGGGCAAATTTTCCCAGTTAAATTTTTAAAAACGGGACAGAACCAGTGCACTCGGGATTTGACACTTCCTATCACGAACCCTCTTCTCTCCCAAGCCCTAGGAAGCCATTAAATCACCCAAGCTTCAAGGCCACTTGAGTAAGTAATTTTCCGCTTATTTCTTTCACTTTTCCTTCAATAATTAACAAGTTTGGAAGCTTAAATCATGAAATCAAGGTAGAAATCATGGGTTTTGAGCGAAGTTAGGGTTTTTAGAATTTTGGGTGATTTAACCCCATTTTGGGGTCTAATCTTAAAACAGATTATATATTTGCACTCGTGGGAGTCTGGGTGAATTTATTTTGGTTCGAACCTCGGGTTTTGACCAAGCAGGCCCAGGGCCGATTTTACAATTTTTGGACAACATGTCAGAAGGACTTTAATTAGGAAATTGGGTTGGAATTTGAGTAGTATTGACGATATTATATAAATTATGTATAGATACGACTAAATCACAGAGAAATTCGAAAGGAAAGGCATTGCTTGAGGACTGAGTTGGCCGTAAACCTTCGAGGTAAGTGTTTGGTCTAACCTTAGCTTGAGGGAATAAGAGTTGAGTCTTGTTTCTAATTGCTATGTGATCGAGTACGATGTATAGGTATGGTGACGAGTATCTATACATTAGTGTCTAGCATGACCACGAGTCCTTATGATATGAATTCCATGTTATTGGGGAATGTCTATACACTGTGAATAACACGTGAACGGTAAATGATTATTAAATTCTTTAGAGCGTTGGCTCAGAATAGTAAAGTGAATTATAAGATGAGTAAAGTAAGGAAAAAAGAAACATTGTTGATTATTCCCTTGCCGGGACATAAATATTTAATATGTATGCTCCCTTGCCGGGATTATCGGGATGATTGAACTATTAATTGTGCTTCCTTTCCGGGATGATTGAACTGTTAATTGTGCTCCCTTGCCGGGATGATTGAGTTGTTAATTGTACTCCCTTGCCAGGTTGTTTGTTATGTATTTGTCTGCTGTATGTCCCTTGATTTTTGACTGTGCTTGGGGACTCAGACTGTTAAATAATGTTGAGGAGCGGGTCGCACGCCGCAACAATGATAAATGATAAATGATAATGAATGTGGGTCGTGTTGCACGCCGCGACAATGATATGTGGAGCAAGTTGCACGCCGTAACAACGGTAATTGTGGAGCGGGTTGCACGCCGCAACAATGGTAATTATGGAACGGGTTGCATGCCGCAACAGTTGTTGACATCTGTGGTTATGTTTGAATATTTATTTCTTATTTTATTGTAGAATTAAGCTATTTTTGGCTGTTACTCTGGGTTACTGTTATTTGTATTTCCTCGCAGCATGTTCCCCCTCGCTTGATGTTGATGTAACGACTCGGTCGGTCGTTTTAGAAAATTACGCCCCAATCCTCAATTTAGTTGTTTCCCTAAGTTCATTTCTGCTCTTGTGGTTTGCCGGGAGAGTCGGTTCTGAAATTTGGAACATTTTGGGACACTTAGTCCCTAAATAAGAGCTTTAAAGTTGGAAAATGGCCCGTAGCCGGAACAGTGTTAAGACGATCTCGGAACGGAAATCCGATGGTTCCATTAGCTCCGTTAGGTGATTTCGGGGTCGGGAGCGCGTTCGGAATGTATTTTGGAGGTCCGTAGCTCAATTAGGCTTGAAATGCCGAAGGTTGAAATTTTGGCGAATCCGAACGATAGGTGAGATTTTGATCCGGGGGTCGGAATGGAATTCCGACAATTTCTGTAGCTTTGTTATGTGAATTTGGATATGTCCGCAGAGTTTCAAGTCATTCGGACGTCGTTTGGTCGGATTTTAGATCGAATGTGCAATTCGGAAAGTTTTAAGAAATTTAGGCTTGAATTCGATGTGAATTATGAGTTTTGATGTTGTTAGACGTATTTTTATGATTGGAATAAGTTCGTATCATGTTTTGGAGTAGGTTGGTGGTTTTCGTTGGGGTCCCGGGGGCCTCGGGATGAATTCGGGGTCCAAACGGACCATTTTGGTGCCAATTGCATTGTTGGTTCTGCTGCAATATTGGAGAGAATTTTTGTGCTTCGCGATCGCGAAGCTGTTCATGCGATCGCGTAAGAGGAAATTATTGGGCTCTGCGATCGCGAGGGGGAGTCTGCGATCGCGTAGGGTGAATTTGGGAAGCTCTGCGATCGCGAGGTTGAGTCTGCGACGCGTAGGGTATTGGTCGGAAGCAGTGCGATCACGTGAGGGAGTATGCGATCGCGTAGGGTAGTTGGGGAGCCGGACGAGTTTGTTCTTCGCGATCGCGTTATTACGTTTGCGATCGCGTAGTATTGATGAGTTGTTCACTGCGATCGCGTCCAGGGTCACGCGATCGCGTAGAGGAAAATTAGGCCGCCCATATTTTGTGCATCGCGATCGCGAGCCAAGTGCTGCGATCGCATAGAGTTAATTGGCGTGGCAGTGACTTTAAGTCCAGAAACATTTCAGACGCTGCCTATTATGCAAAAACACCATTTTTGAGCTCCAAGAGAGGATTTTGAAGGGGAAACGTTGGGATATCATCGGGAAATCATTGGGGGTAAGTTTCTTGACCTTAATTCGTTGGTTTATCATGAAATCCGTGATTATTTCACCGAAATTGGAAGATTAAAGGTGGGTTTGAGCCCTAGGCCTAAATGTTAGAAAATCTCTGATTTGAGTGGGCAAATGGAGTCCGATTTTGGTAAACTTTATATGCTTAGACTCGTATTGAGACGAGGGTTCCGAAAATATAACTTTCGTGATTTTTCGATAAGCGTACCGAAAGTCGAGTTTTGGCAACTTGTGGGTTTTGGTGTATTTTGAGTTATTTTGATTGGGTAATGCCCAATTTGCCGATTTTGAGGTGATTCTATTGATTTTTATCAGATTCTACACTTGTGGAGGCCGACATTCACGGCAAGAGAGTTGTTTCATAGCGGTTTTGTACCGGAGTCGAGGTAAGTGGCTTGTCTAACCTCGTGTGGGGGAATTTTCACCCCTAGGATATTACGTGATAGTTTAAATGCCTTGTACGCGAGGTGACGGGCGTGTACATGCGCTGGTTGTTGAAAACGCACTTTAATTAAATTGTTCTATGAGCGATATTCCTGTCTTTGGCTGTAAATTTGATATTTTTACCCGGTAGTGGTTAGGAAAGCATGATTAGGTAGTACTTAACTGTTTAGTTGCCTAATTGCCTTGTTTGAACCCCTTGATAATTATTGGCACTATTTTTCGGTGAAGTTATATTTAAGTATAGTTATTCTCTCTGTGGATTCCTTTATTGGCTGTGCTTGTGGACTGCGGGTTCGATTCCCGTAGGGACTGCGGGTTCGATTCCTGAGATCCTGAGTTATTGGTAGGGATTACGGGTTCGATTCCCGAGATCCCGAGTTATTGGTAGGGACTACGGGTTCGATTCCCGAGATCCTGAGTTATTGGTAGGGACTGCGGGTTCGATTCCCGAGATCCTGAGTTATTGGTAGGGACTACGGGTTCGATTCCCGAGATCCCGAGTTATTGGTAGGGACTGCGGGTTCGATTCCCGGAGATCCTGAGTTATTGATTATTTATTGAGACATGGGCTGCGGGTTCGATTCCCGGAGACCCAGGGGTACTGTTAATGGGACTGTGGGTTCAATTCCCACAAGTCCTGGACTTATTAATTGAGTTTGTTACTTGTTGTTAGTTAATTGTAGACGGTTGCAGGTAATCATTTTATTGTTGTTATTTCGGAGTTATTATCGTTAAGCTACTTATTATTGTTATTATCATTTTTGTAACTGTTTTCTCTCAGTAGGGCCCTGACCTTCCTCGTCACTACTCCATCGAGGTTAGGCTTGGCACTTACCGAGTACCGCCGTGGTGTACTCATGCTACTCTTCTGCACACTTTTGCTGTGCAGATCCAGGTACATCAGAGCAGGCCCGTGCTAGGTGATTCCGCAGCTTTCTGGGAGACCTCTAGGTATGATCTGCTACGTCCGCGGATCCAGAGGCTTTTCCTTCTATTCTAATAGTACTAGTTGGCATTTTTCCTTCATTTCGTTGTTAGACACTCTTTACACGTAGAGCCACAGTTGTATATTCTCTTTTAGTCTGTGTTACCGTGGGATTCCGGATCTTGGTAGTGTTTTATACATGGTGTTGACGGATGTCTGTGCCAAGTGGCACGGATTGCATTCCTTTCATCTTATTTTCCGCTAATTCTTATTAAATATTCATAAACTGGTATATTCCGCAACGTGTTAGGCTTACCTAGTCGTGGGGACTGGGTGCCATCACGACATGTTCACGATTGGTGAACTAGGGTCGTGACAAGTTGGTATCAGAGCTCTAGGTTCATAGGAGTCACGGGACACAGACCGGTTACTTAGAGTCTCGCTGATCGATACGGAGATGTCTGTATTTATCTACGAGAGGCTATGTAACTGTTTAGGAAACTCTTCAATTCTTTGAATTCCTTATCGTGCGTCATTTATTCAGTTGAAGCCTATGTCATATGTTCTTTTGTATCCACTCGTGTATTGAAATTTCACACTCGGTATCAAGTATGCACCGACGGTTCGTGACGCTGCAGAGAGATCTCAAGGGAGTCAAGAATTTACTCAACTATTGTTACCGCGTGTCGTCCATATCGATAATGCAAGAGAATTGAGAGATCTTCAATTGTGCATTTGGGGGTGCACTAGGTTCTACGGTTGATAGTACGGTCGTGACAAGGTTTACTTAACCGCCAAATCGTCACAGCAATGGTAGAATCACAAGGTGGATGTAGATCTAAAAATAGTTGGTGGTAATAAAGACTATATGGTTCATATGAGATATCTATTTAGCGAAGGATTCAGCCAGCAGAGATACTGGGGAAAATGAGTTTAACTGTCTTAAGAAGGACATGTACCAAACGAATGCCTTGGGCTTATTTTATGATGAAGACGTACGAATGTTAAGGGCTAGTATCATGGATTAGCAAGATGTATCTTAAGGCTTCGTGTCAAGTGAAAGGATTTCAATATCAACGATGTAATTATAGGTCATGTGTCGTATCAGATTTGGCCTGCGATGTATTTAGGTGCTATTCCAAAGTTCTTGAAAACTTGCGGATGGGCAAGAGTTGAGGCTCGTATGGTATAATGTTGGGACTTTAGATGTTCCTGTGTCCCTAATAATCTCTGCATTTTATTATCAACAGGGAAATATTTGACAAAGGCTACATGGTGCTTCGAAGGCGTGTGAGAATCATAGTATGTTTTAAGATGTTGTTGGTAGAGAATGCTCGGTGCATGGAGCGAGAAGATGTTTGGTTATATTGGGATGAGGTCATACCCTATGATGTTAGAGTGCTAATAGAGCACATGTGGTTATATTCATTGGATCAAGTGAGTTGCAGATTGAATAATAGTAAATGACTCGAGAGAATGGTTCTAATGTGTTCGAGAGTCGTGTAATAGTGGCTTTGGGCTAAGTGGGGAAGTCCCACCGCTTAAGATTGGGTCGCATGGTTAATTACCGGTGTGAATTCTAGATACTAGCGTATTATTGTGTTATTGCAGCCACGGGAAAGGACCATATGTGGTAATTTGAGTATATGTACTGTTGAATGCATGTTATGGTTAGCCTTACTGGCTCATGTTCAAACTTGAGGAAAGATTCATGACTTATGCCTCGTATAGGTGCAGGCTTCGTGGGAAGTGGTTCCGCTGGGTGCTTTATCGAGAGGGTATTCATATGTTATAAACATTCAGTAGAGTTGGTTGCGTACTGGGCCAAGTCAGGGCCGGATGGTTCTCAATAAGTGGTCCTAGTGAATTCAAGAGGTAAAGTGTGGTGCATGATAATTCTGAGTCTATAAGTACAGTTGAGGCTCAAGCTTTTGTGGCATAGAATTTGAGAGACATGAAATGGTCGTCATTTTTGAGACAACATGGCCTCATGATTTAAGGTCACTTGGGGTGAGTGCGGTTGGAATAAGTTAGGTATTGAAGGGAGATATTAATATTTCTAAGGCAATCAAGGATAAATTGGAAGGAAGTAGATTGATTAGCCATAGTTGAGCTGGCATATTGGTGTCAGTGATCGGTTCATGCAGCGTGATCGAGTTATGCATGTGATTTGTGGCGGTGCATTTGAGGCTTGTCGGCCGCTATGATTGGTGTTATTCTGAAGTATTCTTCTGTTAGGGTCTGTTATGAGTAGGCAGATCTTGGAAAGGGTTATGGTGGCTTGGACCACTACTTGGAGATTGGCATATTCAATGGTTATGAGAACTCGCCTGTGTGTTGCTATAGTTCTCCTGTAGTGAGCTTAATGGAAAGTCTTATGTGATGAAGTATTAGCCTATCGTCAGTTCTAGAGCTATGATAGAAATTGTGCCTATCGTATATCGGCACGTGGGGGGGTGCAGTGAGTAGTATGAAAATTTGAAGTAAGGACCAAGGTCACAATTTGGTCAATGAATGTGATATAAAGAGCTCGGATGAGCAGGAAAGGAGTTTCAGTGTTTTGAGTAAGATGGGTATTAACATCAGTATCATTTGAGATCGGTGTTCTATGAGAAAGGTTTTGCATCCCGGTTAGGGACTCCTGATCGCTTTTCAGTGTTAGTGCAGCCGGTGGGCTGAATGTGCAAGTCCGTTTAATTATTCGGAAGATGGTGGGAGCTTGACCCACAAGAAGATTGTATAGGTGTGACTTGTAGTCACTTGATTGGTTAGAAATTTAAACCAAGTATGAAGGATTTTGGTGATATCATCCATTTGAGAACTTATGCCCGGAGGGCACTCTGCTTAGTGGGTTATAGACCTGTGAAATATTATTGACTTAGCTTGGCACGACCAGGATAGACTTAAGGTCGGTGGATAGATTTGAATGTGGAAGTGAGCCTTGCGTCAGGCCAGTTATGTTTCTTCCAGCAATGCGCCCTTTATGGAGGGATAGTCGCGGTCTTATTTCGCGGTTAGTTAATTCAAGTAAAGATATATTGCGCCGTATGAGTGTGCGACGGCTTGGTAAGTTCCTTATGTGTTGAGGTTCCGCTCAGCGGTGATGTTATATGAGCATGATGGCTCTTGAGGCTCATATCTTATGTCGCACCTCGGTTGTGCTTGAGTTCATAGCCTATAGCGCTATATGTTTTCATTGAGTCTGATATCATGCACCTTAGTGTGCTTATGATCGATATTCAGTATTTTGATGTGATGAGCTATTCAGCTCGACATATGACTCTTTGTGTGAGTCTATATTGTTGGGATCGGGTGGCACGCCGCCATGGTCATATTGTTGGGATCGGGTTGCACACCGCAACAATGTGATGTTTATTTCAGTGTCTATAATTGCTTTTATGTGTTCTGTTTCCTATTTTCCGAGGAGGTCCATGTTAATGTGAGAGTTGAATAGTTCTCTCTAGTGTTCGCCTTCCTTTTGTATCACGTATGAATCAGTAGCCTACTGGCACATTGTGTCATCTTGTGGGACTTTTGATTATGTCTGATGTGACTTATTACCTGAACAGTTCGTACCGGGTGAGATGAGATTATGTGATTTGGGGTCAATGCCAACTGATTATATGAAATATATTATAGAGGAAAGGATCATCCTCTGGTTTAGGACAAGGTAATGGATCTTGTCAGGAGTATAGACCCAATGAATTGTTGATTCAGTAGTTGGTTATGGATATCGGCACATCTCTTCCGTCGTGTCAGTATTGTAAAAGTTGGAACGAGACCTATGTAGATCGTGAGGTGCAATGGGAGCATCCGATTCGTTGAATTTTTGGCTAATTTGATCATAAAATATTATCGTGGTCCTGTGGATTTTGTGTTGCAAGGTAAGAATCCAGCAAGGTTATGCAGTCATGTTTGAGGACGGCGTTTGAGGAATATTGAGTGATCTCTTGATGAAAACAAGCCTGACACAGAATTCCGGATGTTGGAATTAGGCTCTAAGACTTAATTGTTTAAACAAGAGGGAATATCTTCAGATATATCAGGCTAATGTGCTCAACTGAGTCCTAGATTTATTGGCCCTTTTGAGATTTTGAGGCATGTTGGGGAGGTTGCTTATGAGTTGGCCTTACCTCCCAGCCTAGCCGGAGTCCATTCCGTATTTCATGTCTCTATTGTTCGGAGATACCATGGTGACCCGTCACATAGGTTGGATTTCACTTCTGTTCAGCTAGACGAGGATCTGTCTTATGTTGAGGAGCCAATAGCCATTCTAGACAGGCAGGTCAGAAAGCTAAGGTCAAAGAACATCGCTTCGGTAAAGGTTCAGTGGCGGGGTCAGCCGGTCGAGGGGGCAACTTGGGAGACCGATCGGGATATGCGCAGCCAGTACCCCCATCTTTTCACCACTCCAGGTGTGTTTTCTATGCTCGTTCGAGGACGAACAAATCTTTAAGTGTGGGAAGATGTAACGACCCGGCCGGTCGTTTTAGAAAATTACGCCCCAATCCTCAATTTAGCTGTTTCCCTAAGTTCATTTCTGCTATTGTGGTTTGCCGGGAGAGTCGGTTCTGAAATTTTGAACATTTTGGGACACTTAGTCCCTAAATGAGAGCTTTAAAGTTAGAAAATGGCCCGTAGCCGGAACAGTGTTAAGACGATCTCGGAACGGAAATCCGATGGTTCCATTAGCTCCGTTAGGTGATTTCGGGGTTGGGAGCGCGTTCAGAATGTATTTTGGAGGTCCGCAGCTCAATTAGGCTTGAAATGCCAAAGGTTGAAATTTTGGCGAATACGAACGATAGGTGAGATTTTGATCCGGGGGTCGGAATGGAATTCCGACAATTTCTGTAGCTTCGTTATGTGAATTTGGATATGTCCGCAAAGTTTCGGGTCATTCGGACGTCGTTTGGTCGGGTTTTAGATCGAATGTGCAATTCGGAAAGTTTTAAGAAATTTAGGCTTGAATTCGATGTGAATTATGAGTTTTGATGTTGTTAGACGTGTTTTTATGATTGGAATAAGTTCGTATCATGTTTTGGAGTAGGTTGGTGGTTTTCGTTGGGGTCCCGGGGGCCTCGGGATGAATTCGGGGGTCCAAACGGACCATTTTGGTGCCAATTGCACTGCTGGTTCTGCTGCAATATTGCAGAGAATTTTTGTGCTTCGCGATCGCGAAGCTGCTCACGCGATCGCGTAAGAGGAAATTATTGGTCTCTGCGATCGCGAGGGGGAGTCTGCGATCACGTAGGGTAAATTTGGGAAGCTCTGCGATCGCGAGGTTGAGTCTGCGATCGCGTAGGGTATTGGTCGGAAGCAGTGCGATCGCGTGAGGGAGTATGTGATCGCGTAGGGTAGTTGGGGAGCCGGACGAGTTTGTTCTTCGCGATCGCGTTATTACGTTTGCGATCGCGTAGTATTGATGAGTTGTTCACTGCGATCGCGTCCAGGGTCACGCGATCGCGTAGAGGAAAAACTGGCCGCCCAGGAGTTGTGCATCGCGATCGCGAGCCAAGTGCTGCGATCGCATAGAGTTAATTGGCGTGGCAGTGACTTTAAGTCCAGAAACATTTCAGACGCGGCCTATTACGCAAAAACACCATTTTTGAGCTCCAAGAGAGGATTTTGAAGGGGAAACGTTGGGATATCATCGGGAAATCATTGGGGGTAAGTTTCTTGACCCTAATTCATTGGTTTATCATGAAATCCGTGATTATTTCACTGAAATTGGAAGTTTAAAGGTGGGTTTGAGCCCTAGGCCTAAATGTTAGAAAATCTCTGATTTGAGTGGGCAAATGGAGTCCGATTTTGGTAAACTTTATATGCTTAGACTCGTATTGAGACGAGGGTTCCGAAAATATAACTTTCGTGATTTTTCGATAAGCGTACCAAAAGTCGAGTTTTGGCAACTTGTGGGTTTTGGTGTATTTTGAGTTATTTTGATTGGGTAATGACCAATTAGCCGATTTTGATGTGATTCTATTGATTTTTATCAGATTATACACTTGTGGAGGCCGACATTCACGGCAAGAGAGTTGTTTCATAGCGGTTTTGTACCGGAGTCGAGGTAAGTGGCTTGTCTAACCTCGTGTGGGGGAATTTTCACCCTAGGATATTATGTGATAGTTTAAATGCCTTGTACGCGAGGCGACGGGCGTGTACATGCGCTGGTTGTTGAAAATGCACTTTAATTAAAATGTTCTATGAGCGATATTCCTGTATTTGGCTGTTAATTTGATATTTTTACCCGGTATTGGTTAGGAAAGCATGATTAGGTAGTACTTAACTGTTTAGTTGCCTAATTGCCTTGTTTGAACCCCTTGATAATTATTGGCACTATTTTTCGATGAAGTTATATTTAAGTATAGTTATTCTCTCTGTGGATTCCTTTATTGGCTGTGCTTGTGGACTGCGGGTTCGATTCCCGGAGACCCAGGGCTGTGGGTTCGATTCCCAGAGACCCGGCGTGATATTGGTAGGGACTACGGGTTCGATTCCCGAGATCCCGAGTTATTGGTAGGGACTACGGGTTCGATTCCCGAGATCCTGAGTTATTGGTAGGGACTACGGGTTCGATTCCCGAGATCCCGAGTTATTGGTAGGGACTACGGGTTCGATTCCCGAGATCCTGAGTTATTGGTAGGGACTGCGGGTTCGATTCCCGGAGATCCTGAGTTATTGATTATTTATTGTGACATGGGCTGCGGGTTCGATTCCCGGAGACCCAGAGGTACTGTCAATGGGACTGTGGGTTCAATTCCCACAGGTCGTGGACTTATTAATTGAGTTTGTTACTTGTTGTTAGTTAATTGTAGACGGTTGCAGTAATCATTTTATTGTTGTTATTTCGGAATTATTATCGTTAAACTGCTTATTATTGTTATTATCATTTTTGTAACTGTTTTCTCTCAGTAGGGCCATGACCTTCCTCGTCACTACTCCATCGAGGTTAGGCTTGGCACTTACTGAGTACCGCCGTGGTGTACTCATGCTACTCTTCTGCACACTTTTATTGTGCAGATCCAGGTACATCAGAGCAGGCCCGTGCTAGGTGATTCCGCAGCTTTCTGGGAGACCTCGAGGTATGATCTGCTACGTCCGCAGATCCAGAGGCTTTTCCTTCTATTCTAATAGTACTAGTTGGCATTTTTCCTTCATTTCGTTGTTAGACACTCTTTACACGTAGAGCCACAGTTGTATATTCTCTTTTAGTCTGTGTTACCGTGGGATTCCGGATCTTGGTAGTGTTTTATACATGGTGTTGACGGATGTATGTGCCAAGTGGCACGGATTGCATTCCTTTCATCTTATTTTCCGCTAATTCTTATTAAATATTCATAAACTGGTATATTCCGCAACGTGTTAGGCTTACCTAGTCGTGGGGATTAGGTGCCATCACGACATGTTCACGATTGGTGAACTAGGGTCGTGACAATACCATAGTCTTTTAATCAATTTGCATTCTCATTTTCCTTAAAAGTTTCAGAAAAATAATTTAATGTCCAGTCTAGCCTCGTCACCACTTCGCCGGAGTTAGGCTAGACACTTACTTACCAGCATATGGGGTCGGTTGTGCTGATACTACACTTTTGTGCATTTTTGCATAGGTCCAGGCTTTGAGCAGCAGCAACAGTAGTTCGATAGCAGGATCTTATTACCACGAGACTGAGATAGCTTGCAGGCATCACAGGCCCGATGTTTCTTCTTATGCTTTTCATTTATAATGCAGTCTCATTGTTTCGAGACATCCACCTATTATATTTCTTTCATACCTTTATATGTACTTTATTCTTTGTGGTTCGTGAGTATATGACACCTAATCTTGGGTAGAGGATGTTGTTGAGTATTTTCATATTTATTTCAGACTTGTAATAAAATTAGACTTCCGCAGTTATTGTTATTACTATTATTTATGCTTTTAAGTTGACAATGGGATGGTTTTACTATTGGAAATGGTGAGTAAATTGGCTTGCCTAGCTACCAGGAGTAGGCGCCATCACGAACCCGATGGTGGGAAATTAGGGTCGTGATAGATATTTAGCTTCTGCAGAGCTATGGGAAATAGATGTTTGCTTCTTCGACTTACATGAAATTGGGGACGAGCCAAGACAGATATAGAATCCACTAACAGATTTCCTCGAGTTAGGGCGAGTGGCCCAATCGGAATCACAAAATGCAAGGAGTTGGTATGAAGGTGAAGAAGACATAAAGAGTCCAAGACCAGGATCCTTCAACAAATAACGGAGAACACGAAGAGCAGCATTGAGATGGGGATGTCTAGGATCCTGCATGTACTGGCTAAGATGTTGTATAGTGTAGGATAAATCCGGCCTTGTATGTGTCAAGTAATTTAGTTTGCCCAACAAATGGCGATACAAGGTTGGATTAGGAATGGATTCACCAGTTTGAGCAAGTAGTCAAGCAGATGGGTCGAGAAGGGAGGAGGCAGGCGACCTGTGTAGAGAATCAAATTCCTTCAGTAAATCAAGGGTGAACTTCCGCTGAGACAGAATTAGACCATGAGGCTCTTGTACAACTTCCATTTCCAAAAATTAATGTAAGTGCCCAAGATCTTTGATTCTGAACTCATGATGTAAAAATTCTTTCAATTCTATCAATTCCTTAAGATCACTCCATGTTAGCAATATATCATCGACATAAACAGCTACGAGAGAAATAGATGAATCTGTCTGTTTAAAGAACAAAGAATAATCGTTTAATGAATGTGTATATCCCATGAAATTAAGAGCACTAGTAAGCTTAGGATACCATTGACGAGAAGCTTGATAAAGACCATAAATAGACTTTTTCAACTTACAAACATGATTAGGAGAAGGTGGTGTAAAACCAACTGGGAATTTCATATAAACCTCTTCGTTTAAGTCGCCATGTAAGAATGCATTATTCACATCCGATTGATAAAGATCCCGATTTTTCTTGACTGTAACTGCTAAAATGCAAAAAGTCTCATTAAAATCAATCCATTCTCTTTGTATATCACCCCTTACTACCAATCTAGCATTTAGTCCTTCCACACTACCATCTGAGCTTTGCTTTACCTTGTACACCCATTTGCAACGTAAATCCTTCCTACCTGGAGGTAATTTAGTGACTTCCCAAGTTTTATTGATCTCAAGAGTAGCAATTTCCTGTTCTATGGCCTGCTACCACCCTGTGTGATATGCAGCCTGTTGATAACGTCCAATTATACCGCTAAAAAAAGCAATAGACGCGGTCGTATGCAATAAATTTACCCAACTATGAATCGGGGTCGAATCCCACAGAGAACAATATGTAGGTGATTAGGAATGCAAGAAAATTATCGCTAGTCGCGCTAAGCCAAACACTTAAGATTTTGGGTTTTGGAAAATGTTTATATCTAAATGAAAAAATGTAAACTATCCTAGAAAGCAAATAAAATGATCAATGGCTACAAGTATGAATGCATCGGGAATCACACTCAAGTAATGATCCAATGTATTTTACGATTTTACAAATATGAGCGAGTTTATGTTAATTAGCCACGGATAATAATTCTTAATTAGCTCCTTCCGAAGACTAACAAGTCTTCCTAATTGAATTATCCCTAATCACAATTAGAAGATCAAGCGCACCCGATAGGCTACAAGTAGTTCAATCCTATCCCTAGGTCGAATCTATAATGTGAGGGTTAACGCCTCAAGTTCTTGTTAATTAATTTTTCCCAACTCCGAATTATCTTTCCCAAAATTAATTCAAAGTAAATGGGCGAGTCCTAGAGTTAGCTATTCTCTTTGGAAACATTGAAGAACAAGAATAATTAAAGTAACAATAACTCACTTCATAAATATACAAAAATCAATCAATACATAAGCACAACAAGGTATTTAATCCACACTTTAAATATGAATATTCCCATAAACAAGATTCAAGTGTTGGAAATAAATACTACACACTTAGATATACAATACAAAGCAAGAAAATGAAGAAATAAATATAAATAGGTAAGAAATCCTTAACCACAAGACTTAATCTTCAAGACCCAAGTGTGTGTGCAAAACCCTAGCCTTCAAACTTGTTCTCTCTAAGCCAAAGAGTAAAAAGATGTTCCAAAAGTAAAGAAAAATAATGAGAGATTCCGAGAGATTCAGTTTGGGCGAGTATATAATTGATTTGGGGTAAAAATTTGTGAAATTCCAATTCTTCCCGGAACATCCCAGAAAATCTACTATGCGATCGCACAAAATCCATTGCGTTCGCATAGAGCTGGTTTCTCAAACTATTCAGCTCGACATATGACTCTTTGTGTGAGTCTATATTGTTGGGATCGGGTGGCACGCCGCCATGGTCATATTGTTGGGATCGGGTTGCACGCCGCAACAATGTGATGTTTATTTCAGGTGTCTATAATTGCTTTTATGTGTTCTGTTTCCTATTTTCCGAGGAGGTCCATGTTAATGTGAGAGTTGAATAGTTCTCTCTAGTGTTCGCCTTCCTTTTGTATCACGTACGAAGCAGTAGCCTACTGGCACATTGTGTCATCTTGTGGGACTTTGATTATGTATTTCCTGAGCAGTTCGTACTGGGTGAGATGAGATTATGTGATTTGGGGTCAGTGCCAACTGATTATATGAAATATATTATAGAGGAAAGGATCATCCTCTGGTTTAGGACAAGGTAATGGATCTTGTCAGGAGTATAGACCCAATGAATTGTTGATTCAGTAGTTGGTTATGGATATCGGCACATCTCTTCCGTCGTGTCAGTATTGTAAAAGTTGGAACGAGACCTATGTAGATCGTGAGGTGCAATGGGAGCATCCGATTCGTTGAATTTTTGGCTAATTTGATCATAAAATATTATCGTGGTCCTGTGGATTTTGTGTTGCAAGGTAAGAATCCAGCAAGGTTATGCAGTCATGTTGGAGGACGGCGTTTGAGGAATATTGAGTGATCTCTTGATGAAAACAAGCTTGACACAGAATTCCGGATGTTGGAATTAGGCTCTAAGACTTAATTGTTTGAACAAGAGGGAATATCTTCAGATATATCAGGCTAATGTGCTCAGCTGAGTCCTAGATTTATTGGCCCTTTTGAGATTTTGAGGCATGTTGGGGAGGTTGCTTATGAGTTGGCCTTACCTCCCAGCCTAGCCGGAGTCCATTCCGTATTTCATGTCTCTATTGTTCGGAGATACCATGGTGACCCGTCACATAGGTTGGATTTCACTTCTGTTCAGCTAGACGAGGATCTGTCTTATGTTGAGGAGCCAATAGCCATTCTAGTCAGGCAGGTCAGAAAGCTAAGGTCAAAGAACATCGCTTCGGTAAAGGTTCAGTGGCGGGGTCAGCCGGTCGAGGAGGCGACTTGGGATACCGAGCAAGATATGCGCAGCCAGTACCCCCATCTTTTCACCACTCCAGGTGTGTTTTCTATGCTCGTTCGAGGACGAACGAATCTTTAAGTGTGGGAAGATGTAACGACCCGGCCGGTCGTTTTAGAAAATTACGCCCCAATCCTCAATTTAGCTGTTTCCCTAAGTTCATTTCTGCTATTGTGGTTTGCCGGGAGAGTCGGTTCTGAAATTTTGAACATTTTGGGACACTTAGTCCCTAAATGAGAGCTTTAAAGTTAGAAAATGGCCCGTAGCCGGAACAGTGTTAAGACGATCTCGGAACGGAAATCCGATGGTTCCATTAGCTCCGTTAGGTGATTTCGGGGTTGGGAGCGCGTTCGGAATGTATTTTGGAGGTCCGTAGCTCAATTAGGCTTGAAATGCCGAAGGTTGAAATTTTGGCGAATCCGAACGATAGGTGAGATTTTGATCCGGGGTCGGAATGGAATTCCGACAATTTCTGTAGCTTCGTTATGTGAATTTGGATATGTCCGCAAAGTTTCAGGGTCATTCGGACGTCGTTTGGTCGGGTTTTAGATCGAATGTGCAATTCGGAAAGTTTTAAGAAATTTAGGCTTGAATTCGATGTGAATTATGAGTTTTGATGTTGTTAGACGTGTTTTTATGATTGGAATAAGTTCGTATCATGTTTTGGAGTAGGTTGGTGGTTTTCGTTGGGGTCCCGGGGGCCTCGGGATGAATTCGGGGGTCCAAACGGACCATTTTGGTGCCAATTGCACTGCTGGTTCTGCTGCAATATTGCAGAGAATTTTTGTGCTTCGCGATCGCGAAGCTGCTCACGCGATCGCGTAAGAGGAAATTATTGGTCTCTGCGATCGCGAGGGGGAGTCTGCGATCGCGTAGGGTGAATTTGGGAAGCTCTGCGATCGCGAGGTTGAGTCTGCGATCGCGTAGGGTAGTGGTCGGAAGCAGTGCGATCGCGTGAGGGAGTATGCGATCGCGTAGGGTAGTTGGGGAGCCGGACGAGTTTGTTCTTCGTGATCGCGTTATTACGTTTGCGATCGCGTAGTATTGATGAGTTGTTCACTGCGATCGCGTCCAGGGTCACGCGATCGCGTAGAGGAAAAACTGGCCGCCCAGGAGTTGTGCATCGCGATCGCGAGCCAAGTGCTGCGATCGCATAGAGTTAATTGGCGTGGCAGTGACTTTAAGTCCAGAAACATTTCAGACGCGGCCTATTACGCAAAAACACCATTTTTGAGCTCCAAGAGAGGATTTTGAAGGGGAAACGTTGGGATATCATCGGGAAATCATTGGGGGTAAGTTTCTTGACCTTAATTAGTTGGTTTATCATGAAATCCTTGATTATTTCACTGAAATTGGAAGATTAAAGGTGGGTTTGAGCCCTAGGCCTAAATGTTAGAAAATCTCTGATTTGAGTGGGCAAATGGAGTCCGATTTTGGTAAACTTTATATGCTTAGACTCGTATTGAGACGAGGGTTCCGAAAATATAACTTTCGTGATTTTTCGATAAGCGTACCAAAAGTCGAGTTTTGGCAACTTGTGGGTTTTGGTGTATTTTGAGTTATTTTGATTGGGTAATGCCCAATTAGCCGATTTTGATGTGATTCTATTGATTTTTATCAGATTCTACACTTGTGGAGGCCGACATTCGCGGCAAGAGAGTTGTTTCATAGCGGTTTTGTACCGGAGTCGAGGTAAGTGGCTTGTCTAACCTCGTGTGGGGGAATTTTCACCCCTAGGATATTATGTGATAGTTTAAATGCCTTGTACGCGAGGTGACGGGCGTGTACATGCGCTGGTTGTTGAAAACGCACTTTAATTAAAATGTTCTATGAGCGATATTCCTGTATTTGGCTGTTAATTTGATATTTTTACCCGGTATTGGTTAGGAAAGCATGATTAGGTAGTACTTAACTATTTAGTTGCCTAATTGCCTTGTTTGAACCCCTTGATAATTATTGGCACTATTTTTCGGTGAAGTTATATTTAAGTATAGTTATTCTCTCTGTGGATTCCTTTATTGGCTGTGCTTGTGGACTGCGGGTTCGATTCCCGGAGACCCAGGGCTGTGGGTTTGATTCCCAGAGACCCGGCGTGATATTGGTAGGGACTACGGGTTCGATTCCCGAGATCCTGAGTTATTGGTAGGGACTACGGGTTCGATTCCCGAGATCCTGAGTTATTGGTAGGGACTACGGGTTCGATTCCCGAGATCCTAAGTTATTGGTAGGGACTACGGGTTCGATTCCCGAGATCCCGAGTTATTGGTAGGGACTGCGGGTTCGATTCCCGGAGATCCCGAGTTATTGAGATATTTTTGAGACATGGGCTGCGGGTTCGATTCCCGGAGACCCAGGGGTACTGTTAATGGGACTGTGGGTTCAATTCCCACAGGTCCCGGACTTATTAATTGAGTTTGTTACTTGTTGTTAGTTAATTGTAGACGGTTGCAGTAATCATTTTATTGTTGTTATTTCGGAATTATTATCGTTAAGTTGCTTATTATTGTTATTATCATTTTTGTAACTGTTTTCTCTCAGTAGGGCCCTGACCTTCCTCGTCACTACTCCATCGAGGTTAGGCTTGGCACTTACCGAGTACCGCCGTGGTGTACTCATGCTACTCTTCTGCACACTTTTGTTGTGCAGATCCAGGTACATCCGATCAGGCACATTACAGGTGATTCCGCAGCTTTCTGGGAGACCTCGAGGTATGATCTGCTACGTCCGCGGATCCAGAGGCTTTTCCTTCTATTCTAATAGTACTAGTTGGCATTTTTCCTTCATTTCGTTGTTAGACACTCTTTACACGTAGAGCCACAGTTGTATATTCTCTTTTAGTCCGTGTTACCGTGGGATTCCGGATCTTGGTAGTGTTTAATACATGGTGTTGACGGATGTATGTGCCAAGTGGCACGGATTGCATTCCTTTGATCTTATTTTCCGCTAATTCTTATTAAATATTCATAAACTGGTATATTCCGCAACGTGTTAGGCTTACCTAGTCGTGGGGACTGGGTGCCATCACGACATGTTCACGATTGGTGAACTAGGGTCGTGACAGTTGATTTCTTGGTATTCGATATTCCACTGTATATTTTATAACTGCACAGGTTTATGTGATGTCCAGTCTAGCCTCGTCACCACTTCGCCGGAGTTAGGCTAGACACTTACTTACCAGCATATGGGGTCGGTTGTGCTGATACTACACTTCTGTGCGTTTTTGCATAGGTCCAGGCTTTGAGCAGCAGCAACAGTAGTTCGATAGCAGGATCTTATTACCACGAGACTGAGATAGCTTGCAGGCATCACAGGCCCGATGTTTCTTCTTATGCTTTTCATTTATAATGCAGTCTCATTGTTTCGAGACATCCACCTATTATATTTCTTTCATACCTTTATATGTAGTTTATTCTTTGTGGTTCGTGAGTATATGACACCTAATCTTGGGTAGAGGATGTTGTTGAGTATTTTCGTATTTATTTCAGACTTGTAAAAAAATTAGACTTCCGCAGTTATTGTTATTACTATTATTTATGCTTTTAAGTTGACAATGGGATGGTTTTACTATTGGAAATGGTGAGTAAATTGGCTTGCCTAGCTACCAGGAGTAGGCGCCATCACGAACCCGATGGTGGGAAATTAGGGTCGTGATAGATATTTAGCTTCTGCAGAGCTATGGGAAATAGATGTTTGCTTCTTCGACTTACATGAAATTGGGGACGAGCCAAGACGGATATAGAATCCACTAACAGATTTCCTCTAGTTAGGGCGAGTGGCCCAATCGGAATCACAAAATGCAAGGAGTTGGTATGAAGGTGAAGAAGACATAAAGAGTCCAAGACCAGGATCCTTCAACAAATAACGGAGAACACGAAGAGCAGCATTGAGATGGGGATGTCTAGGATCCTGCATGTACTGGCTAAGATGTTGTATAGTGTAGGATAAATCCGGCCTTGTATGTGTCAAGTAATTTAGTTTGCCCAACAAATGGCAATACAAGGTTGGATTAGGAATGGATTCACCAGTTTGAGCAAGTAGTCGAGCAGATGGGTCGAGAAGGGAGGAGGCAGGCGACCTGTGTAGAGAATCAAATTCCTTCAGCAAATCAAGGGTGAACTTCCGCTGAGACAGAATTAGACCATGAGGCTCTTGTACAACTTCCATTTCCAAAAATTAATGTAAGTGCCCAAGATTTTTGATTCTGAACTCATGATGTAAAAATTCTTTCAATTCTATCAATTCCTTAAGATCACTCCATGTTAGCAATATATCATCGACATAAACAGCTACGAGAGAAATAGATGAATCTGTCTGTTTAAAGAACAAAGAATAATCGTTTAATGAATGTTTATATCCCATGAAATTAAGAGCACTAGTAAGCTTAGGATACCATTGACGAGAAGCTTGATAAAGACCATAAATAGACTTTTTCAACTTACAAACATGATTAGGAGAAGGTGGTGTAAAACCAACTGGGAATTTCATATAAACCTCTTCGTTTAAGTCGCCATGTAAGAATGCATTATTCACATCCGATTGATAAAGATCCCGATTTTTCTTGACTGTAACTGCTAAAATGCAAAAAGTCTCATTAAAATCAATCCATTCTCTTTGTATATCACCCCTTACTACCAATCTAGCATTTAGTCCTTCCACACTACCATCTGAGCTTTGCTTTACCTTGTACACCCATTTGCAACGTAAATCCTTCCTACCTGGAGGTAATTTAGTGACTTCCCAAGTTTTATTGATCTCAAGAGTAGCAATTTCCTGTTCTATGGCCTGCTACCACCCTGTGTGATATGCAGCCTGTTGATAACGTCCAATTCTACCGCTAAAAAATGCAATAGACGCGGTCGTATGCAATAAATTTACCCAACTATGAATCGGGGTCGAATCCCACAGAGAACAATATGTAGGTGATTAGGAATGCAAGAAAATTATCGCTAGTCGCGCTAAGCCAAACACTTAAGATTTTGGGTTTTGGAAAATGTTTATATCTAAATGAAAAAATGTAAACTATCCTAGAAAGCAAATAAAATGATCAATGGCTACAAGTATGAATGCATCGGGAATCACACTCAAGTAATGATCCAATGTATTTTACGATTTTACAAATATGAACGAGTTTATGTTAATTAGCCACGGATAATAATTCTTAATTAGCTCCTTCCGAAGACTAACAAGTCTTCCTAATTGAATTATCCCTAATCACAATTAGAAGATCAAGCGCACCCGATAGGCTACAAGTAGTTCAATCCTATCCCTAGGTCGAATCTATAATGTGAGGGTTAACGCCTCAAGTTCTTGTTAATTAATTTTTCCCAACTCCTAATTATCTTTCCCAAAATTAATTCAGAAGTAAATGGGCGAGTCCTAGAGTTAGCTATTCTCTTTGGAAACATTGAAGAACAAGAATAATTAAAGTAACAATAACTCACTTCATAAATATACAAAAATCAATCAATACATAAGCACAACAAGGTATTTAATCCACACTTTAAATATGAATATTCCCATAAACAAGATTCAAGTGTTGGAAATAAATACTACACACTTAGATATACAATACAAAGCAAGAAAATGAAGAAATAAATATAAATAGGTAAGAAATCCTTAACCACAAGACTTAATCTTCAAGACCCAAGTGTGTGTGTAAAACCCTAGCCTTCAAACTTGTTCTCTCTAAGCCAAAGAGTAAAAAGATGTTCCAAAAGTAAAGAAAAATAATGAGAGATTCCGAGAGATTCAGTTTGGGCGAGTATATAATTGATTTGGGGTAAAAATTTGTGAAATTCCACTTCTTCTCGGAACATCCCAGAAAATCTACTATGCGATCGCACAAAATCCATTGCGATCGCATAGAGCTGGTTTCTCAAACTATGCGATCGCATAAGGTCCAGTGCGTTCGCATAGAGCTGGTTTCTCAAACTATGCGATCGCATAAGGTCCTCTGCGTTCGCATAGGCTTGTCGACTAGTAGCTGACCAGACCATCTTTTCTTCTATGCGTTCGCAATGTATTGGTGTGTTCACATAATATTTATTCCTTGTCATATGCGATCGCACATAACCTTTTGCGATCGCATAGAGTGATTAACTAGGCAGCGCAATTTGTCCATTTTTGCTTCAGTTTGGTCTATTTTCACTTGGTTTCTTCACTGTTACTTCTAAATCACATACAACCTACAAAATAGAAGTAAATGGCATAAAATACACGATTTTATTGCTCAAACATAGCAAAAGTATAGATTTAAAGATAAGATGAGTTGGTAAAATACCAACTCATCACACCCCCAAACTTGAACTATTGCTTGTGTTCAAGCAACAAAAGCAACAAAAGCTCTTCCCAAGTGGTTAACTCAACAATGCATCTCCATAATACCAAGCCAAAATGAAAGTCTACTTTAAGCATAAATGCATGACTTCGATTGGTACCAACAATTACTCCAGGGCATATGAATTATCAAGCACTTCACATAAACTTCATTGTATTTCAAGTGATCAACCACTAATGCAAATCAAAGTAACAATCAAGTCATGACACTAAAGCTTCAAAATTTGCCTCTCATTAACAATCAACTTTCTTTGGCCATTCTTTCCAATTGAAGATGGGATTAAATTCACAACCCAAACTTCATATGCCCTCACATTTAAGAGAGAATCTCACACTCATGAATCTTAATTTCAAACAAAAATGGGATATCAAATGGAAAGAATTCACTCTCTCTCAAAAAGATATTCAAATGCATACAAGTAGTACCATAGGCTTGCCCTTCATGTACTCTTCCACTAATGTAGACAACTTGGTTCAAAATCAATTAGAACTTAAGGGTTGTATTTTAGGCTTTTGGTTAAAGTAAGGCAAAATTTCGGTTAAAGTGACTCAAAACCTCCCAAAGCACTACAATATTTACAATTAAAGCCTCCTTCCTTCAAAAGTATTTTCCATCCTTTCTTCGCTTTTTCATTTCACACCTAGTCTTCCCTTTTTTACAATTTCTTATCACTTTATGCATATATATATATATATATATATATATATATATATATTTTTTTTTTATATATATATTTTTTTGTTTTCTTTCCTTTTCTTTTCAAATTTTTTTTCTACCTTCCACCATTTTCAAGCAACTTCCATATCACAATTTCCAACCTTCACCCCCAAACTTAGGCTTTTAGCCTATGCTTATACTTTCAAAGTACTTAGGGAGGTAGGGTGCCAAAAGCTATATCAATTAAGAACAAAGGATTTAAGCTTGTAATACGGTTGCCAAAGAATAAGGTTAAAGGCTCAAAATGGGTTGACTAGGGAAAATATTTACGGGTAGGAATTTTTAAGGCATGCTAGCGGTCCAAGGAAGGCCTAATATCATTTTTCAAACCAAGTTAGTCTATGATTTCTCCTTGAAGCATATTCCGGGAAAGTTCTAGACCACAAGTAATACAAAAGAACTCACAAATAAATCTCCCCACACATGGCACATGAAAACTCAAGTGGAATACAAATCCAAAATCCAAATGAAACAAATGACTCAAAGAGGTCACATATAGCATAAAGGAAACTATTTAGTGAATTAAAGAGCCAAAAGTTGAGTCTAAAAGTCATGACATCTTTACTTCAATCATTTTTCTTTTTCAACAAGTAAAACTTCATATGCCGAGGTTTAAGTATGTTGGTACCAAGCAAGCCACAACTAGGCCAATGGACACAAATCCTAACTCCAAACCATTTATTTTTCTAGTTTTAACAAAAGCTACTCCTAATTACAAGACTAATTCCCTTAAGAAAGTTGTCAATCTATCCATCATCGGGAAAAGTCAACAAAAATTTACACGGTTCAAGACGAAAATTGGCATCCTTGGAAAAAGAACCGTGGTAAAAAGAAAACTAAGGATATTGCCACTATTATATAACATACTACTTCCCAAAAAAAAATATATATATTAAAAAGCTAATAACAATTTAGTAACTAAACATACTAATATCACATGTCACATGAAAATATACTAATATCAACATGAAAAAAAAAGCACATATAAACAAACTAATATAACACATGACATGAGCATGTACTAGAAACAACATGAAAATAACTACTATACCAATCTGCCAAAACAACAGTTATACAAGAAGCCACCCCCAACCAAAGGTATTGCATTGTCCCCAATGCAACAAAAATTGACAAATAAAAATGGTGGAAAGTGCTCCCTGAATACTGCGTTACTCGGAGCCAGAGGTAGTGGGAAATGTGAGCTCCATGTCCTCCTCATCATCATCGTCAGACTCTTGAGCCACAAAGTGAACTCAGCTTGTGCATCATCCGCGACAGCAACTTGCTCTTCTTCTTTTCGTGCTCCTTGAATTTCACCTGTCGTCTTTCAATCTTTCCTTGTCTCCTACTCAAGTCTTCTAACCTAGTCTTGATGCCTTTTTTCTCTTTCACTACATCATCCAAGGTCGGTGGCTGTTTGCTCGATGAGACAGACCTAATCGAAGTGCCTTCACCAGATGGACTTGAGGGGAGACCTGCAACAAGCTATCGAATGTGGGTGTCAACACCATATATCTACTGGGAAATGTGACGCATGGTGTGAGGGCCTGACTGGAGTGGTCCCATGGGGTCATGAAATCCTGCTGTAGATGTGGGGTCGCTTCCGGATCCCTCGGCTGAACCGTCAAACTGCCCAAACAAAGGAGATAGCACATCAATCCTTCTCTTCTTCTTCTTCTTTCTAGATGCCCCTCGGCGAAGCAATGGATAAATTTCTATGGCAGGGTCTTTCTTAACATCATTTGGGTCTGTAGCCACCTCAGCAGCATAGCACAATTGAGTGATCAATGAAGGGAAGAATAAGCTTATAGTCCTTCCGTTGCAAGCTTCCCCTATCTCATTCACAATGTGTTGGCCTACATTTACGGGCAAGCCATCCATAATGGTAGCAATCATCCATGGCTTTCTCAAGGGTCACTTCAGTTTCATTTCGAGCTGGCACAACCCTGGCACATATAAGGGATAGCCAAGTCTTGGCTTCCCCAATGAACTCATGTGAATCAACCCTTTTGTGTACTCTTGCCCAAGTCGGCACCACCCCGCCATGAAGCTTTTCTATCAACCACTCTGCTCCTCTCTCTCTTCCTACGACTCGGTATACCTCATCATCAACATTTGGAAGCCCATAGTGTGCATTAATCACCTCGGGGCAAACGTTGACCCGCTTACCTCTAACAATAGTGAATACCTCCCCCCTGGAAGTTAGTTCTCATGGCATTCGCATAAAATTCACGAACTATTGTGTAGTTCGCCTTCACTGGTTCAGGAGCAAAGCATATCCATCCACTGTCGGTCAGTCTTTTGAAGAATTCTGGCATTTTGTCTTCAACAGTGTCCAAGCGAATGCCTCGTTCTTTGACAATGCTCTTTGACATGAGCTTGTCATAATTCCTTTCACAGTCAGCTGCCAAGAATCTTGTCGCATCAAAATACTCTTCCTCCGGAGCTGGGAGGGCATATTCTTGAACATTTTCAACATTTTCCGAGGCCATTTTGTGCACAAAGTACCTACAAATAGTAACCAATTGTTAAACGCATGAACGAGTACTTTATACATTGTATAATAATGCATTTAGGCCAAAGAATAAGAGCAGAAAGCATTCGGGCAAAATTCTGCGAAGCTACTATTTTTGGCACTGCTGGGCTTAAAGCTATGCGATCGCATCACACTGTTGCGATCACATAGAGCAATTTCAAAGTCCCGTTTGATAGAGCTATGCGATCGCATAGTATTGTTGCGGTCGCATAGTGCAATTTTTTTCAATGCAATATTTTTGGCCTATGAGATCGCAGAACAGTCAATGCGATCGCATAGGTTTTTTTTTTCAGTTCTGCCCAGATTTTATTCTTCTGGACATTTTCACAAACATGTTGTGAGCCCGGTTTTGTGTGCTCAATTTCAGACAATGGAGCCACATATTTCAACCAAAATTTTCTTCAAAAGGATCACTCACTCTCAACCAAACTCACCCAGCAAGCAAACTACAATTTTAAGCATTAATTTGCAACTTAACACTTAAAATTTGTAAGCAATAATGACCAACCAACCATGGGTGATCTTCTATCTCTCAAATGACACCAAGAAGAAGATGAAAGATTTAAGAGGAGGGCGAAGAAATCACATACCTTGAGGATTGAGATGAAAAATTTGCAAGAATCTTGAAGAGTTTTTGTCATTTGCACTTTGAATTATTTGGGAGGTAAGGGATGAGTGGCCTGTTATGATATGAGAGGGGGGAAAATGTTCCGTTTTTTACAGCTTTTGGGAGTTTAAGTCATACCTGACACTATGCGATCGCGTGGCTGTGTTGCGATTGCATAGTGTAAAATCATGGACCCTGGCAGTTTACTGGTCAAACTTTGCGATCACATAGTACGTCTATAAACTACAACTATGCGATCGCATAGCACTAATGCGATCGCATAGTGCAGCAGTCTGTTGCACTGCAATTTTTCACCAGCTACTGGTTTTTGCCATACGGGTCATGCCGACCTACTCAAAGCAACTCCAAAAAATCTGAAACTTGGCAGATTAGTAACAAATAATGTTCTTAGCTATAATAAAAAGGAAAATTTCAAAAATGACAAAACTTTTGAAAAACGATGGGTTGCCTCCCACCAAGCGCCGCATTAAACATCGTGGCACGACGCAAATAACATTACCACTTTTCTTGCCACTTGGATGATATGAATTGGGCCCCTAGCTTGGACTCAAGCTTATGACCGCGAGCGATGGGGGGTGGTAACTGGATGTTCGAGCCAATGCTTAAAATTTTCATTTTGCACTTCTTGGCTTTCAAGTGAGGAATGTCGTTTTGATTTCTTGCCTCCTCAAACTGTAAAATGTATGGCCAAAGTTGTTCCTCCTTGCATTCCTTCATTGATTCATGTGGTTCAACTCCCGTGTCACCACACAATTCCAAGGTTGAAAAATGCTTGGAATGTGACTTTAAGCCCACACTTTGCAATTCTTCTATGTTGACATCCTCTTTTTCCCCCGGATTAGAGTCAAAAACAACCACATTAGCATTTACACCGGTTGACTCCAATTCCATGTTTTTGCCGGTATCAACAACACTCATTGAGTTGGTTGGCGAATGTTCATCCATTTATGAGTGCAATCCTTGGAGTGCAAAATCATTTTGGAGACTAGTCTCCAAGAGATGTTCCAAGGCACTTTGCTCCTTGTTTCCTTCTTCAAGTAGACACTCAAACATGAGCTTGAACTCTCCACTTTGGCCACGCTCCACTTCTTCCAATTCCATAGCCCTATACTTCTTGCCAAAACGAGTAGAATCATCATAGTGGGGGCTTGGGGAAGGGATTAACAAATAAGCACAATCATCTCAATGACCATTTTGGAAACAACACTTATCACAAATACTCCACCTATGGGTTTGGAATTGGGCGCACAATCCACCCCCGGGAGAATTTTAAACAATTTTGCCATGAATGTGGTCCTCCACAATAAGGACAAGGATCATCAAAATATGAACAACTACCATCCGACCCATTTTCGTTATTCGATGCCATTTTTCAAAATTAAGAAAATAAACAAGAAACAAACACCAAAAATAGACCCAAGGTAAGAAAAATAATTACACAAATATTCACACATTTGGACCAAAGCACTTTCACTTACTTCTCAAACAACCTAAATTACGCCAAATTGAGTCCCCGGCAACGGCGCCATTTTTTGATAACGTCCAATTCCATCGCTAAAAAAAGCAATAGACACGGTCGTATGCAATATATTTACCCAACTATGAGTCGGGGTGGAATCCCACAGAGAACAATATGTAGGTGATTAGGAATGCAAGAAAATTATCGCTAGTCGCGCTAAGCCAAACACTTAAGATTTTGGGTTTTGGAAAATATTTATATCTAAATGCAAAAATGTAAACTAACCTAGAAAGAAAATAAAATGATCAATGGCTACAAGTATGAATGCATCGGGAATCACACTCAAGTAACGATCCAATGTATTTCACGATTTTACAAATATGAGCGAGTTTATGTTAATTAGCCACGGATAATAATTCTTAATTAGCTCCTTCCGAACACTAACAAGTCTTCCAAATTGAATTATCCCTAATCACAATTAGAAGATCAAGTGCACCCGATAGGCTACACGTAGTTCAATCCTATCCCTAGGTCGAATCTATAAAGTGAGGGTTAACGCCTCAAGTTCTTGTTAATTAATATTTCCCAACTCCGAATTATCTTTTCCAAAATTAATTCAAAGTAAATTGGTGAGTCCTAGAGTTAGCTATTCTCTTTGAAAATATTAAAGAACAAGAATAATTAAAGTAACAATAACTCACTTCATAAATATACAAAAATCAATCAATACATAAGCACAACAAGGTATTTAATCCACACTTTAAATATGAATATTCCCATAAACAAGATTCAAGTGTTGGAAATAAATACTACACACTTAGATATACAATACAAAGCTAGGAAATGAAGAAATAAATATAAATAGGTAAGAAATCCTTAACCACAAGATTTAATCTTCAAGACCCAAGTGTGTGTGCAAAACCCTAGCCTTCAAACTTGTTCTCTCTAAGCCAAAGAGTAAAAAGATGTTCCAAAAGTGAAGAAAAATAATGAGAGATTCCGAGAGATTCAGTTTGGGCGAGTATATAATTTATTTGGGGTAAAAATTTGTGAAATTCCAATTCTGCCCGGAACATCCCATAAAATCTACTATGCGATCGCACAAAATCCATTGCGATTGCATAGAGATGGTTTCTCAAACTATGCGATCACATAAGGTCCAGTGCGTTCGCATAGAGCTGGTTTCTCAAACTATGCGATCGCTTAAGGTCCTCTGCGTTCGCATAGGCTTGTCGACTAGCAGCTGACCAGACCATCTTTTCTTCTATGAGTTCGTAATGTATTGGTGCGTTCGCATAATATTTATTCCTTGTCATATGCGATCGCATGTAACCTTTTGTGATCGCATAGAGTGATTAACTGGGTAGCGCAATTTGTCCATTTTTGCTTCAGTTTGGTCTATTTTCACTTGGTTTCTTCATTGTTACTTCTAAATCACATACAACCTGCAAAATAGAAGTAAATGGCATAAAATACACGATTTTATTGCTCAAACATAGCAAAAGTATAGATTTAAAGATAAGATGAGTTGGTAAAATACCAACTCATCACCTGTGAATAACTAATAGGTTCATGCAAATTAGATAGAGAATTGAGTATATGTTGATTAGACTTGGAAAGGTTACTAAAGGACAAAGATGGAGGAGAGATAGGGGCAAGAAAGTAGGTAGTACTAACATTTGAGAGGTGAAGAGCATTACAAATGTAATCTTTGAGGTATGTAGGTGGATTGTGAGGCCTGGTGGATTTTCAAATGAGAGTATCAATAATAGGTTGGGAAATAGGTGAATATAATGAAGGAATACTAGAAGAAATACTTCCTGATAATGATCCAACTGGTAAAGAACTGTTAGGAAATAGAATTGTACCAGGGTTAGAAGTAGAAGAGACACTAGGATTAAGAGAAGAAATAAGAGCAGTAGGTTGGTTATCAGAAGAAACCAAAGGTGAGGATGAGCCAGGGGTTGAGGGAAATGAGTGGTTTAAATGAGCTTTTGACGGATAAGAAAACCCTGTAGAATCAGAGTTGAGAGAAGCAAAGGGAAAAAATTCCTCATGAAACATTACATCTCTAGAAACAAAAACTTTTGATGTTTTCAAATCAAACACCTTATAACCCTTTTTTCCATGTAGATAGCCTAGAAAGACACAAGGAACAACCCTTGAATCAAATTTTGACATATATCTTGAAAGGGAGGAGGCAAAACATAAACAACCAAAGCATTTTAAACGGGAATAGTTAGGCTTGGTTTGAAAAAGTACTTCATAAAAAGTTCTGAAATGTAGTACTCTACAAGGGTATCTGTTGATTAGGTAAGTGGTTGTGATCAAGCAATCCCCCCAAAATGATATAGGTAAATCAGATTGAAACAAAAGAGCTCCATATGTCTCTAGTATATGCCTATGCTTTCTCTCCACAACTCCATTCTGTTGTAGAGTGGACACACAGCTGGTTTGATGTATAATCCCTTGGGAAAGATAAAAATCAGTTTGTATACTTCCAGAACCCAATTCAAAAGCATTACCTGATCTGATTATCTTGACTTTTGTATGAAATTGTCTTTCTACCATGGCTAAATAAGATTTTATTACAGTGAAAGCATTGGACTTGTTACTTAGCAAATAAGTCCAAGTCCCTCTACTATAGTCATCAACTATAGTGAGAAAATATCTATAACCATCATAGGTAGGAGCCTCCCCAAGTATCCACATGGATTAGTTCAAAAATCTCTTTGAATGATATCGAACTTGAAGGAAAAGGAAGCTTGGATTGTCTAGCCATAGGACAAATAAGACAAGGAGTAGAATGATTAAAACATGAAGGAACAGAAACATGAGAATTTTTTTCATATTACTCAAAGGCATATGGCCTAACCTATAATACCATAGCTTTTCTTTTACATTGGAAAAAAAAAAGCAAAACAAGAATTAAAAACTGGAACAAAATGTGAATTCTGCCTAGATACAAAAGTAATAGATGTCACACCTCCTTTTGGCGCTACCCGCGAGGGCGCAAGGGAGTTTTTCCAATTAAAGGACAATCAAAATGTGATTCATTTATTAAGAGATTCAGAGTCGCCACTTAGGAAATTTATGGTGTCCCAAGCCACCGGTTTGAATCCCGATTGAGGAAAGGTTTGACTCTATTTAACAGTCTGTGAACCAGAAATCCGGATAAGGAATTCTGTTAACCCGGGAGAAGGTGTTAGGCATTCCCGAGTTCCATAGTTCTAGCACGGTCGCTCAACTGTCATATTCGGCTTATTTATCTGAATTACTATGATTTAACTTATGTGCAAATTTTAACCTTCAACCGCTTTTGATTATTATTTACAAGAATTGCAACGTCGTGAAAATGTATTTCGGATCACACCGTACCAGTACGCCTGTGACCTTTTACGCATTTTAACTTTGTTGAGATTTGGATTTAGGTCACACAAATATGCACCCGAGTTTAGGAAGATAATGCTATTTAAAATACGCGCCTAAAGAGATTAACGCATTATTATCTTCGGGGGTCCCATGAAATTTGATAAATGGCCCATCCCGGAATCTAAGTATAAATAAATATTGAGGGCCCCGCAATTATGCATTTTTATCTCGCAAAGCTCGTTTCATTTTTATTTAAGGAAAACCTAAAGTAAACTACACTTCTCTATTTAGCTTTTTTTTTAAAAAAATAAAACTAAAATTCCTAGTTAATTATATGGTTTAAGAACTATTATAATTGGGTCCCGAACGCGACACTAATTGAGCACATACTGCCATTTATTAAATCAATTGAGGTGGGAACGATAATGATTAGCAATTTAATTTACACATAAACTACCCATTTCGTCCTAATATAATTGTAAAAATGATTGTTGATTCGGACATAAATATATCACGCTTATCAATTTCGGAGTGACTAGAGGATTCTAAAGCATTGACATAATGCGATGTGAATGGTTATTTTAAGCTAATCCAAGACCAAACACTGATTTCCAACTTAAGTTGCAATTACTATCATGAATGAAAATCATAAATTTCAAGTCTTCTTCCGATTCCGACTCTCTTAAGTTTGACACTACATCAACTGAAACTATAACACAATTCAAACGAAATAAACTAAACCATCCTAGTATTAACAACTTATTAGTTAGTTGAAAACAATACTGATTGTAGCAATAAAACCTGGATAAATGCCTTTACATCCACATATCTTGATCAAGTTCTTAACAACAAACATAAAGTCATTTTATGTCAATTAACAAACTGAATTCAAATACAATACAGCTAGACAAACACATAATTCATTGAACATAACAGCAATTATAATGTATACAAAAGAAACTGAACAGATTATAAGATCTAATTGATTTTCAGTAGATAAAGAAGCACATTTCAGAACTAATGCAGCCAATATTTTATTCAAACAAATCAATATTCTTGTTCTCCCAATCAACATATCCAAGGAAAGGACAATACCTGGAAATGAACAAAAAGAGTAATGAAGTATCAGTAAGAGTAGCAAACCAACAACAATCTCCACAGCACAACAGCGTTAAGTATCAGCAGCAATGGAACAGTTTACATCAACCAATATAACAATTTGATCTCCAGGAATGATTCATTGACTCTCAGGACCAAACAAAAATAGAAACTGAACCAACAGTGATACCAAATAGCTTCTAAAATACTCCAGTATCTCAACAGACCATGATTCACTTAAAGAAAACACCAAGTTTGACTTGAAAACAAACAATTCACAGAGGATAACTATTGGAACTCTCAATCACTCTATGTAACAATAGTAGTTGAACTAATTGACTGCTTAAAATTTCTCAATGCTCTCAAATCTATCTTTCCTCTGCCTATCTATCTTTGTCAGTTCTTAGCTCTCTCTATCTCCAAAAAACACCTCTCTTCGACTACCCCCAATGTATTCTGTATACTCTACTGTGTGTGTGTGTTTTTCCAGTGTTTTTGTATCTCCCTGTGAGTCCCTCTGATTTTTTAGTCTCTCTCCCTCTGTATCAGTCAGTATTTCCTTTTATAGCCAAAAAAAGAAACCAGGCAGCCCTTTAAACTAAGCTAAAAACAGATCCCATTGCCTCGCACATGCTCATTTTAACCTTTCACTCACTCCCCATGTGAATTCTTGATTTCCAGCTCTTAAGAGCACTCAAGAGAGATTAATAAACTAATTTTCTGAACAAAATATTCCCTGACAGCCTATTTCATTTTATTAAACTCTATCAAAAGTAAAAGGTTGAATCAGGCATGCTTGATTATCATATGGTTTCCAATTCCTTCAACTAGTTCATTTCATGGGTAATGCACCTTTTAAATTCTACAATTCCAATCCTGATTTCCTGATACCAACAACTATATCCAATTATCCCCTAATTCAAAATTAAACAATTACTCACAGCTCAATCCAAGCAATGGCTTGGCTGTAACTAAGCAATCCTAATGACATTTCTGTCAATCATGCTTAACAGTCGATCCTACGACGACATTCGTTTAATCAATTATGACCTATATAATCGATAACGAATAGTCGATATTCTAACTATAGCCTACGGGCAGACTCGGGGTCAACAATCCGTTTCAACAATGCTAATATTGTCTGGTACAATAAAATCTACGAAATTAAACGACGACATTCAAATCGCATACAATTAACAAATAACAGAAAAATTTGACCAAATAAAGGTCGGATTGGAGAAGAAAAAAGGAAAATTAAAATTAAACATAAAATTAAACAAACGAACACTACACCAATGTAATGAGCATATCAATAATACAGAAAGAGAAGAATGGAATACCTCCAAAAAAAGACATTGAAATCTGATGGACCCGGCTCCAAAGGATTCAATTTTGCACCTTCTGAAGTAAATGGATTTTAATTGAAGTGTTTTTCAAACGAAAAACACTCCAATTAGAGTCTGTTGCCTTCAAGTGCCGTCGACTCGGACGAAATCCCTAATTCTTCAATGTTAGGGTTCTTGGGGCTCGGATTTGGGGTTTGAGTGGTTCGGGCTTGATTCGAACCAAACCAAGGGTATTTATGGTGCGAGGGAGGTCAGGGGATGACAAGGTGTGAATTTGGACTTGGTTGGAGTGGATTTGGGTTTTGCTCGAATCTTCAACTGAAGATTCGAGAAGAAGGGAAAGGATTCGAGCCAAACCATGCTCGGGGTTGGAAAGGGGAGGTTGAGGCGAGTGTGTGGTGTAAAAATTGGGTGATTTGGAGG
>JASVEL010011602.1:0-53890 GCA_032618575.1 Nicotiana noctiflora | reverse complement strand
GAGAATGGAGTGGCGATTTTATTTTGAAGTAGTAGTTGAAGTCAGGGAGCCCGCCTGGAGAATGGAGTGGCGATTTAGTTTTGAAGTTGTAGTTGAAGTCGGGGAGCCCGCCTGGAGAATGGAGTGGCGATTTAGTTTTGAAGTTGTAGTTGAAGTCGGGGAGCCCGCCTGGAGAATGGAGTGGCGATTTTATTTTGAAGTTATAGTTGAAGTCAGGGAGCCCGCCTGGAGAATGGAGTGGCAATTTAGTTTTGAAGTTGTAGTTGAAGTCAGGGAGCCCGCCTGAAGAATGGAGTGGCGATTTATTTTGAAGTTGTAGTTGAAGTCGGGGAGCCCGCCCGAAGAATGGAGTGGCGATTTTATTTTGAAGTTATAGTTGAGGAAAGCGGTTGAATGTAACAGAAATCCCCGGCATGAATCCAAGTTCGTAAGCAGAAGGAAGGCAACAAGGATCAGAAAAGATAGATTCAGATTTCGAAGGAGAATAGTTCGAAGACCACAAAGAAGGAACCAATGGTCGGAGGTCGGCAATCAAGATAGGCCGAGACAACAATTGTCAGAGGAGAAGAAGCATGTGAGGAAACATCAGAGCCGGCAGGATGGCAAGGAGCATGACAAGATCAAGTTAAAAAGGATAGATAAGAATTTGTGGTACTGTAACTTAGTCTAGCTTCTTATTTTTGTTTAGCACGGTGTAATAAGGGGATCAGTTAAGTAGTGGCAATAGCAGTAACAGCAGTAGCAGCAAGATCGCAACAGTCATGGTAGTCCCAGCTACCAAAACTTCCCGAACTACATTGACATGATTCCTGTTTAGCCCAGGATATGTAGGAGGCCTCCTGAAGTAAAGGCTCGGTCAAGATCTTTTTAGAAATGCTTCACACGGAGTGCTCAAACGGGCAAAAATCGCTCGTATTCGCTCACTATCTTTGCACGAAAACACTTCATGTTTCCGCGCAAAGAGGGGCAGCTGTGAGCACGTGATTTTTGCCCTGCATGAGAATTACTCCCAAAAATGCAAAAAAAATAATAAAATAGCTTTGTGTTGTGTGTGATTTAGTGGATTTCCCTTTTGTTGTTGTTATTTTTACTTATTGTTTGTATTTCTCTGTGCATGTTTATTTGTTTAAAATTAATAAAAAATACAAAAATATGTGTCGCGCGCGCATTTCGGAGTTTAATTGTGCGTTTAGGAATTAACTGAACCGTGTTTAATTTCTTAAATAAAGAAAAATTATAAAATCGTATTTATTGCTTTTGTGTCATTTAATATACAATTGTGTGATTTGGTATTTAATTATGTAGGTTAATTGTAGTAAAAATTAATTGTGTTACAAGTTAATATATATATATATATATATATATATATATATATATATATATATATATATATATATATATATATATGTATATATATATATACATATATATATATATGTAATACAACATGGAGTCTAGTTTTAAGGAATGAAGAGATATGATTGGGCCAAAACCCAATTCAATATAGCAAGGCCCAAACCACTGAACCGGTCCCCCCCCCCCCCCCTAAACCAAACGGCCTCGTTCCACCAAGAAACGACCCCGTTCTATCATCCCTGATCGATCTGAGCCGTTCAGATCATCTGATCTAATGGCTCCGATTGATTCGTTCATTTTAGTATACCCAAACACCCAATCCTCTTAGCCGTTCACTGCTCCTCACCCGTCTCTCTCACAGACCAATGTAACGCCGCCCTCCTCCGCCTTCCTCCGCCTGCCGGAAATCGCCTCACGGCGGTTCCGGCAGGCCAATCACCACCATTTTTACACCATATACTCGCCTCGACCTCCCCTATTCAACCATGTGCACGGTTTGTTTCGAATCAACCTGGAGATTCTCGAATCTTCATTTGAAGATTCGAGTTGATTTGAAAACCATGCCAAACCTCACCAAAATCACACCATAGCTTCCCATGAGCTCCCTCATACCCCCACCGGCTTTAGTTTTGTTCGAATCAAGCCCTAACCCCTTAACCCCCAAATCGAGCCCTCAAGAACCCTAGAATTAAGAAACTAGGGATTTCATTCGAACTGAAAGAAATTGAAGTTAATAAACTTTAATTGGAATGTTTTCGTTTGAAAACATTTCAATTAAAGTCTATTTGACTTCAAATGCGCAACCTCGACTCCTTTCGGACCCGAGTCGGTCGAGTTCCAATTCTTTGTTTCAAGGTATTTCTGTTCTTGTTTAATTGTATTTGTTGTTTCAGTTTAATTGTTTCTAGTTTTCATTTTTTTGTTGTTTTATTATTCCGCCAATTCTCTGTTTTCTTCTTCTCTTTGGGACCTTTTTATTTGGTCGATTCTTGTTGTTTCTTGGATTGAAAAATGAATGATATGCTTAGTGTGATTAAGGTCGTCAAGCTAATTAGTTCATATTTGTTGGTCTCCTGTTGTGTCAAAAACCATGAATCACGGATTTGTTTGGCGTTTGATTGTTCTTGATTGTATATGTTGGGATCAATTAAGTAAATGTCGTCGCTTAGTTATACGAGTTTTCCTGTTAAAACACTGGATAGTGATTAATGTTGTTGATTTGATCCGAAATCATTACCAAATGAAGTTCTTGAATTGTTTGTGACTTTAAATTAAGTCTTGAATCTGAGGTGGCTGTAGCATCAGTGATTAATCAGAGGTGGCATATTTTAAGATTAAGATGCCCTGCACAGCCTAGTGGAACCTGCTGTTACAGCAGGGCACTCCACCAGGTTTCCACTTAGCATTTAAATTGATTTAAGCCCACACTTAAACAGGACTTAGTGCCTAACACAGAGAATATAATGGGCTGGCAGAGAAGAGTATGGGCAGGGTGGGTTTTCTGATTATTGTACCTTAGGGTGTCATTGGTTTCTCAAGTATAAATAGAAGGTTGAAGAGAATAGGCAGGGTCTTCTGGCTCTTTGGAAAAACAGCATACATTAGAGAGGGAATTGTAAAAGGGGGAAGTTTTCTGAATATTCTTAAATACATAGAGCAGAGTTAGGACATACAGGAGGGTCTCTAGTTTGAGTGGAGGTTTCAGTTAATTCTGAAACTGAAAGATAGTTGGCATTCTTTGTGTTCTGTTACATACTCGGATTCAAGTAATAGGCAGAACTTTGGGTATTTCAGAAGTATAGGAGCCTGTTTGATTTGGGAGTCTTTGCTGTTGATCTCTTTAAAGCAGTGGAGTTTTTTGGTCATTGATTTCTCTCTTGGGAGTCTGTTTGCTGGGACATTTTGGTTGATGTTTGGGTTACTGCTATACTGCTGATTGCCACACTTTGTCACTGCTCACTTTTCCTTCTTTTTCCATATTCCAGGTACACATCTTTGTCATCGTAGTTTTCTTGGTTCGAAAAGGAAATGAAGCCTGAAGCTCCCTTTTAAGTCTGTTGAATATATATATAGTTGTCCAAAGTTCTTATGTTTGTATGTTTTGTTATTCTTTAATCAAGTTTGTCTCACTGGTTTTGGGTTATGAAAAAATGTATCTAGATCAAAGGTACACTATCATTGGATATGTACATAAACCCGAATTATTCATGTTGTATCTCTGTTTAATCTTTTCTATTCATGGTGTGTAATTTCCAAATCTGTTAATACTAGATCTTATGTTTAAAATTGAGATTAGCTATTTGTTTAAGCAGAAAGTTTAAGGTGATTTGAACACCCGTGAGGAATGATATCTTGAACTTGCAAAAAATACATGACAGTGGCTCTTTGAGGATTATTTGAATTCAAAGTAAGTTCTTTCCATATAATTGTCCACCATAGACTCGAATCTACTCACTTAGTTAACTAATCGTATGATTGTTCGAATTGGTTATAGTTGAGTAGGATTTTGTCACATTGTAGGAATTGGTGAGTTATTACTCAACTGAACGACGTAATTAGATTAAAGGAATCGGGGGGCGCATTTCATGTGACCCGACTCCAATTTTGAACAAGGTTAAATAAAGCGTGTCAGGAACCACAGGCGCATTTCATGTGGTGTGGCTCGTAACATGTTTTAAATAATTTGGAATCAACTCCTAAATAAATATAGCGGGATGTAGTTCGCTTTAAATTTGAATTAGAGGTGCGCCTCGCCTAACAGTTACACAAATCGCAGGGCCCTCATAAGTGTATATATAAAGTGCTTAGATTTCGAGATGTGTTGTTTCTTAGCAAATATCATGGCCTTCTCAAAAGTGTAAATAAGTAATCGCTCTAGGCGCGTATTTTAATAATTTTACCTTCTTAAGTACGGGTGTGCATTTCATGCGACCCAAATCCAAATCCCAAAATGTTGAATAAGAATGTGTCGAGAATCCGGGTGCATTTCATGTGACGTGATTCGAAACATATTTTTAGGCAACATTCTTTTCACAAAATCATAATAATAATAAAAGCGGTAATGGGATATTAATTTACATTAAGTATATAACTGTAAAAAATCAGATAAATAAGCCAAATATGACAGTTGAGCGACCGTGCTAGAACCACAGAATTCGGGAATGCCTAACACCTTCTCCCGGTTAACAGAATTCCTTATCCGGATTTCTGGTTCGCCGACCATTAAATAGAGTCAAACCTTTCCTCAATTCGGGTTTCAAACCGGTGACTTGGGACACCATAAATCTCCCAAGTGGCGACTCCGAATCTCGATAAATGAACCCCGTTTTGGTTGTCCTTTAATTGGAAAAACTCTCTTTTATATCTTGCGCCCCCGCGGGTCAGCGTAAAAAAGAGGTGTGACAATACACACAATTGTCTGAAAGAAAATATAAGCTGTTTATCTCGAATACATGAGATAACAAAATGAAATACATAGATAGAAGAGACAACGGGTCCTGCGGACGCCTGCAAGGCTACCTCGTAGTCTCAATAGTCGGAATATCCACAATCGTGCTACTGCCGATGCCACTGTCCGTAACCAGTATCTGCGCAAAAAGAGCGCAGAGTGTTTATCAGCACAACCGACCCCATGTGCTGGTAAGTGCCTGGCCTATCCCGGCGAAGTAGTGACGAGACTAAGGCTAGTCACCCACATAAACTTGTACAGTTGAAATATATATATACATGTACAAAAACATTTATAAGGAAAGACTCTGCTCTGAAATAACAGTCAATAACTCGTGATATCCAGAATAATCTAGTCAACAGAATAAATATTACTTTCATGTCTCAATTCCTTTTTCATTTCATATCTCGTGGTAGGCGTACCACCCGCTCCCAACTATCACAGTAATTATATCTTGTGGTAGGCATACCACCCGCTCCCAAATATATCAATAGATTATATCTTGTGGTAGGCGTACCACCCGCTCCCAAATATATCAATAGGCTACCGACAACTATGGCCAATGTCAAGATTTAAATCACTTTGTGGTCGGCGTGCCACACGATCCCATTTCTTATTATATAAGTGGTCGGCGCGCCACACGATCCCAATTCATAAATAAATAAGTGGTCGGCGCGCCACACGATCCCAATTCATAAATATATATATTACCGGCATTTAGCCAATAATCTCTGCATCAACAATATTTATAATTACCGGTTTTGAACCAATAATTAATAATAATTTCAACAATTTATCTCCATTACCGGTATAATACCAATAACTCTTAATCAACAATTTATACATAACTAAATTCCAATTCCTTCAAGCTAGGATAGAACAAACACTTACCTCAAATATTTTACGAACAATTCAATCTGTAGCAATGCCTTTTCCTTTCATATTCGGCTCCAATCCAATCGTATCTATACACAATTGATTTAATATCATCAATACTACTCAACAAACTAATTCATAAGGCCAATTTCAACTTTTACAACATTCTCCCGGAATAGTGAATTTCGACCCCGGGCCCACATGGTCGGAACTCGGGGTTCGGACCAAAATCCGGTTACCCATCCCCCCACGAGTTCAAGTATATGATTTGTTTCAAAATCGGACCTCAATTCGAGGTCCAATTTCCTAATTCATGAAAAAACCTATATTCTACCAAAAACAAGAAATTCTACCATGAAAACCTTTGATTTCTATTGAAAAACATGCTTAATGTTGTTAGGAATTGAAAGAATTAAGTAAAAAGTGACTTACAATTGTTTTGAAGAAGAGGGAGTTCGTGAAAAATTGCCAATGGGTGTTTTTGGGTTGTGAAATGTGAAAAATGAAGCTGGAAATCGGGATTTACAGGTCTCCGTGTTCGCATTTGCGAACATGGGTTCGCAATTGCGAACCCCGACCAATTTCTGGAGTTTGAAAAATAAGCTAAGGCTGGGAAGTTCGCATTTGCGAACTTTTGTTCGCATTTGCGAAGCCAATGCAATTCTTGGGCCTTCGCATTTGCGAACATTTGTTCGCATTTGCGAACAAAGCTGCGCTGAGGGGCTTTCGCATTTGCGAAGAATGGCTTAACACAGAAGGCCTCGCATTTGCAAGGTTTGGTTCGCATTTACGAATCCAAACAGTCCTGGCGCCCTTCGCATTTGCGATCAAGGGTTCGCATTTGCGAACCCTGCCTTGATCTGTTGTAACACCCCGCCGAACACACAGCAGCGGCGATGCCGGCCGTGCCACCGAACACACAGCAGTGACACGCAGCCTAAGGAATTGTTACCCTTGGGTATAGGAGCATTCCACGCATAGCTGCAGCTACTGGGAATCGAACCTAAGACCCAAGGCTTTTCAGGGATTTTCAATTGTACGGCATCACCCAAATAAAATATAATGAGGGAGTAAAATCCCTGAAAAGCCTTGGGTCTTAGGTTCGATTCCCAGTAGCTGCAGCTATGCGTGGAATGCTCCTATACCCAAGGGTAACAATTCCTTAGGCTGCGTGTCACTGCTGTGTGTTCGGTGGCACGGCCGGCATCGCCGCTGCTGTGTGTTCGGCGAAAGAACAAATGAGTAATTTTTTTCCTAACTCAATAGACTCTGGAGGACAAGTACAGACGTCTCCGTACTTACCTCTCAAACTCTACTAAGCTTGTTCGTGAGTGGTGAGACATATGTAACCTAGAGCTCAGAAATATCCAACCTCACAAATCGATTGGCCAAGGACTGAACATCCAAAGCAATTGGCCTCTGATTGGCTGGAATGTATACATATGGTATGGAAAGGTCCCCCAAATAAATTATGCATGTTTGAGGCTTAGTACTCTACAGGGGTCAAATGAACTCCAATTTTTGTGAAATTGGTATGTACGGACTCGTGGCGAGACGAGGATTCCGGAAATATGAATTTTGAAATTTTTCGAGATGTGGGCCCGGGGTCGATTTTCACTATTCCGGGCAGAATGTTGTAAAAATTATATTTAGCCTTATGAACTAGTTTGTTAAGTAGAATTGATGATATTAAGTCAATTGTGTATAGATACGATTGGATTGGAGCCAAATTTGAAAGGAAAAGGCATTGCCACGGATTGAATTGTTCATAATCATTCGAGGTAAGTGTTTGTTCTATCCTAGCTTGAGGGAATAGGATTATGTGTTATGTGTTATGTGATCGAGTGCGGTGTATGGGCTGTGGTGACGAGCATCCATACACTGGCGTCTAGTATGACCGCGAGTCGTTGGAAAATGATTATTTTGAGATATATTACAGATGAATTGTTATTGTTTCCCCCTTGTCGGGACTTGTTGTGAAGATGATTATTGATTGCCCTTGTTGGGACAATTTATGAATTACTGCTTCTTTCTTTGCCCTTAACTGTGATTGTTATTTGGGTGAGGAAGAGTGATAATGCACGAAGGGTGATGCCGTGCCATGTTTAAATATTTATGCACGAAGGTTAATGCCGTGCCATATTTATTTATTGAGTATGCACGAAGGATCATGCCGTGCCCTATTATTGATTATGCACGAAGGATCATGCCGTGCCCTATATTTGATTATGCACGAAGGATCATGCCGTGCCCTGGTTATTGAACCATGTACGAAGGATCATGCCGTACTATGGATGTGAGGATGAGAGTAAAAGCACGAAGGGTGATGCCGTGTACTTTATTTGCTTATTTGGTGAGGATGAGAGTAAAAGCACGAAGGGTGATGCCGTGCAACTATTTGCTATTCCTTGACTTGATATTACTTGTTTTTCCATTATATTTTATTTGGGTGATGACGTGCAACTATTTGCCATTTCTTGACTTGATATTACTTGTGTTTCCATTATACCTTGTTTTCCTTGTGAACTTATTAACTGTTGTTAATTGTTGAGTTCTTTGAGATATTCCTTATTGTGTTATTACTTGGTTAATTCTTGTTATTTGTGGTAATATATATATTAAATATTTGGGAGCGGGTGGTACGCCTACCACAAGATATGATTATTGATATATTTGGGAACGGGTGGTACGCCTACCACAAGATATGATTATTGATATATTTGGGAGCGGGTGGTACGCCTACCACAAGATATGATTATTGATATATTTGGGAGCGGGTGGTACGCCTACCACAAGATATAATTACTGTGATAGTTGGGAGCGGGTGGTACGCCTACCACGAGATATGTCTATTGGAGCCTATGTTGTGCTCGTCGCGGCTTAGGCCGGTGTTTGAGGTGTCATGTCACCGGTGCGGTGTGTTATGATCGAAATGATCGTTGGAGTCATTATTGAGAGCGAGCATATGTGATTTTAGTTGGTCAGAAAGTTAAAATCGAGGCTTGGCTCCGAAACCTATTACTTACGGGATTGTTTCCATTTTTCACAAAACACTCTCTTCTCCACAACTTTTTGGACGGTTTTTGAGCGATTCTTCATTAAACTTCTCGGGTAAGTGATTCTTAACTCGTTTTCTTCATTTTCCATCAATATTATTTGAATTCCTAAGCCTAAATAGGTGTAAATGGGTAGAAAAATTAAGAACTTAGTATAGTGAGGGTTTTCAATGAATTTACGATCTAGACTTCGTTTTGGAGTCGAATTTAAGAACAAATTGTATATTTGAACTCATGGAGGATTGGGTGAACTTATTTTGGTTCGAAACTTGAGTTTCGATTATGTGGGCTCGGGGTCGATTTTACTATTCCGGGCAGAATGTTGTAAAAATCATATTTAGCAATATGAACTAGTTTGTTAAGTAGAATTGATGATATGAAATCAATTGTGTATAGATACGGTTGGATTGGAGTCAAATTCGAAAGGAAAAGGCATTGCTACGGATTGAATCGTTCGTGAACTTTCGAGGTAAGTGTTTGTTCTATCCTAGTTTGTAGAAATATGAATTTGATTATGAATAAATTGTTGAATAAGAATTATTGGTGTTATACCGGTAATGAAAGTAAATTGTTGAAACTATTATAAATTATTGGTTTAAAAACCGGTAACTATAAATATTGTTGATATAGAGATTATTGGCTAAATGCCGGTAATATATATATATATATTTATGAAATGGGATCGTGTGGTACGCCGACCACTTATATATAATAAGAAATGGGATCGTGTGGTACGCCGACCACGAAGTGATTTAAATCTTGGCATTGGCCATAGTTGCCGGTAGCCTATTGATATATTGGGAGCGGGTGGTACGCCTACCACAAGATATAATTTTGATATATTTGGGAGCGGGTGGTACGCCTACCACAAGATATAATTTTGATATATTTGGGAGCGGGTGGTACGCCTACCACAAGATATAATTTTGATATATTTGGGAGCGGGTGGTACGCCTACCACGAGATATAATTTCTGATACATTGGGAGCGGGTGGTACGCCTACCACAAGAGATAATTACTGTGACAGTTGGGAGCGGGTGGTACGCCTACCACGAGACATGAAATGAAAGAGGAAATTGAAACATGAAAGTAAGAATATTTTGGATATCTTCAGTTGTTGAATAATATTTCAGAGCAGAGTATTTCTTTATAAATGTATTGTATATATATATATATATATCTATATTGCAACCGTACAGGTTTAGGTGGGTGACTGGCCTTAGCCTTGTCACTAGTTCGCTGGGATAGGCCAGGCACTTACCAGCACATGGGGTCGGTTGTGCTGATATTACACTCTGCGCTCTTTTTGCGCAGATACAGGTTACGGACAGCAGCAGCGACAGTAGAGATTTGTGGATTTTCCGACTACTGAGACTACGAGGTAGCCTTGCAGGCGTCCGCAGGACCCGTTGTCTCTCCTATCTATGCTTTTCATTCTGTTATCTCATGTAATCGAGATAAACAGCTTGTATTTTCTTTCAAACGATTATGTGTATTATTCTTAGAAGTTCGTGAGTATTGTGACACCAGTCTTGGGTAGTGTATCAGATTTGGATTTTTCTTTATCATATATGGCTAAGTCTTCCGCTAAATTTTGATTATTCCGCTATAATTTTTATGTTGTTAATAATAAATTGGTTATTAATGGAATTGTTATTAATATTTGGCTTGCCTAGCTTCTATTTAGTAGGCGCCATCATGACAAGTTGGTATCAGAGCACTAGGTTGCATAGGTCTCACAACTCACGAACAACCTTAGTAGAGTCTGAAGGATCGGTACGGAGACGTCTGTATTTATCCTTCAGAGGCTACAGAGTTAGGAAAATATTCTCTTTATTCTTTCCAGTCGTGCGACTTGATCTTTTGAATGTTAATTGAACTTCTACTCTGTTCTTCCGCAGATGGTAAGGACACGTGCATCCTCATCTACTGACTAGCAGCCCGAGGTCCCAGCAGCGGCAGCTCCCGCTAGGGGTAGAGGCCGAGGTCGAGGTCGTCCTAGAGGACAAGGTAGGGGCGGAGCTCAGCCCCGAGCAGCAGCACGAGTGGCAGAACCTCAGGTTCATATCGAGGAGGAAGTTCCAGCCCCAGCAGCTCCAGTAGGCCCAGCTCAGGTCCCGGGAGGAGCTTTATTTTCACCGAATCTTCAGGATGCTTTGGTCCGGATAGCAGGTTTTATGGACAATATCACCAAAGCAGGTTTATTACCAGTAGCACCAGCCACTTCTCAGACTGGAGGAGGTAATCGGACTCCTGCTACGCGCACTCCGAAGCCAGTAATTCCCCAGGCTCAGGTTCCTATGATTCAGCCAGTTAAGGCAGCTCAGCCTGTTATTGTGACTTAGGCTAATGATAGTGCAGCTATGTCCGCTGACGCGTTATGGAGATTGGACAGGTTTACCAAGCTGTTCACTACCACATTCAGTGGCACTCCTTCAGAGGATCCACATGATTTCCTATATAGCTGCCACGAGGTTCTCCGTACTATGGGCATTGTGGAGACTAATGGTGTGGACTTTGCTACTTTTCGATTATCTGGTTCTGCCAAGACTTGGTGGAGGGATTATTGTCTATCCAGGCCAGCGGGATCATCATCTTTGACTTGGGGGCAATTTGCAGAATTATTCTTGGAAAAGTTCCTTCCAGCAACTCAGCGGGAGGTTATGCGCAGACAATTTGAGCGTCTTCATCAGGGTTCTATGTCTGTCACACAGTACGAGACTAGGTTCGTGGACCTCGCTCGTCATGCTGTTATCATACTTCCCACGGAGCGGGAGAGAGTGAGGAGGTTTATTGATGGCTTGAATCGGCCAATTCGGCTACAGATGGCTATGGGTGCAGGAACTGAAATCACTTTTCGGGAGGCGGCTAATGCAGCCCGCCGGATAGAGATGGCTCTGTCACAGGGAGCGAGACATGGATCAGATAAGAGATCTCGTAATTCGGGTAGATTCAGTGGTACCTCGTCCGGAGATAGAGATTTTTATGATAGAGGCCATCCTCCTAGGCCTTATCAGTCAGCTCTTCAGGTTTCTCATGATGCTTCAGGTGATCGTAATTCTCAGCCACGCTACTCGGATCAGCAGCCTATCAGTGCACAACCACTTCGCCATTTTCAGCAGCCGAGGGCTTGTTTTACGTGCGGTGATCTTAGGCACATTGCAAGGTATTGCCCTCGAGCTTCTGACAGATCTCACCAGCAGGGTTCTCGTGCCATGATTCAGGCCCCAGTTCCCTCACAGCCTGCCCAGCCGGCTAGAGGCGGAGGTAGAGGACATAGAGGTGGAGGTAGAGGTCATAGAGGTGGAGCTCGGACCGATAGAGGTAGAGACCAGCCAGCAGCTGATCGTCCTAGAGATACTGCTCAGGGTGGTGGGGCACAGCCCCGATGTTATGCACTTCCCGCCAGACCAGAGGCTGAGTCTTCTGATGCCGTCATTACAGGTATTATTTTGGTTTGTGATAGAAAGGCATCGAGCATTATTTGACCCTGGGTCTACATATTCGTATGTGTCTTCCTATTTTGCACCATACTTGATTCAGCCCGGTGATCCACTGAGTGTTCCTGTTCATGTGTCTACACCAGTAGGCGACTCTATTGTGGTTGATCGAGTTCATCGGTCATGTATTATAGTAATTGAGGGTCTCGAGACCCGTGCTGATTTATTACTCCTAAATATGGTGGACTTCGATATTATACTAGGCATGGACTGGCTATCTCCGTATCATGCTATTCTAGATTGCCATGCCAAGACTGTGACTTTAGCCCTGCCACATTCGCCTCGTATAGAGTGGAAAGGAATTTCAGGTCATACTAATCGCAATGTTATTTCTTATGTTAAGGCTCAGCGTATGGTTGGGAAGGGATGCTTGGCTTATTTGGCCTATGTCCGTGATTCCGGTGCTGAGGTTCCTTCTATTGACTCTGTGCCTGTGGTTCGCGAATTTCCTGAAGTATTTCCTTCAGACTTGCCAGGTATGCCGCCCGATAGGGACATTGATTTTTGCATTGATTTGGCTCCAGGCACTCGGCCCATTTCCATTCCCCCATACCGTATGGCTCCGCCAGAGTTAAAAGAATTGAAGGAACAGTTGCAGGACTTACTTGAAAAGGGTTTCATTAGGCCCAGTGTTTCGCCGTGGGGTGCACCTGTATTATTTGTAAAGAAGAAAGATGGTTCGATGAGAATGTGCATTGACTATCGACAGTTAAACAAGGTGACTATCAAAAATAAATATCCACTTCCACGAATTGATGATTTATTTGACCAGCTTCAGGGTGCCAAGGTATTTTCAAAGATAGATTTGAGATGTGGCTATCATCAGCTGAAGATTAGGGCATCTGATGTCCCTAAGACAGCGTTCCGCACTCGGTATGGACATTATGAATTTCTGGTCATGTCTTTTGGGTTGACAAATGCTCCAGCGACTTTTATGGAATTAATGAATCGGGTGTTCCGGCCTTATTTAGACTTGTTTGTAATAGTCTTCATTGATGACATATTAATATATTCCCGCAGTCAGGAGGAGCATGCGCAACATCTCAGAGTGGCCTTGCAGACTCTGAGAAGATAGCCAGCTATATGCAAAATTTTCAAAGTGTGAATTTTGGCTAAGTTCGGTTGCATTCCTGGGTCATATTGTGACGGCAGCAGGTATTCAAGTTGATCCGAAGAAAATTGAGGCAGTCAAGAGCTGGCCTAGACCGACATCGGCCACAGATATTCGGAGTTTCTTGGGGTTAGCGGGCTATTATCGTCGATTCGTAGAAGGATTTTCGTCTATTGCAACCCCAACTGACCAGATTGACCCCGAAGGGTGTTCAATTTGAATGGTCCGATGAATGTGAGGCGAGCTTTCAAAAGCTCAAGACAACCTTGACCACGAGCACCGGTATTGGTTTTACCCACAGGTACGGGACCTTATCTTGTTTATTGTGATGCTTCCCGTATTGGGCTTGGTGCGGTGTTAATGCGGGATGGCAAGGTTATTGCCTATGCTTCGAGGCGATTGAAGATTCATGAGAAGAACTATCCGAGTGCATGATCTAGAATTGGCGGCGATTATTCACGCATTGAAGATGCGGAGGCATTATTTGTATGGTGTAGCATGTGAAGTATACACCGATCATAAGAGTCTTCGGTACTTGTTTAAGCAGAGAAAGAGTTGAATATGAGGCAGAGGAGGTGGCTAGAGTTGCTAAAAGACTATGATGTTACTATTTTATATCACCCAGGTAAGGCCAATGTGGTGGCCGATGCATTGAGTAGAAAGTCTGCCAGCATGGGTAGTCTTGCATATATTCCGGTCAGTCAGAGACCATTTGCTCTAGACGTCCAAGCATTAGCCAACCGGTTCATGAGATTGGACATTTCTGAGCCTAGTAGGGTGTTAGGCTGCACGGTCGCTCATTCTTCTTTATTAGAGCGTATCCGTGAGAGGCAATTTGATGATCCTCATTTGCGTGAGTTAAGAGATACACTACAGCGGGGAGGTGCCACACAGGTAAATCTAGATGATGATGGGGTATTGAGATTGCAGGGTCGATTTTGTGTGCCCAATGTCGAAGGGATTCGAGAGTTGATCTTAGCAGAGGCCCACGGTTCGCGGTATTCTATTCACCCGGGCGCCGCGAAGATGTACCAGGACTTACGGCAACACTATTGGTGGCGCAGAATGAAGAAAGATATCGTTGCGTATGTTGCTCGGTGTCTAAATTGTCGGCAGGTGAAATATGAGCACCAGAGACCTGGTGGTGTGTTCCAGAGGATTGAAATTCCCGAGTGGAAATGGGAGCGGATCACTATGGATTTCGTTACTGGACTTCCTTTGACTAGAAGGAAATTTGATGCTATTTGGGTCATTGTTGATAGGCTGACCAAGTCAGCACACTTTATTCCAGTATCTGTCTCCTACTCATCGGAGAGGTTAGCGGAGGTTTACATTAGGGAGATTGTTCGTCTCCATGGAGTGCCGGTATCTATTATCTCTGATCGGGGTACGCAGTTTACCTCGCGGTTCTGGAGAGCGGTCCAGCAGGAGTTAGGCACCCAGGTTCAGTTGAGTACAGCATTTCATCCTCAGACGGATGGCCAGTCCGAGAGGACTATTCAGATTCTAGAGGACATGCTTCGAGCTTGTGTTATTGATTTCGGAGGTTCGTGGGACCAGTTTCTGCCATTAGCAGAGTTCGCCTACAATAACAGTTACCAATCTAGCATCCGGATGGCTCCGTATGAGGCGTTATATGGTAGGCGATGTCGATCACCAGTTGGATGGTTTGAACCGGGAGAGGCTCGGTTGTTGGGTACAGATCTAGTTCAGGAGGCCTTAGATAAGGTCAAGACTATTCAGGAGAGATTGCGTTCAGCTCAGGTCTAGGCAAAAGACTTATGCGGATCGTAAGGTTCGAGATGTAGATTTCATGGTTGGTGAACGAGTATTGCTCCGGGTGTCGCCTATGAAGGGCGTGATGAGGTTTGGGAAGAAGGGCAAGCTCAGCCCTAGGTATATTGGTCCATTTGAGATTCTAGACAGAGTGGGAGGGGTGGCTTACAGATTAGCTTTGCCGCCTAGCTTATCAGCCGTGCATCCGGTTTTTCACGTATCTATGCTTCGGAGATACCACGGCGATCCCACACATGTGTTAGACTTCAGTATTGTCCAATTGGACAATGATCTATCTTACGAGGAGGAGCCGGTAGCCATTCTAGACCGGCAGGTTCGACAGTTGAGGTCGAAGAGTTATCCTTCTGTGCGTGTTCAGTGGAGAGGTCACCCTCCTGAGGCATCGACCTGGGAGTCCGAGTCTGATATGCGGAGCCGCTACCCACACTTGTTTCCTGACTCAGGTACTGCTTTCTTTTGTCCGTTCGAGGACGAACGGTTGTTTTAGAGGTGGAGATTGTGACGACCCAAAGGGTCATCACTTGTTTATTTAATCATTCCGAGCTTTTGAGGCCTTGAAAACCTCATTTATAGTTGCCTCGATTTGCGTGCACAGTCCGAGCACAAAGCTGGAAAAGAATTATGTTGAAATATGTGAAATATGTGAAAAAGTAGAAGAATTTTGATATTAATATTGATATGGTTGACTTTGGTCAACATTTTTGGTAAACGGACCCGGATCCGTGATTTGACTATTTCAGAAAATCCGTAGAAAAATATGGAACTTGGGCATATGTCCGGAATTGAAATCCGAGGTCTAGAACCCCAGTAAAAGAATTTTTCTGTTAAATTGTTTTCTGAAAATGTTTAAGAAAATGAAACTGAATTTTGATTAAAAAGTACTGGTATCGGGCTCGTATTTTGGTTCCGACGCCCGGTACAGGTCATATATATTGGTTAAGCGCTTCTGTAAAGTTTGGTTGAAAACGGACGTCGTTTGACGTGTTTCGGCCTTAAATTGGAAAGTTTGGAAATTATGAAATCTTAAAGAGTTCTTGAGCTTTAAGGCTCAATTCATGGATTTTGATGTTATTTTAGCGATTTGATCGCGCGAGCAAGTTCGTATGATGTTTTTAGGTTAGTGTGCATATTTGGTTTGGAGCCCCGAGGGCTCGGGAGTGTTTCGGAGGTGGTTCGGGGTGTTTTTGAACTTAAGAAAAACTGCAGAAATCTGCAGCAGGCATTTCCTCATCGCGTTCGCGATGCCTTGGTCGCGTTCGCGAAGAACATTTCGTTCCTTCTTCGCGTTCGCGTCCTGTTGATCGCGTTCGCGATGCCCAGCATTTTCCTTCATCGCGATCGCGTGCCTTAGGCCGCGTTCGCGTAGGCCAAATCTGATGCCCAGCATTTTCCTTCATCGCGATCGCGTGCCTTAGGCCGCGTTCGCGTAGGCCAAATCTGATGCCCAGCATTTTTCTTCTTCGCGTTCGCGACTCACCCTACGCGAACGCGATGGCCTGATATTTTCCTTCATCGCGAACGCGGCCGAGGTGTCGCGAACGCGATGAAGAAATTATTGCCCAGTGAATTTAATCCCCAAACAGAACACTTACGGGATTGTTTCCATTTTTCACAAAACACTCTCTTCTCCACAACTTTTTGGACGGTTTTTGAGCGATTCTTCATTAAACTTCTCGGGTAAGTGATTCTTAACTCGTTTTCTTCATTTTCCATCAATATTATTTGAATTCCTAAGCCTAAATAGGTGTAAATGGGTAGAAAAATTAAGAACTTAGTATAGTGAGGGTTTTCAATGAATTTACGATCTAGACTTCGTTTTGGAGTCGAATTTAAGAACAAATTGTATATTTGAACTCATGGAGGATTGGGTGAACTTATTTTGGTTCGAAACTTGAGTTTCGATTATGTGGGCTCGGGGTCGATTTTACTATTCCGGGCAGAATGTTGTAAAAATCATATTTAGCAATATGAACTAGTTTGTTAAGTAGAATTGATGATATGAAATCAATTGTGTATAGATACGGTTGGATTGGAGTCAAATTCGAAAGGAAAAGGCATTGCTACGGATTGAATCGTTCGTGAACTTTCGAGGTAAGTGTTTGTTCTATCCTAGTTTGTAGAAATATGAATTTGATTATGAATAAATTGTTGAATAAGAATTATTGGTGTTATACCGGTAATGAAAGTAAATTGTTGAAACTATTATAAATTATTGGTTTAAAAACCGGTAACTATAAATATTGTTGATATAGAGATTATTGGCTAAATGCCGGTAATATATATATATATATTTATGAAATGGGATCGTGTGGTACGCCGACCACTTATATATAATAAGAAATGGGATCGTGTGGTACGCCGACCACGAAGTGATTTAAATCTTGGCATTGGCCATAGTTGCCGGTAGCCTATTGATATACTGGGAGCAGGTGGTACGCCTACCACAAGATATAATTTTGATATATTTGGGAGCGGGTGGTACGCCTACCACGAGATATAATTTCTGATACATTGGGAGCGGGTGGTACGCCTACCACAAGAGATAATTACTGGGACAGTTGGGAGCGGGTGGTACGCCTACCACGAGACATGAAATGAAAGAGGAAATTGAAACATGAAAGTAAGAATATTTTGGATATCTTCAGTTGTTGAATAATATTTCAGAGCAGAGTATTTCTTTATAAATGTATTGTATATATATATATATATCTATATTGCAACTGTACAGGTTTAGGTGGGTGACTGGCCTTAGCCTTGTCACTAGTTCGCTGGGATAGGCCAGGCACTTACCAGCACATGGGGTCGGTTGTGCTGATATTACACTCTGCGCTCTTTTTGCGCAGATACAGGTTACGGACAGCAGCAGCGACAGTAGAGATTTGTGGATTTTCCGACTACTGAGACTACGAGGTAGCCTTGCAGGCGTCCGCAGGACCCGTTGTCTCTCCTATCTATGCTTTTCATTCTGTTATCTCATGTAATCGAGATAAACAACTTGTATTTTCTTTCAAACGATTATGTGTATTATTCTTAGAAGTTCGTGAGTATTGTGACACCAGTCTTGGGTAGTGTATCAGATTTGGATTTTTCTTTATCATATCTGGCTAAGTCTTCCGCTAAATTTTGATTATTCCGCTATAATTTTTATGTTGTTAATAATAAATTGGTTATTAATGGAATTGTTATTAATATTTGGCTTGCCTAGCTTCTATTTAGTAGGCGCCATCATGACCCGATGGTGGGAAATCCGGGTCGTGACATTAGTTTCGCCACTGCTGCTACTATTCCAACTTTCTTCATATATTATTTGGGTGAAAAACCAGCAGTGCAAAAATTCAGAAATTGAACCAACGGCCTATCAAATCTTTACCCGAGCCCCCGAGCTCCAAACCAAACTTGTACACAACATCAAAAATACATTACGAACTTGTTCGTGCGATCACATCGCCAATATCACATCGTTTTCATCAAATCAAGCCTCAAGTTCATGATTTTCATACTTTTGGTTTTCAAAACTTTCAAACTTGGAACTCAAGGTCCAAAACATATCAAACGACATCCCATTTTCAATCAAACTTTACAAAAAGCACATATATAATATTTAAGACTTGTACCGGGCGTCGGAACCAAAATACGAGCCCGATACCAAGGTCAATTAATTCATTTTCCTTTAACGATTACATCAAAAACAATTTCACAGAAAAATTCATAACTTGGGCTCTAGGCCTCAGAATTCGACTCGGACGCATGTCCAAGTCCCATATTTTCCTACGGACCTTTCGGGACCATCCAATCTCGGCTCCGGGTCCGTTTACCAAAAATGTTGACCGAAGTCAACCATATCAATATTAATATCAAAATTCTTCAAATTTCTCACATTTTTCATAAATTTTAACATAAAAACTTTCTGGCCACATACCCAGATCGTGCACGTAAATCGAGGCAACATAGAATGAGGTTTTCAAAGACTCAGAAGCTCGAAATGATTAATAAAATAAGTGATGGCCCTTTTGGTCGTCACATTCTCCACCTCTAAAAACAACCATTCGTCCTCGAACGGACAAAAGAAAGAAGTACCTGAGTCGGGAAACAAATGTGGGTAGCGGCTCCGCATATCAGACTCGGACTCCCAGGTCGATGCCTCAGGAGGCTGACCTCTCCACTGAACATGCACTGAAGGATAACTCTTTTAATAATACTGAGCGTCACACCTCCTTTTGGCGCAGCCCGCGAGGGCGCGAATATAAAAAGGAGTTTTCCAATTAAAGGACAATCAAAACGGGATTCATTTATTGAGATATTCAGAGTCGCCACTTGGGATATTTATGGTGTCCCAAGTCACCGGTTGAATCTGAATTGAGGAAAGGTTTGACTCTATTTAACAGTCTGCGTACCAGAAATCCGGATAAGGAATTCTGTTAACCGGGAGAAGGTGTTAGGCATTCCCGAGTTCCGTGGTTCTAGCACGGTCGCTCAACTGTTATATTTGGCTTGATTATCTGATTTTAATACAAATATGAACTAGTGTGCAAACTACCACTCCAAACCGTTTTAATTGTTAGAAGAAAATTATAATGTCGTGAGAATATATCTCGAATTTCGTCACATAAATGTGTCCGCAATTTTTGATATATTCCGACTTCATTGGGATTTGGATTGGGGTCACATAAATGTGTACCCGATTTTAAGGAGGTACAATTATTAAATACGCGCTTAAAACTATTAACGCGTTATTATTTTGAGAATGCCGTGAAAATTTACTAAACGGCTAATCTCGGATTTCTAAATATATACACTTATGAGGGCTTCACAGTTTTTGCGATTTATTTGGCGAGTCTCGTCTCATTTATTAACAAAATAATCCTAAAATGACTACATTTCCTTTTTTTTTTTAGTTTTTATAAAAAAAGAAATCTCATAATTAATTTAGAAATTAAAAATGCAATACTTATCTAATTTATGACAAAGACTTAATGAAACAAATTTTAATCTATGTTTAAACAGAATTTTTTTTTTCGGAATTATTTTTTATTATTTTTATTATTAATATTATTATTTTTTATTATTTTTGTAAATACGAAATTTCTTAACTTAATAATAACAACAACAACAACAACAACAACCCAGTATAATCCCACTTAGTGGGGTCTGGGGAGGGTAGTATGTACACAGACCTTACCCCTACCCTGGGGTAGAGAGGCTGTTTCCAAATAGACCCCCGGCATTCTTAACTTAATAATAAAAGAAACATAATTAGAACAATATTGAAAAATCTTGAGTGGTAATATATATAAAACAAAAACCAATAAAATCATTTATTCAAAATTATCAAAATTATAGCCATATTAAAGCTTGTATGGTAAAATTATTTTTTATTTCCAATCGTTCAAAACTAAGTTTATTTTTTAGAAAAACAACAATTATAAATTAACTATAATTTTATTTAAATTCGTTTTTTTACATTAGCTTAAAGAAAAATATATTATTTGTTATATTTAGATAAATGTTTAATAAAAATAGACATTACTTAAATAAAACTGAAAATATAAGTGCAAAATCGACAATTAATATATATACAAACTAAACCAATTATCTTACAACTAATTTAAACTCATTTTTTTTTAAAGTTTTTACTATTTTTGACTTAAACCCTTGATATTAACTATTTACAACTATTTTTTCAAAACCATAATCAACCTTAATTATTTAAACCTATATTTGGAGATTTGATAAATTTGAAGAAAACAATTCTTTTATCATTTAAAACTTAAACCGTACCTAAATGCCTAAATTACGCAAAAATAATTACAATTCACATTTTTTTTTTGTTAAAATTAACTACATATTTACAAATTATCTTAAAAAAAATGATGTTAAAATATTTGAAGCTAATGAACTAACAAGTTTTAATTAATCCAATTAATAAAGAAAAATAACTCATTCTTACTTCAATTACTAAACCATTTGAACATTAAGAAACATATTTATAATTATATTATTTAATAACCATTTTTGAAGTGAATTATTATTGCTACAACAAGATTTAACTATTTAAATTTATAACAAAAATTTACAGAATATTAATATTGAATTTATTTAAACATAATCTGTAAAAGAAGATAGAAATAGAAACTATTTAAAATTTCAGAATTTGCATACTTCCCATGTATTCATCTTATCATTTAAACATAATTAGGTATGTAACTCATATTGGAAATAAAAGAACACCGGTGATCAACACACCAAATAACAACACAGCAATATCACAGCAACATCAACCTCAAAAATACCCAGTATCCGAATTTCAGCAATAAGAATTAATAACCCGAATTGAACTTCAGAATAAGATTTGTAAAAATGGAAGACTAATTTTTAGATTTTTTTTCGTTTTTTTTTTTTACTATTTGCTAACACTCTTTAAGATTTTTGTTTTTCAGATTCTTCTCTCTAAAATTTTTCTTCCCTTTCTCCTCAAATTTCTCTTCTATTTATAGCAAAAAATTTCGAAATTTTCAGATTTTATTTTTATTATTTTTTTTATTTTTTTATTTTTTTTAATCTTTTTTTAATTAAAAGAAATCCCACTTACTAAATGCTTTTATTATTTTATAAAAATAAATCCCACCTTGCTTATCTTTTATTTTTTAAAACACAACTTTAATGATTTTTATATTTTTAATTGTCCACTTTCTTTTATTTATTTAAAAGAAAATGCCACTTTCTTTTCTTTTCTTTAAAAAAAACAACTTTCTTTTACTTTTGATTTTTTTAATTTTCAGCCACTTTTGACTTTTATTCCAACTTTCATTTTCAATTATTTAAAACCAACCGAAAATTTAAAAAAAATATTAATATTATCAGTTTTTTTTAAATTGAAAAATAAATTATTTTTTTTTAAAAAAAAATTAATAAAAAAAAAAAAAAAATTAATAATAATAGAAATAATATGAATAGTAATAATTTACTTTAAAAAAAATTAAATCATATATATATATATATATATATATATATATATATATATAAAATTAAACAAAAGCTAAAATATATAGAGTGAAAAATTTAAATACGGTCAAACATTTTTGTGGGGGCTTTTGTGTGTGTGTGTTAGGATTTTTTGGTTTAGGGTGTGTTTTGAATAGTGTATAGTAGTGTAATAAATGGGTCGTGGGTCATGGGTTTGGGTTATGGTGTTTTGGGTTGGGTAGAATATGTTTGGGCTCAAGTTTAAAATTTAAGAAGAGGCCCAATTCCGAATTTGTCTTCTCTATAAAAAAAATTATTTATTATGAAATAAATTAAAAAAAAATGTTAAGATTAAATTATAAAACCAAAATTATCTTAAAAACACCAATTAACTCATAATAATTATTATTACAAAAACAATAGACGTTAATTAAAATAAAATCGCACAAATTGGATATTATAGGCTAAAAATGCAAAAATACATATTTTTGTGATTTTATAAAATAAACTTAATATTACTAATTATAAACTTGAATTTTATATAAATACAATTTATTTTTATATTTTTTATTTATTTAAACAAATAAATATGCACAGATAAATGCAAACAATTCAAGAAAAATAACACAAAATTCACAAATATTGCAAACAACACAAAACTCTTTTATTTTGAATTTTTGGGAGTAATTCTCATATAGGGCAAAAATCACGTGCTCACACTTACTTGTTTTGAAACTACGAAGAGTTTCTGTGCAAAGACGAGTGAGCGGATACGAGCGATTTTTGCCCGTTTGAGCACTCCGTGAGAAGCATTTTTTTTCAAAATTTTGACCGAACCTTTGCTTCAAAAGGTTTCCTACATATCCCTGGCTAAAAGGGAATCAGGTCAATGTAGTTCGGAAAGTTTTGGTAGCTGGGACTACCAATGAAACTGCGATTTTTGCTGTTACTGTTGTTGTTGTTGCGGTTACTGCTTGTTGACCTCCTTATTACACCATGCAAAAGCAAAATAAGAAGCTAGACTAAATTATGATTTATGAACTGTAAACTCTTATCTATATCTTCAATTTATCCTTCTGTTGGGTGATACTGCTTCCTCGATTTAAGACTTGTTATGCAGGGGGTTCTTGTTGTAACCCTTGGTATTATTGAATTCTGTTTCGACCTTGAAATGTATTCCTCTGTTTTACAGGCAGGCTCCTGATTGTGATAACTTGCAATTAACACCTCCGTTTTACAGGCGGGCATCCTGACTTCTTCAATTTGTCCTGACTTTTTCATCTTGAAATAACAAACTCCATTCTACAGGCGGGCTCCTGACTTCTTCAACTTAAAAATAATAACCTCCATTCTACAGGCGGGCATCCTGACTCCTTCAATTTGAAAATAACACCTCTGTTCTACAGGCGGGCATCCTGACTTCTTCAATCTTCAAAATAACAACCTCCATTCTACAAGCGGGCATCCTGACTTCTTCAATTTGAAAATAACACCTCTGTTCTACAGGCGGGCATCCTGACTTCTTCCACGTAAAAATAACACATCCATTCTACAGGCGGGCTCGGATTCGCCAAAATTTCAACCTTCGGCATTTCAAGCCTAATTGAGCTAAGGACCTCCAAAATACATTCCGAACGCGCTCCCAACCCCGAAATCACCCAACGGAGCTAATGGAACCATCGGATTTCTATTCCGAGATCGTCTTAATACTGTTCCAGTTACGGACCATTTTCTATCTTTAAAGCTCTCATTTAGGGACTAAGTGTCCCAAAATACTTCAAATTTCAGGGCCGACTCTCCCGGCAAACCACAATAGCATAAATGTACTTAGGGAAACAGTTAAATTAGGGATTGGGGCAAAATTTTCTAAAACGACCGGTTGGGTCGTTACATTTCTTCAACTTAAAAATAACAACCTCCATTCTACAGGCGGGCTCCTGTTTTCTTCAACTTGAAATAACAACCTCCATTCTACAGGCGGGCTCCTCATTTCTTCAACTTAAAAATAACAACCTCCATTCTACAGGCGGGCTCCCGATTTCTTCAACTTAAAAATAACAACCTCCATTCTATAGGCGGGCTCCTGATTTATTCAAAATAACACCTTCATTCTACATGCGGGCTCCTGATTTCCTCAAAATAACACCTCCATTCTACAAGCGGGCTCCTAATTTCTTCAAAATAACACCTCCATTCTACGGGCGGGCTCCTCTGATTTCTTCAAAATAACACCTCCATTCTACGGGCGGGCTCCCGATTTCTTCGAATAACAATAACACCTCCATTCTACGGGCGGGCTCCGATTTTTCAACTTAAAAATAACAACCTCCATTCTACGGCGGGCTCCTGATTTCCTCAAAATAACACCTCCATTCTACAGGCGGGCTCCTGATTTCTTCAAAATAACACCTCCATTCTACAGGCGGGCTCCTGATTTCTTCAAAATAACACCTCCACTCTACAGGCGGGCTCCTGATTTCTTCAAAATAACACCTCCATTCTACAGGCGGGCTCTTGATTTCCTCAAAATAACACCTCCATTCTACAGGCGGGCTCCTGATTTCTTCAAAATAACACCTCCATTCTACAGGCGGGCTCCTGATTTCTTCAGAATAACAATAACACCTCTATTCTACAGGCGGGCTCCTGATTTCTTCAACTTAAAATAACAACCTCCATTCTACAGGCGGGCTCCTGATTTCTTCAATTTAAAAATAACACCTCCATTCTACAGGCGGGCTCCTGATTTCTTCAAAATAACACCTCCATTCTACAGGCGGGCTCCTGATTTCCTCAAAATAACACCTCCATTCTACAGGCGGGCTCCTGATTTCTTCAAAATAACACCTCCATTCTACAGGCGGGCTCCTGATTTCTTCAGAATAACAATAACACCTCCATTCTACAGGCGGGCTCCTGATTTCTTCCACTTAAAAATAACACCTCCATTCTACAGGCGGGCTCCTAATTTCTTCCACTTAAAAATAACATCCTCCATTCTACAGGCGGGCTCCTGATTTCTCCCAATTAAAATCTCTCAAATTGATTTTCTTATTTTCTTTGAGAAAATTTTGACAATGGCGAAAATTTTCTGCCCCAGTTTTGGTAATATTCTTTGCGGTATGTCATTCTTCTATCATCGACATTTCCTTTCACCTGCTTCAAATCAAAGAAAATTTGTTAGTTTAAAATGCGGTGAATGGTCGTGCCACTCCTGCCGGGGATGGCTTTTCCTTCTTCTGTTCTAAGTTCCCGAAACTTGTCGGGGATGATGTTACTTGCTGGGAATGATATTTCTGCTGGGGGATGGTTTTTCCATTTATCCCTTCCCTTTTCTGTGTTTTAAAACTTGCTGGTGAGACTCAAAATCACTTTCTTCAAAAGGTTTGATTTTTCTTTAATATCGCTGGAAAAAGAAATGTCATCAGCTAGGGATGCATTTTCCTTTTTCCTTCTCCGCTTTGTGTTGTTCGATCATCTTGAGAATCGGTTGATAATATGTCGGAGTTATTTGCGCATCTTGAAAATTCACAGGGGATTCTTTTGGAACTTGGTCCATGATTTTTCGACTGCATCTTTCAGGTCTTCTCCATTTCCTGACATTCCAGACCAATTTGGTCTGTCCTATCCTCGTTTTGCTTCGCACCAATTCGACACTGATAGTAAGCTCTGAAAAGTCTTTCTCAAAATAGACTTGGATAAAAACCTTTAAACAAAGAAAACTGAAAATATAGAAAAAGAAAAAAAAATAAAAAAGAAAGAAGCTTTTTGAACAAATGTAGCGAAAAACAAAAAGGAACTTATCTGAATGGTATAACCGGTCCCAACGATCACGTCGTGCATTCCGGATTAATCAACCCAGTCTATTTGTATCAATCCATCTTCCGATGGTCTCATTTGCTGAGGATGAACAGATGCACGACTCTTTGTCAAATGCGGGTCATTTGTGCCACTCTATCTTGTCGCCTCATAGTGCCCTTCGAGGGGTTTTCACTAATAAGACTCTCTCATTTCTCTCAACTCTCGTCGCCTTATGGTGCCCGTGAAGGTTTTCACCGATAAGACTCTCTCATTTTTGTTTCTTCTCAGCTTTCGTCGCCTTATGGTGCCTGTGAAGGTTTTCACCGATAAGACTCTCTCATTTTATTTTTTTCAGCTTTCGTTGGAGATTGGAAAGGCACCGATAATGTTCTCTTCACTGGGGATTCTTCTGGCTATCAATTCCTTCAGCTTATTCCCTTTCTGTTGGGGATCAACGTGTTACTCTTGGTTTTTACTTGCTTGACTGGGCATTTCCCGGATACTGATCGGGAGGTCTTTTTCGGACATATCATATGGGTTTTTTGTGTGGGTCTTAAAAAGAAAAGAGTATCAAAAATTCACAATAACTCTGAATGGGTGAAATATTACAACTCTCGGAATTAAATTTTTTTTTTTTTCATAAAACAACATAACTTCTGCCCCAGTTTCTTATTTGGGGAAGGATTAACTTTTATTCCTTTTATGACCGAGCCGTGAGGCGCCTACGTATCCTATTTGAGGAATCAGGTCAAACGTAGTTCCTTGATTCATTTAAATCTCTTGTGACTTTCTTTTATCTATTTATTATTTTTTTTTCTTTTCTTTTCTATTTCCGTTATTGATTCCAAGAGAGGGATATGAAAGAATAAATAAGGCTCAAAGGGAAACAAGGGTTAAAAGTGTTTGGATAGAAGAAAGAATTGCCTCCGTCATTTCATTATCCGATAAATACCCAGTACAAACAAATAAAATGAACCAAAATCATAAAGAAATTACACGTAATATCTCTTGATTGCATCAGAATTGATAGCCATGTCGGTGCATCTTCCCTCAATATCGGTCAGATATAGAGCTCCATTGGATAATACTCTGGTTACAATAAGCGGCCCTTCCCAATTCGGGGCAAACTTGCCCTTTGCTTCGGCCTGATGTGGAAGGATCTGTTTCAGTACTTGTTGCCCTACTTCAAATTTTCTAGGGCGTACCTTCTTATTGTAAGCTCTTGCCATTCTCTTCTGATACAATTGGCCATGACATACTGCTGCCAATCTCTTTTCATCAATTAGGCTCAACTGCTCTAATCGAGTTTTGACCCATTCGTCATCATCAATCTCAGCTTCAGTGACAATTCGGAGGGATGGAATCTCAACTTCTGCTGGTATTACTGCTTCAGTTCCGTATACCAGCAAGTAAGGAGTTGTACCTACTGAAGTGCGAACCGTAGTGCGATAACCCAACAATGCAAATGGTAGCTTTTCATGCCACTGCCTAGATCCTTCTACCATTTTTCTCAGTATCTTCTTTATATTCTTGTTTGCTGCCTCAATCGCGCCATTTTCTTTGGGATGATATGGGGTGGAATTACGGTGTGTAATATTGAACTGTTGACACACTTCTTTCATCAAACCACTGTTAAGATTAGCACCATTGTCCGTGATAATCATCTTCGGGATCCCAAATCTACAGATGATATGGGAATGGACGAAGTCTACCACGGCTTTCTTGGTCACTGACTTGAATGTCTTCGCCTCCACCCACTTGGTGAAATAATCAATGGCTACTAGAATGAACCTATGACCGTTGGAAGCTGTCGGCTCGATCGGTCCAATGACATCCATGCCCCACGCAACAAATGGCCATGGTGCTGACATCGTGTGCAATTCCGTTGGCGGAGAATGAATAAAATCTCCATGCACCTGACACTGATGGCACTTGCGCACAAAATTTATACAATCACGCTCCATGGTGAGCCAGTAATATCCTGTCCGTAAGATCTTCTTTGCCAATACATACCCACTCATATGTGGCCCACAAACTCCGGCATGCACCTCTGTCATCACTGTCGTGGCTTGGCCTGCATCTATACATCTTAGCAATCCCAAATCCGGGGTTCTCTTGTACAGCACTCCTCCACTAAGGAAAAATCCGTTTGCCAACCGCCGAATAGCCCTCTTTTGATCTCCAGTTGCCTGCTCTGGGTATTGTGACGACCCAAAGGGTCATCACTTGTTTTATTAATCATTCCGAGCTTTGGAGGTCTTGAAAACCTCATTTATAGTTGCCTCGATTTGCGTGCACAGTCCGGGCACAAAGTTGGAAAATATTTATGTTGAAATATGTGAAATATGTGAAAAAGTAGAAGAATTTTGATATTAATATTGATATGGTTGACTTTGGTCAACCTTTTTGGTAAACGGACCCGGATCCGTGATTTGACTATTTCAGAAAATCCGTAGAAAAATATGGAACTTGGGCATATGTCCGAAATTGAAATCCGAGGTCTAGAACCCCGGTAAAAGAATTTTTCTGTTAAATTGTTTTCTAATGTTTAAGGAAAATGAAACTGAATTTTGATTAAAAACTACTGGTATCGGGCTCATATTTTGGTTCCGACGCCCGGTACAGGTCATATATATTGGTTAAGCGCTTCCTGTAAAGTTTGGTTGAAAACGGACGTCGTTTGACGTGTTTCGGCCTTAAATTGGAAAGTTTGGAAATTATGGAATTTGAAAGAATTCTTGAGATTTAAGGCTCAATTCCTTGATTTTGATGTTATTTTGGTGATTTGATCGCGCGAGCAAGTTCGTATGATGTTTTTGAGTCGGTGTACATACTTGGTTTGAATCCCCGAGGGCTCGGGTGAGTTTCGGATAGGTAACGGGATGGTTTTGAACTTGGAAATGCAGCAGAATTTCTGCAGTTTTTGCACAGAGATTTTCTTCTTTGCGATTGCATAGGTGTAGCTGCGATCGCGTAGAGCAAAGTTTAGGAGTCCTGAAAATCCTTCTATGCGATCGCATTATTGTCCCTGCGATCGCATAGCTTGCCATTTTTCCTTTACGCGATCACATACCATGTAATGCGATCACATTGTATAAAAAGCCAGCCCCTTATTTCTCCTCTATGCGATCGCACAGAGTGTCCTGCGATCGCATAGGGTAGCCTGCCCATTCTATGCGTCGCAACTTCTTCAATGCGATCGCAGAGTACAAATGACCTTACTCAATGCGATCGCATCAGTAGCTCCGCGATCGCATAGAACAAATTTTCGCCCAGTGAATTAATACCCAAAACAGAACACTTACGGGATTTTATCCCATTTTCACAAAAACCTCTCTTCTCCACAGCTTCTTGGGCGATTCTTGAGCAACTCTTCTTCATACTTCTTGGGTAAGTGATTCTTAACTCGTTTTCTTCATTTTCCATCAATATTATTTGAATTCCTAAGCCTAAATAGGTGTAAATGGGTAGAAAAATTGAGAATTTAGTATAGTAAGGGTTTTCAATGAATTTACGATCTAGACTTCGTTTTGGAGTCGAACTTAAGAACAAATTGTATATTTGAACTCATGGAGGATTGGGTGAACTTATTTTGGTTCGAAATTTGAGTTTCGACTATGTGGGCCCGGGGTCGATTTTTACTATTCCGGGCAGAATGTTGTAAAAATCATATTTAGCAATATGAACTAGTTTGTTAAGTAGAATTGATGATGTCACACCTCCTTTTGGCGCGCCCGCTACCCGGGGGTAGGAGCGCAAGGGAGTTTTTCCAATTTAAGTGACAATATTCGAAACGGGATTATTTTATTTATTTCAGAGTCGCCACTTGGAATAAATTATGGTGTCCCAAGTCACCGATTTATTTAAATCCCGAATCGAGGAAATTTCGACTTTCTAAATGAAGTCCGCGAACCAGAAATTCTAAGTAAGGAATTCTGTTGACTCGAGGGAAGGTGTTAGGCACCCCCGAATCCCGTGGTTCTAGCACGGTCGCTTCAATTATTATAAATGGCTAAAAATATCTGATTTTTAATACATGTTATCCTATATGCTTTTAATGGACTGAAATGCTTTTATTAAACTATACATTTAAAACTTTAAACGAGAGGCTAATTCTAAATAAAGCGAAAAATATTAACTTTGATGATACTTTGGTTGGTGTACATGTTTATTGAAATTATTTCTCGATTAAATAAAAGAAAGCATCGATACGTGAGACGATTCCATCTTTTTTAAAGAAGAAGTGGGGGAATTTAAGTCGAGTCCCTGAAGGGAACATTATTCTAAAAATAAAAATATTACAAATTTTAAACCACAAAAATAAGGCTTCATTTTTTTTGACAATTAGATACATGCAGCCATAAGTCTTTAAACCTCCCACTAAATCTAAATAATGTGATGGAATAGAACTCAACGAGTCTAGAAAATTATCTTCAAACTACCCAAAAATTCGATCAAACAATAACTTGCTGCTGAGTTACTAAATAACAGTAGAATAACAAGAAGCTCAAATTAACTGTCAAGTTTACTTAAATTAACTGTCGAGCTTAAACATACTCATAAAGATACTCAAAACTTTGAAGCCTAAACTAACCTTCCAAACATAGTAACAAACCTCTTAAACACTGAAAAATTTACAATGTCCTGCTGTTCATATAACAATTTCACTCGAGTACACTACAAATTCATCTAAGTACAAAATAAACTTCTCACAATACTTGACACAGCATCTGAAGAGGGGTAAATCTAAGCTAGACTTCTGAAACTACAACATTGATATACCATACCCCTAACATAGGGCCCATATCCACAAATACTCCTCAAGGCCAAACAACTTCATCAATAAGCTTAACAGTCCTCATACTCAATTACACACGTCAAACTAAGATGAGAGTTTCACTTTCAACCATGTTTAAATGAAATCTTAGCTTTAAAATGAGTAGATGTTCAACTGATTAACTCAAAGTAGTTAAGCTAGCATGAGTAAATAAATTACATACTTAATTGACATGCTTCACACAAACTGAATTTAAACTTCATGTTTATTTCATGTACTTCAAATGCCTTATACAGAGAACCAGACCCATAGCTTCAGCTTATCATGCTATGAATTATAAGGAAATACCTGGAAGTAGAATTGAACAAATGGAGGAGTTAGCAGCAAGAAACAGTATGCAACAAACGGACTAAACCAAAACAGCACAGCAGTGGTAGATCCAAAACAGAATCTCGACAGAAAACAGTAACCCAAAGACAACCAATAATCTCAAAGATGATTTTTAAATCAAAACAAGAATCCGAGGAAAACCAAGAGAGGGCAGAAACAGAGTAAGTTTCAGTGAAGAAAACTAGAGGTAAAACTCTCCTCTACTCTCTGTTTTTCCAGTAAGTATCTCTCTTCGTGCGTGTTTTCTGTTTTCCAGATTCTCAAAAGATCTTAAACTCTCTCTATGTATTTTCAGAATTCCTTCTACTTAAACCCTCTCTATCCTGCCAGTCTCCAGTGTGTGTCTAGTGTTCTCCCAGTATGTATCTCAATGTCTATGTGTATACCTCAATGTCAGTGTATACCCCCAATGTCCAGTGAGTTCCCTGCCTCCTTTATATCCTCCAAAATGACAGATTTCAGCTCTATTTCTAAGTGTTTTAAATACTGTCCAGCTATGTTATCCCTCCTTTTTTGCACTTTTCAGCTTGTGTTATTCCCTAGCCCATGTGTGTCCCTTTAGCTTTTAGTCACACCCCATGTGCTTTCTCATTTCCAGCTTGTGTTATTCCCTAAACCATGTGCACTACACTTTTTCTTTAATTTTTAAAACCTTAATCAGAATTGCATCTATATCCAATCCAACATTTCCTAATCTAAGATAAACATAGTCCAAAATTCAGACCCACAGGCAATCATAACGATTACAGCTACCAAAACAACTACTATGAACCAGACAGTGAAGCTACATATGGTTAACAACTACAATTTGAACAACCATAACCAACAGTGATACTACAAACAGTTAACGGCTAATCAAGATCCAATGTTCTAATCAAAACAAAACCACAGAATTAATCGATGACATTTAATCGAATACAACATGTATAATCGACAACAAACAAATCGATAAAACAGTGATTCATCATTCTCGGCCAAAGACGGAAAAAGAAATACGAAGCTAACTATTCGACGACGCTAATCGACGCGAATACTTACTTTACAACATACGCAATTCAATGGACAAACAGAATTAGAATCGACCAAATAAAAAGGTCTTTGAGAAGAAATGAAAAATAGGGACGGCTAAAAGAAAAAAAATTGGGAAGAGTTCAATAAATTTAAACCAAACAAACACGCAAAACAAATCGAAATAAATAGGAAAATAACATTACCTCAAAAGAAATTGAAAGTTGGACGGACCCGGCTCCAAATGATTCGAGTTTTTGCACCTTTTGAAGTAAACAGACTTTAATTGAAGTGTTTTTCAAATGAAAAACACTCCAATTAAAGTCTATTGACTTCAATTACTTTTAATTCGAACGAAATCCCTAGTTTTCGAATTCTAGGGTTCTTGAACTCGGTTTTGGGTCTTGACTAGTTCCGGCCGGATTCGAACAAAACTAACTATGGTTTGGTGACGAGGGAGGCTATGGAAGTGTTTGGGGTGAGTTTGGGGCCATTTGGGGTTGGTTCCAGTTTTGTTCAAATCTTTAAATGGAGATTCGAGACTACACCGGTTGATTCGAGGTAAACGGTTAATGGATTTGGCTTGAGGGTGGCTAGGTGGCTTAGGGGTGTTGATTTGGTGGCCGGCGGCGTTGTTGCCGCCGGGTTTTGGGTGAAGGTGAAAAGAGGCGGCGGCTAGGGTTTTTTCGTGGGTCGTTTGGATGCTGAGGGAGACGAGGCAGGGTGTTCTGAAAGGGGGGATGGGATTTTTTGGGGGATTGATATATTAAAAGGGTTATATCAATCAGGACCGTTGGATTATAAGAAACCAACGGTCTGGATCAGTTAATGTGGGGGAAAAATGGTTTGGGCCGGGTAAGGTTTAAGGGTGTGTGGTTTGGGCTTGGGTGAATTGAATTGGAGTTGGCCCAAATCCGATTTTTCTTTTCTTGTTTTCTAATTCTTTCTCTCTTTTCTTTTGCAATTAATTCCTAATTTAAGAATCAAAATACTAGATCAAATTAAAAACCAAAAATTATCTTTACAAATACAAATTAATTCTTAATAATAATTATCGCACACACAATCAAAGCACCAAAATAAAATCGCACAATTGGACAAAAAATGCAAAAGATACATATTTTTGTTATTTTTTTATTTTCGTAAAACAAACTTAATTACTCTTAATCGCAAACACGAATTTATATGCAAATGCAAACATTTTGTATTTTATATTGATTTAAATAGAAATGCGCACACAAAAGATACAAATAATAAGAGAAAAATAACACAAAAAATCACGAAAATCACGCTCAAAACAAAACTATTTTTATTTTGCATTTTTGGGAGTAATTCTCATGTAGGGCAAAAATCACGTGCTCACAGTGACTGACCCTCGAGATCACATAAATCCGTTTACAACATGAAAGATAAATGAGCAAATACGAGCGATTTTTGCCCGTTTGAATACTCCGTGGGAAGCATTTTGAAAGAGTTTGACCGAGCCTTTGCTTCGGAGGCCTCCTACATATCCTGGGCTAAACGGGAATCAGGTCAATGTAGTTCGGGAAGTTTTGGTAGCTGGGACTACCGTGGACTGACACTTTGCTGTTACTTGTTGCTATCGTTGCTGCATGTTGCTGCTTACTGCTTACTGATCTCCTTATTACACCAAAAGAAATTAAAGCTGAACGAGCTATGCTATCAAACTATGAGTTACAAGATTCCTATCTATGATTCTCTTGAAAACTTGATCTTGAATCTTAGCTGATTTGCTGTAGACCTCGATCCGAATCTTGATGCTCCACAAGCTGTACGTGCTTGTTTATTTCTGTAACATTGAGTGAAACGGAGTCGGCGGAGCTTGTTACTTCAATCATCTTCTGAGCAATCCGCGCCTTTGTTTACTCCAACGTTTGAAATCTTTTCTCTCGGATCTTTTCTTCTTTTCTTCACTCTGGATTGATGTTCCATTTGTAGGTTATCTCGATCCTTGCATCCCGAGGTCAAACCTATTTAGACAACAAAACAAACAAACGAACGAAATTTTTTCTGCCCCAGTTTTGCTAGGAAAATTTCGTGAGTTAGTTGTAACACAGAAAGTGATTAAAAGACTCTTTGGTATTGGGTAAGAAAATCATGGTTTCACAAAGGTTCAAACGGCTTTCTGGCCGGGATTTTGTAGAAGAGTTTCACGGCTTTCTGGCCGGAATTCAAACAATATCTAACGATTTTTGGCCGTCGGATCCTCGGTTTTTTGGCCGGGGTAAAAATAAATGGCTCCGCAGTTTTCTGACTGGGAGATCCTCGGTTTTCTGACCGGGAATAAAAGTTTCACGGCTTTCTGGCCGGAATTCAAACAATGTCTAACAGTTTGTGGCCGCCAGACCCTCGGTTTTTTGGCCGGGGTAAAAGGAAATGGCTCCGCAGTTTTTTTGACTGGGGAGATCCTCGGTTTTTGACCGGGGATAAGAGTTTCACGGCTTTCTGGCCGGAATTCAAACAATGCCTAACGGTTTTTTGGCCGTCAGACCCTCGGTTTTTTGGCCGAGGAAAAAGTAAATGGCTCCGCAGTTTTTTGACTGGGGAGATCCTCGGTTTTTGACCGGGATAAAAGTTTCACGGCTTTCTGGCCGGAATTCAAACAATATCTAACGGTTTTTTGGCCGTCGGATCCTCGGTTTTTTGGCCGGGGTAAAAGTAAATGGCTCCGCAGTTTTCTGACTGGGAGATCCTCGATTTTCTGACCAGGGATAAAAGTTTCACGGCTTTCTGGTCGGAATTCAAACAATGTCTAACGGTTTTTGGCCGTCAGATCCTCGGTTTTTGGCCGGGGTAAAAGTAAATGGCTCCGCAGTTTTTGATTGGGGAGATCCTCGGTTTTCTGACCGGGGATAAAAGTTTCACGGCTTTCTGGCCGGAATTCAAATAATATCTAACGGTTTTTTGGCCGTCAGATCCTCGGTTTTTTGGTCGGGTAAAAGTAAATGGCTCCGCAATTTTCTGACTGGGAGATCCTCGGTTTTCTGACCGGGGATAAAAGTTTCACGGCTTTCTGGCCGGAATTCAAACAATGCCTAACGGTTTTTGGCCGCCAGACCCTCGGTTTTTGGCCGGGGTTAAAGTAAATGGCTCCGCAGCTTTTTCTGACTGGGGAGATCCTCGGTTTTCTGACCGGGATAAAAGTTTCACGGCTTTCGGCCGGAATTCAAACAATATCTAACGGTTTTTTGGTCGTCAGATCCTCGGTTTTTTGGCCGGGGTAAAAGTAAATGGCTCCGCGGTTTTCTGACTGGGAGATCCTCGGTTTTCTGACCGGGATAAAAGTTTCACGGCTTCCTGGCCGGAATTCAAACAATGTCTAACGGTTTTTGGCCGCCGGACCTCGGTTTTTTGGCCGGGTAAAAGTAAATGGCTCCACGGTTTTTTGATCTGAGGAGATCCTCGGTTTTTGACCGGGATAAGAGTTTCACGGCTTTCCGGTCGGAATTCAAACAATGCCTAACGGTTTTTGGCCGTCGGACCCTCGGTTTTTTGGCGGGGTAAAAGTAAATGGCTCGCAGTTTTTGATCGGGGAGATCCTCGGTTTTCTGACCGGGGATAAAAGTTTCACGGCTTTCTGCCGGAATTCAAACAATATCTAACGGTTTTTTGGCCGTCGGATCCTCGGTTTTTGGCCGGGGTAAAAGTAAATGGCTCCGCAGTTTTCGACCGGGGAGATCCTCGGTTTTCTGACCGGGGATAAAAGTTTCACGGCTTTTCGGCCGGAATTCAAACAATGTCTAACGGTTTTTGGCCGCCGGACCCTCGGTTTTTTGGCCGGGGTTAACATAAATGGCTCCGCAGTTTTTGACTGGGGAGATCCTCGGTTTTCTGACCGGGATAAAAGTTTCACGGCTTTCGGCCGGAATTCAAACAATATCTAACGGTTTTTTGGCCGTCGGATCCTCGGTTTTTTGGCCGGGGTAAAAGTAAATGGCTCCGCAGTTTTCTGACTCGGGAGATCCTCGGTTTTCTGACCGGGATAAAAGTTTCACGGCTTTCGGCCGGAATTCAAAAATGGAAAGACCCTCGGTTTTCTGACCGGGGTCCAAATGGATATTGGACTAACATGATTTGATTCTCTTTTTGGAGTTTTCATTTTCTTTTCTTTTATTTTTCTTTTGGGCCTTCTTTTAAGTATTTTTTTTAATCATCAACAAATGCATAAGATAAAGCTTTTGAAAAGAAACTTACCTTTTATGCGCTTTCCTTATTCCAGAGCCATTTCAATGCTTGATTACTTCACCTTTTTGAGTTGTACCTTCTTCTTGCACAATTAAATAGACCTGCTTTCAACAAAGAACATTTTATTAGTTGAAAAAATGATTGACTTTGTGGCCTTGATTATCTTCATTGCTTGATCCTTGCCCCATTTCCATTGAGAATTTTGCTATCAATTGTCTTTGGGGTGACTTCTTTTCAAACTGACCGGGTTCAAACTCGGAATTCTTTGAAGACTCGTCTGTGTGGGCTCTGTCTTTCTGTCTCATTTCGTCTCTTCTAAGACCTTAGCCTTTGATTTTCATTTTCTCTCTAACCTCCGTTTCCTTGGAAACAATCGATCATTACGATCAGTTGGGATTGGGTCAATACAACAACTGAGGCTGGGTATCTTTCTTCAACTCTTTTTTTTTTTTTTTTTTTTTTTTTTTTACGGAGTCATGTGAAACTGGTCCTGCCGCCTTTCTTTGTAATGGTTTCAGAATTAAAATTAAACCGAAAGGGATTCAAAGAATAACTATACAAAAAACAAGAAAATGAGTTTAAAAAGAAACGTCCTTTTCGGGAAAAAGAAAGACTTATCTGGTATGCATGCTGACTCCAAATAAACATGACATGCTTCTTGGACTGGACGCCTGACCCATATAAACTTTCCAACTTCTTATGAACCCATTGATTCGCAATTTCAAAACCAGGGAATCTTGCCAAAATTCTTTAGTGAATGGACGTCTTTCTTTTGGTCGGTGGCGCCTTTTGCGGGTTTCCGCCAATCGATCCCTCTCATTTCTCTTCTCATTGTCGCCTGATAGTGCTCTTTGCGAGTTTTCACTAAACGGACTCTCTCATTTTTAGCTTTTCCAATCGCCATCGCCTTATGGTGCCCGAAGGTTTTCACCGATAAGACTCTCTCATTTTGTTTCTTTCAATTCAGACTGAGTCAGATTTCCGTCAATGACATTCTTCACTTCCTTGCCTTTGCCAATTGATCCGAAGGACTTGAACAAGGTTTTTTGGGTAAAAAGGAAATTGAATGGAATTACAACTCTGGAACCATCTTGACGGATTTAAACCGAACCGTCATATCATCTGCCCCAGTTTAATTTTTGGGAAAATTGGGATTTTTGTTTTGGTGTGACTGAACCTCAGGAAGAGGTTGCCTACGTATCCTTTCGGAATCAAGTCAGAACGTAGTTCAGGAAATTTTGTTTTGTTTTGTTTGGTTTTTGGTTTTTGGGTTTTTTTTTTTTTTTTTTTTTAGATTCCAAAGAGGGTAGCCAAAGAAAGGTAACCGGCTCAAAGGGTTTTACGAAGGATTCATAGTGTTTGGGGTAGCAAGAAAGAAAGCCTTCGTCATCTCAATTATACAAAAGCCAACGTCGCAGGAAGTCCTGACATAGTACTTTTATATTGCATCTGTATTGACTGCCGTTTCAAGATCATTTCCTTCAATGTCTCCCGGATACGACATCCCTCTCAGTGATATTTTCCAGATGATGTATGGATCTTTCCAATCAGGAGCCAATTTTTCTTTTGTCTCTTGGTAATGAGGAGGAATGCGCCTTAACGTCGGTTGTTCTTATTTCGAGATTCCAGGGCCGCACTTTCTTGTTGCAAGTATGGGCCATTCTTTGTTGGAATAACTACTCGGGTATTCTCTGAGTACAACACAAACCTTTTGTATGCGAACCAATTTTCTTTCGGTTATTCCAATTCATTGTTTCATTTCCTCAAAAAATAAACTTTTGTGCATTTCAACTCTCGATTCATTATTCTGAAGTCTGACAGCGTTTTAGGATCTAGGCATGAAGTCCGCAAGCATGTCATGTTATTTAAAGCTGCATGATTTGAATTAAAGAGAAGAGAAAAAGAAAACTAAACCAAAATCTGAAAGAAAAATAAAGAAAATAACAAAAGAAAAGGAAACGGACGATGAAATATTAATTTCATTTCTTGGAATCGAAAGGATAAAAACATGGTTCACATTCGGAAATTTAAAGACAAAAACTAAAAGAAACATCCAATTTACACCCTGAAATACTCTGGATGCAGAAAAATGCGGCAGGACAAGTTTACTGGGCTTCCGCCTGATCGGGAATGGCCTAGCCTTTCAGTTTGGGAGTTTAGTGTCTGATCCCATCTCAATGGTGATAGTCCCTTTCCCTGGCTCGACCATGTGAGTATCGCAGAGCTTTGCCTCATGTTTTCCTTCATTCTCTTCAATCATGGAATCCTCATTATCTTTCTCTTGATGGTCCTTAAGCTTTTGCGGTACGCGTCCAACAAACACTGGCTCATTCAGCTGTGGTGTCTTAATTGCCTCTCATGCCATATAGGCTTGCTTAGGTGCACCAATTTCCTTTTCTGGTTCTAACTCAGTGATTTTACTCTTCTTTTCCCCTTTCTCTTGTTTTGGGGCTGCCTTGGGCTTTCTTTCCACGTCAGCAATAGCAATTATGGCCTTAAGCGCTGGATCGAATTCTTCGTCTTCACAAATCATCCCAACTATCGGCCCGTTATTGTGAGCAGGCAACGGATTATTGGTCACATTTGGGACATCCTCATCCTTCAACACAATCTTCCCTTGCTCTATTAAATTCTCCACCGCTTGTTTCAAAGTCCAACAGTCATTAGTATGGTGGCCCTCTGCCTCTGAATGATATGCACATCTGACACCAGCTTTGTAGGAAGGCGCTGCCGGGTTTTGTCTATTCTGAGGAACCGGCTGTAGTAGACCCATTTGGACAAGCTTCGGGAATAGATTAGAGTAAGATTCACCAATTGGGGTAAAGTTTGATTTCTTTGGTTGTTCCCAAGGACGGAGGTTATTCTGTGGAGGTCGGGGATTATAGTGGTTCTGGTGGGGAGGCCGATTTCTTGGAAATAGAGCTTGGTTTCTACTGACATGCTGTTGCGGTTGCGCAAAAGGTTGAGCATTCATGACCGCATATGGTTGAGGGATATAGGACATTTCCTGAGCAGAGTAATAATGCTGGGGGGTTCTTTCTGAAAAGAAGGGTCTAGGAGCGTGGTGTCTTCTATCACCCGAAGTTGCCATGGATGTTTCCTCTTTCATCCTACCCTTTGATATTCCTCCAGACCCTCCTTGGATTGCTTGGGAGGTCGCTCGAATGGCTGCCTGACTCAAAATCCTTCCCGTCTTTAAACCATTTTCTACCATTTCCCCAATCTTGATCGCCTCCGCGAAAGGCTTTCCCATTGCTGACAGCATGTTCTGGAAATAGTCTGGTTCCTGAGCCTGGAGGAAAGTAGTGACCATTTCTATTTCGTCCATAGGGGGTTTCACCCTGGATGCTTGCTCTCGCCATTTAATAGCATATTCTCTGAAGCTTTCGGAGGGTTTCTTCTTTAAGTTCGATAAAGAATTCTTGTCTGGCGCAATGTCAATGTTGTACTGGAACTGTTTCACAAAATCTCTGGCCAAATCATCCCAGATGTGCCATCGAGATATGTCTTGATCCATGTACCATTCTGATGCTATCCCGATCAAGCTTTCTCCGAAATATGCCATCGGCAATTCTTCCATGCCGCCGGCACCTCGCAATTGATTGCAGTATTTCTTTAGATGAGCAATAGGGTCGCCGTGTCCGTCATACTTTTCGAACTTCGGCGTCTTAAAGCCTGAGGGCAAATGGACATGTGGGAACATGCACAAATCTGCGTAAGAAACACTCTTCTGTCCGCCTAGACCTTGCATGTTTTTCAAGCTCCGTTCCAAGCTGCTCATTCTTTTTGCCATTTCATCCCGTTCGGGAGCTTTTGGATTTTGGCTTGGCATTGTAAGGCCCCGAAAAAATTGGTAGGATCCCGTGGAAGGGGTGGTGCCGGAAATGTGAAAGAAGAAGAATCAAAGAAAGGAGTATGCGTGCCGGGATGCGCCGTGATTGGAACGGGCAAACCAATAGATGTTCTTGCAGATGTATCTAATGTTGTCACCCGAGGATAGGAAGTGGAGGGTGATTCAGAGAGGGTTGTGACATTAGAATACCCAAATAGAGTGGGTGGGTAATTGGTGGGAGTAATAGAAATCCCACTTGACCTGAGGAATAGTTCGGGGAACCCAGGGATCAGACTTGGGGGCTCTTTCCCGTTATTCCAGTCATCTAACATCTCCAGCATTCGACATCGCAAAATTCTGTTTTCTTCAGCAGCTGCTGACTCAGTAGCCGGGACGGCTGACACAGAACTCTCTTCCAAAATGGGAACGGCTGATAGGGGGATTTCTGAAGACATGTTGGCACTTCTTTTGGACCTTGTGAAATAAGGATGGACACTTTCTTTTGATTTAGCAACGGGTTGTTGAACTTTTCCTTTGGACCTCGTGAAATATGAATGTGAGGCCAGAGTACCACAAAATCAACCACCTTTTTCTAAAACCTGGAGTTTGGCAAACAAACGGTTAGTCTGAAACAACATAACAGATAAGTAATCTCACGTTGGGTGTGATGCACTTATACAGTTGATCGTGTTGCTACTTGTATTCGATTGTAATGCGTTATTCCAGCTTATACTTTCCTTTGCTTTCATCTTCTTCCTCCCTTTATCAATTTTCTCTCTTTTTTTTCATCATTTTTTTTTCCGGTGATGGTCGATGATGGTCGAATCTTATGTGGATTGCCTACGTATCATGTCCCCGCATGAATCAGACCGGGCGTAGTTCGGAAAACCGGAAATTGAGTAAATCAACTAATTCTTGAAAGAAATGCTTTAAAAGAAAAAAGGAAAATATATTCATATTTTTTATTTATTTATTTATTTATTTTTTTAAAAGACATGGTTTCGCAGACACGACCTTTCAGCACCTCGGGGACGAGGATTTTAAAGTCGTGTTTAGCTAATTGACCAAAAATCCTAAAAAAATGGCCGTTTATGCAAAGTCAGCCTTTCGGCGTCCCTCTCGGGAACATTCGACCATTTTTGGCAAAAACGGCATCCCCTGACTTATTTATGACAAAAATTAAAATTTAGATTTTTTTTTTATTATTTTTATTTTTTTATTTTTCAAATTAAAAAAAAAAGAAAAAATCTGGTATTGCAAATACGGCCTTTCAGCGCCTCGGGGACGAAGATTATAAGGCTGTGAGGGTCAATCGACCAAAAATCTACAAAACGACCCAAAAGTGGTCGTTTATGCAAAATCAACCTTTCGCCGTCCCTTTCGGGTACATTCGGCTATTTTTGAAAACGGCATCACTCAACATATTTACAACGAAAAAATCAATTTCGATATTTTTTGGTTATTTTTGGAAAAGGGGAGGTTGGACCCGATGAAGGTTGCCTACGTATCTCACACCATGTGAGAATCAAACCAGCGTAGTTCGGTAATAAAAGAACTAAATCATTTTAAGAAAAGAAAACAAACTATTTTTAAACAGCATTTCTAAAACAAATTATTTTTAGAGAAACTAATCTATCTTTAATAATTTTTTTTTTTTATTTTTTATTAACAATTTTTTTTTTTTTGCATTTTCGAAAAAAATTATTTTCAAAGGAACTAAGAAAACTAAACTATTATTCGTAAAATTAAGAAAATTTATTTGGAATTTTTTTTTTTTGCATTTTTCAAAATTTATTTTCAAAGAACTAACTATTTTCATAAAATTATTTTAACTATATACCCTGACGTTTTCCACTTCTTCCTCTTTTTAACAAACCGGTCGGCATGTAAGATCGAAACAAATAAATGCACACAAAAAGATGCAACAAGTTGGTCTTTTTTGTTTCAGGTACACCTGTCTTAGACAGGCCCAACCCCCGTGTTGAGCCTCCTAAGTCAAATATGCACATGATGCAAATAAACGTTCCTATCGGGGATCCGGCATAAGGTCTTGTTATTCTAAGTCATCATCCTGTTGGAAAAGTGTCTAGACTGGCTTTAACTCGAGCGGACAACTCGAGCCGAAGAGTGTCAGTGCACCGGTAGCATGGCTTTCCAGCTTAATTGACAAAACTCTCCGCCTAAACATGTGTGACTACAAAATCCTTCACCGAGTGCCAAGCACCACGGCTATCTTGAGAAAAACGGGCTATGTCCAGCAAATGCCCGGTATTATATTTCAAAAGACTCAGAAGAGAAAAAATGGGTATCGGCACAATTTATATACAGTTCACGAAATATCAAAGCGGTAAAGCAACATTTAGCATATAAAATATAAACATGTAATAAAATCGGATAATAAATAAGCCAAATACAACAATTATTCAAAGCTCGAATTCTTAAAACCCTGAACCCGAGATTGTTCCAATCATAAAAACACGCCCTTGTCACACCTCCTTTTGGCGCGCCCGCTACCCGGGGTAGGAGCGCAAGGGAGTTTTTCCAATTTAAGTGACAATATTCGAAACGGGATTATTCTATTTATTTCAGAGTCGCCACTTGGAATAAATTATGGTGTCCCAAGTCACCGATTTATTTAAATCCCAAATCGAGGAAATTTCGACTTTCCAAATGAAGTCTGCGAACCAGAAATTCTAAGTAAGGAATTCTGTTGACCCGAGGGAAGGTGTTAGGCACCCCGAATCCCGTGGTTCTAGCACGGTCGCTTCAATTATTATAAATGGCTAAAAATATCTGATTTTTAATACATGTTATCCTATATGCTTTTAATGGACTGAAATGCTTTTATTAAACTATACATTTAAAACTTTAAACGAGAGGCTAATTCTAAATAAAGCGAAAAATATTAACTTTGATGATACTTTGGTTGGTGTACATGTTTATTGAAATTATTTCTCGATTAAATAAAAGAAAGCATCGATACGTGAGACGATTCCATCTTTTTTAAAGAAGAAGTGGGGGAATTTAAGTCGAGTCCCTGAAGGGAACATTATTCTAAAAATAAAAATATTACCAATTTTAAACCACAAAAATAAGGCTTCATTTTTTTTGACAATTAGATACATGCAGCCATAAGTCTTTAAACCTCCCACTAAATCTAAATAATGTGATGGAATAGAACTCAACGAGTCTAGAAAATTATCTTCAAACTACCCAAAAATTCGATCAAACAATAACTTGCTGCTGAGTTACTAAATAACAGTAGAATAACAAGAAGCTCAAATTAACTGTCAAGTTTACTTAAATTAACTGTCGAGCTTAAACATACTCATAAAGATACTCAAAACTTTGAAGCCTAAACTAACCTTCCAAACATAGTAACAAACCTCTTAAACACTGAAAGAATTTACAATGTCCTGCTGTTCATATAACAATTTCACTCGAGTACACTACAAATTCATCTAAGTACAAAATAAACTTCTCACAATACTTGACACAGCATCTGAAGAGGGGTAAATCTAAGCTAGACTTCTGAAACTACAGCATTGATATACCATACCCCTAACATAGGGCCCATATCCACAAATACTCCTCAAGGCCAAACAACTTCATCAATAAGCTTAACAGTCCTCATACTCAATTACACACGTCAAACTAAGATGAGAGTTTCACTTTCAACCATGTTTAAATGAAATCTTAGCTTTAAAATGAGTAGATGTTCAACTGATTAACTCAAAGTAGTTAAGCTAGCATGAGTAAATAAATTACATACTTAATTGACATGCTTCACACAAACTGAATTTAAACTTCATGTTTATTTCATGTACTTCAAATGCCTTATACAGAGAACCAGACCCATAGCTTCAGCTTATCATGCTATGAATTATAAGGAAATACCTGGAAGTAGAATTGAACAAATAGAGGAGTTAGCAGCAAGAAACAGTATGCAGCAAACGGACTAAACCAAAACAGCACAGCAGTGGCAGATCCAAAATAGAATTTCGACAGAAAACAGTAACCCAAAGACAACCAATAATCTCAAAGATGATTTTTAAATCAAAACAAGAATCCGAGGAAAACCAAGAGAGGGCAGAAACAGAGTAAGTTTCAGTGAAGAAAACTAGAGGTAAAACTCTCCTCTACTCTCTGTTTTTCCAGTAAGTATCTCTCTTCGTGCGTGTTTTCTGTTTTCCAGATTCTCAAAAGATCTTAAACTCTCTCTATGTATTTTCAGAATTCCTTCTGCTTAAACCCTCTCTATCCTGCCAGTCTCCAGTGTGTGTCTAGTGTTCTCCCAGTATGTATCTCAATGTCTATGTGTATACCTCAATGTCAGTGTATACCCCCAATGTCCAGTGAGTTCCCTGCCTCCTTTATATCCTCCAAAATGACAGATTTCAGCTCTATTTCTAAGTGTTTTAAATACTGTCCAGCCATGTTATTCCCCCTTTTTGCACTTTTCAGCTTGTGTTATTCCCTAGCCCATGTGTGTCCCTTTAGCTTTTAGTCACACCCCATGTGCTTTCTCATTTCCAGCTTGTGTTATTCCCTAAACCATGTGCACTACACTTTTTCTTTAATTTTTAAAACCTTAATCAGAATTGCATCTATATCCAATCCAACATTTCCTAATCTAAGATAAACATAGTCCAAAATTCAGACCCACAGGCAATCATAACGATTACAGCTACCAAAACAACTACTATGAACCAGACAGTGAAGCTACATATGGTTAACAACTACAATTTGAACAACCATAACCAACAGTGATACTACAAACAGTTAACGGCTAATCAAGATCCAATGTTCTAATCAAAACAAAACCACAGAATTAATCGATGACATTTAATCGAATACAACATGTATAATCGACAACAAACAAATCGATAAAACAGTGATTCATCATTCTCGGCCAAAGACGGAAAAAGAAATACGAAGCTAACTATTCGACGACGCTAATCGACGCGAATACTTACTTTACAACATACGCAATTCAATGGACAAACAGAATTAGAATCGACCAAATAAAAAGGTCTTTGAGAAGAAATGAAAAATAGGGACGGCTAAAAGAAAAAAATTGGGAAGAGTTCAATAAATTTAAACCAAACAAACACGCAAAACAAATCGAAATAAATAGGAAAATAACATTACCTCAAAAGAAATTGAAAGTTGGACGGACCCGGCTCCAAATGATTCGAGTTTTTGCACCTTTTGAAGTAAACAGACTTTAATTGAAGTGTTTTTCAAATGAAAAACACTCCAATTAAAGTCTATTGACTTCAATTACTTTTAATTCGAACGAAATCCCTAGTTTTCGAATTCTAGGGTTCTTGAACTCGGTTTTGGGTCTTGACTAGTTCCGGCCGGATTCGAACAAAACTAACTATGGTTTGGTGACGAGGGAGGCTATGGAAGTGTTTGGGGTGAGTTTGGGGCCATTTGGGGTTGGTTCCAGTTTTGTTCAAATCTTTAAATGGAGATTCGAGACTACACCGGTTGATTCGAGGTAAACGGTTAATGGATTTGGCTTGAGGGTGGCTAGGTGGCTTAGGGGTGTTGATTTGGTGGCCGGCGGCGTTGTTGCCGCCGGGTTTTGGGTGAAGGTGAAAAGAGGCGGCGGCTAGGGTTTTTTCGTGGGTCGTTTGGATGCTGAGGGAGACGAGGCAGGGTGTTCTGAAAGGGGGGGATGGGATTTTTTGGGGGATTGATATATTAAAAGGGTTATATCAATCAGGACCGTTGGATTATAAGAAACCAACGGTCTGGATCAGTTAATGTGGGGAAAAAATGGTTTGGGCCGGGTAAGGTTTAAGGGTGTGTGGTTTGGGCTTGGGTGAATTGAATTGGAGTTGGCCCAAATCCGATTTTTCTTTTCTTGTTTTCTAATTCTTTCTCTCTTTTCTTTTGCAATTAATTCCTAATTTAAGAATCAAAATACTAGATCAAATTAAAAACCAAAAATTATCTTTACAAATACAAATTAATTCTTAATAATAATTATCGCACACACAATCAAAGCACCAAAATAAAATCGCACAATTGGACAAAAAATGCAAAAGATACATATTTTTGTTATTTTTTTATTTTCGTAAAACAAACTTAATTACTCTTAATCGCAAACACGAATTTATATGCAAATGCAAACATTTTGTATTTTATATTGATTTAAATAGAAATGCGCACACAAAAGATACAAATAATAAGAGAAAAATAACACAAAAAATCACGAAAATCACGCTCAAAACAAAACTATTTTTATTTTGCATTTTTGGGAGTAATTCTCATGTAGGGCAAAAATCACGTGCTCACAGGATGATATGAAATCAATTGTGTATAGATACGGTTGGATTGGAGTCAAATTCGAAAGGAAAAGGCATTGCTACGGATTGAATCGTTCGTGAACTTTCGAGGTAAGTGTTTGTTCTATCCTAGTTTGTAGGAATATGAATTTAGTTATGAATAAATTGTTGAATAAGAATTATTGGTGTTATACCAGGTAATGAAGGTAAATTGTTGAAACTATTATAAATTATTGGTTTAAAAACCGGTAATTACAAATATTGTTGATATAGAGATTATTGGCTAAATGCCGGTAATATATATATATTTATGAAATGGGATCGTGTGGTACGCCGACCACTTATATAATAAGAAATGGGATTGTGTGGTACGCCGACCACGAAGTGATTTAAAATCTTGGCATTGGCCATAGTTGCCGGTAGCCTATTGATATATTTGGGAGCGGGTGGTACGCCTACCACAAGATATAATTATTGATATATTTGGGAGCGGGTGGTACGCCTACCACAAGATATAATTATTGATATATTTGGGAGCGGGTGGTACGCCTACCACAAGATATAATTTTTGATATATTTGGGAGCGGGTGGTACGCCTATGTAACGACCCGGCCCGTCGTTACGGGAATTTACCACCCCGTTACCTTGCATTTACATATGTTATGCTTTTAAAACAGTATTAGAGTATATCGGGTGAGTAAGAAGTGATTTGGATTGAAAATGAAACAAATAGCATGTTTGAAGAAAGCTTGAATATGAAAAGTCAACCAAGAGTTGACTATTGAGTTAGAGTGCTCGGAACCGGATTCTGACGATTCGACTAGTTCCGGGGGATCATTTATGACTTAGGAGAACAATCGGAATTGAATTCGGAGGTCCGGTGTAGTTTTAAGCTTGAATTGGCGAATGTTGAATTTTGACGAAAACCGGATGGTAGGTGATATTTTGATCCGGGGGTCGGAATGGAATTCGACAATTTCTGTAGCTTCGTTATGTGATTTTGGATATGTCTGCAAATTTTCAGGTCATTCGGACATCGTTTGATCGGGTTTTGGGTTGAATGTTAGTTTTGAAAGTTTTTAAGAAAATTTAGGCTTGAATCCGTGGTTAATTGATGATTTTGATGTTTAGGATGGTGTTTTTATGATTGGAACAAGTTCGAATAAGGAGTTAGGATGTGTTGGTGTGTTTGAATGAGGTCCCGGGGCCTCGGGTGTTTTCGGATGGTTAATCGGGAGAAATATGGAAAATTGCAGAAAATAGTGCACTGCCTCTGTTGTTTCCGCTCCTGCGGAATTATGGGCGCAGGAGCGGGTGCGCTGAAGCGGAAAGGAGCCGCAGAAGCGGCGACCGCAGAAGCGGAAAGGGAGCCGCTTTAGGAATTCTGCCTCTGTTGTTTTCGCTCCTGCGGAAATGGAACTGCTGAGGCGAGTCCGCGGAAGCGGAAATTGCAGTCGCAGAAGCGGACGTATCCGCAGGAGCGGTCCAGTCTCCGTAGAAGCGGACGCGTAGGAGCGGAAATACTTCCGCAGAAGCGGAAATCGCTGTAAGTTAAGTGTATCAGAAGTTACAAAATTTCATAAACATTTTAACATTTGGGGGTCTCGGCTTAAGGGCGACTTTGGGCGATTTTGAGGAAGAAATCAAGGGAAATCATCGGGTAATCAACTATGAACTCATATTATGATTAGTATTGATAATATCAATGCAATTATATCATGAAAATGGAAGAATTGGGGTGATTCATGGAAGATTTAACCCTAGGTTTGAACTTTAGAAAATCAAGGTTTTGAATGAGCAAATGGAGTCCGATTTTGGTAAAATTAATATGCTTAGACTCGTATGGAGATGAGGATTCCGAATATGTGACTTTCGTAATTTTTCGAGAATCGTACCGAAAGTCGGGTTTTTCCAACTTGGTGTAATGTTGAGAATTTCATATGAATTGAAGTGGGTTATGATTCTTTGACCCGTATTTGATATAATTATTGTCATTTGACTAGATTCGACACACGAGGCATCGCAATTCAAAGGAAAAGGCATCGCGGACGATTCGACGACCGGCTAGAGGTGAGTAGTTTGTGTATATTGTAGCCTTGAGGGTTCGAAACCCCGGCTTAGCACATTGTGACGCTAATAGGGCGTGGCTCGCACACCGTGGCAGGTGCGGAATTGATTGTGATTGGGGATTGAGACTTGGTCCATCCCAGGAATGAATAATATGTTGTTAGTGTTGGAAATACACTGTATTTGCTATATTTGTGGGCTGTAAGCCTTGTTTGGGGCCTTGTGTCGATCTGTAGCGTCCTTAGAGGACAATATTTATGTGATAGCTAAAATTGCTTAAATCACTGATCTCAGTCCTGGAAATTGTAATCACACTTTTGAAATGCTAAGTCACCGGCTTTTACAAACTTAATAAAGTTAAAGTATTTTTCATAAATTATGAATTGAGAACTGGAAATAAGGAAAATGAGTTGTTTTGTGACTTAATTGCTTATTGTGGACTGAGTATGGGATCGGGCTGCACGCCGCAATGGTTGATGTGAGGATCGGGCTGCACGCCGCAGCAGTATTGCGCTTGGGCTGTAGGAGCCCCTCCGGAGTCTGTACACACCCCCAGTGAGCGCCGTCGACGTTAAATTGGATCGGGCTACACGCCGTAGCGGTTATGTGCATTGTATTGCATCTGTATTTGTTTAATTACTCTATGGTAGCTGTATTGTATTATTGTTGCTAGTTCGTAGGAGATTCGGACCGTAGTGTAGCTTCATATTGTGGTATTTTGTGGATTTCTTACTGTCAGCTACATATATATATTTGTTACTCACTGAGTACTTAGTACTCACCCCTACTCCCTGCACCTTTTGTGTGCAGACTCAGGTACACAGGAGCAGTAGACGGACATCTCCAGCGTTTACATTGTCACGTCGAGTTGCTGAGGTAGCTGCCTACGTTCGCGGAGCCTAGCTTCTCCTCTCATTCCAGTTGTTATTGTATATTTTGTATTCGGACTTGAGTACTTCTATATCGTACTCTCTATTTCCTATTGGGTTTTGTTAGAGGCTCTAGACTTGTGACTCCGGATCTTTGGGAGTGTCAGTACTTTCGTTCAGTATTATTATTATTGGAGTTCTTAAACTCATATATTCTTCTTGGGTTGTCCATTTGGGATGGATATCTATGTGTTAATTGAATTGTTAGTCTGGCTGGCCTAGCTTGATTGTTGGGCGCCATCACGGCCGGATTTGGGTCGTGACAAGTTGGTATCAGAGCTCTAGGTTATTAGGACTCGCGAGTCATGAGCCGGTTTAGTAGGCTTTCGTAGGATCGGTACGTAGACGTCCGTATCTATCTTCGAAGGGCTACGGAAACTTTAGGAAAAACCTCATTTTCTTGAATTCATATCGTGCGATTTGTGTTATCATGAAATTAAATCTTTCCATATTCTATTCTCTCGCAGATGGCGAGAACACGAGCTAACGGACGTGGCGGACGACCACCGTTGGCACCCAGAGGTCGTGGTCGTGGTAGAGGTAGGGTAGCAGTACCAGCACCAGCACCTGCTGACCCACCAGTGGCCCAGACTCAGGACCAGATTCCAGCGGCAGACGCTCCGGCAGCTCAGGTTCAGGCACCGACAGTGCCTATTATGATACCGAGTCTTCAGGAGACCTTGGCTCAGATCTTATCAGTGTGCACAGGCTTGGCTCAGGTAATTGCAGCCTCTGCTGCAGCGTCTTCTTCACAGGCAGGGGGAGGGAATCAGACCCCCGTGGCTCGTACACCGAGCCGGTGATATAGGGTATTCAGGCGCCTGGGGCAGCTCTAATTCAGCCAGTTGCGCCCGTTGCACCAGCTCCTACTTACATGGTTCCAGTTATGCCCGACAATGAGCAGCGTCGTTTAGAGAGATTTGAGAGGCTACAGCCTCCGACATTCAGTGGTGTTGAGTCCGAGGACGCCCAGGGTTTTCTTGACAGATGTCAGCGCATGCTTCGCACCGCGGGTATTCTAGAGTCCAGCGGTGTTTCATTCACCACTTTTCAGTTCACAGATGAAACCTGGGGCAGTGCCCCTCACCTGGCAGCAGTTCTCCACGGTATTTTTGGAGAAGTACGTACCTCAGTCTCAGAGGGAGGAGCTGCGACGTCAGTTCGAGTGGTTGAAACAAGGAGAGATGACAGTTAATCAGTATGAGATGAGATTCACACAGCTGGCCCGTCATGCCATGTGGATGGTTCCTACCGACGGGGAGAGGATCCGAAGATTTATTGATGGTCTTATTTATCCCATCCGTATATTGATGACCCGGGAGAGAGTTTGGCTGTTACCTTCGAGGAGGTGGTTGATGTTGCCCGTCACATTGCGATAGATCGCCGCCGAGAGCGAGAGGAGAGAGAGGCTAAGAGGCCTCGTGGTGCTGGCGGTTACGGTGGTGCTCCGTCTAGGGGCCAATTCCGGCATAGCAGAGGTCGCTTCAGATCTCATCAGTCCGGACGTGCAGAGTCCGGTGGGGTTTCATCGATCGTGGTCGTCAAGGCCGGCGAGGTTATCGGGGTCGGCGGAGCGCGTCGGCGAGTCGACCGCCGCCGAGTGATCTTCCGGCTCGAAGCTACGCTCTCGTTTCCTCGACACGAGGATTCATCGGTAGCGAGGGTCCTCAGCGGCCCCTGCTTCCATCTTCGAGCCGTTGTTTTGAGTGCGGTGATTTGGGCCATATCGGGAGAGAGTGTCCTCGGTGGCTTCGTAAGAGGTCACAGTAGAGGGATACGCCGTCGTCTTCTACTCCTGTTTCTTCGGCGCCGGCACAGTCGGCTAGGGCGGTGGCCGGTATCCGAGAGGTCGCCCCGGGGGCGAGGATCGTCTTGGTGGAGGTCAAGCTCGTTTCTATGCTCTTCGGGACGAGGAAGGATGCTAGCGTTTCGGATGCGGTTATTTCGGTATTATCTCGGTCCGCCGCAGGGATGCTTCGTCTTATTTGATCCGGATCCACCTATTCTTATGTTTCTACTTACTTTGCACATCATTTGGGTATGACCCGTGGTATTCTTGCGTTGCCCGTACATGTGTCTACCCCGGTGGGGGATACTGTTGTTATTGATCAGGTATATCGATCCTGTATTATTACTATTGGGGGTCCGGAGACCCGAGTTGATTTATTACTACTGGGCATGGTAGATTTCGATGTTATTCTAGGCATGGATTGGCTATCTCCTTACCATGCGATTATGGATTGTCATGCCAAGACAGTCACACTAGCTATTCCCAGGTAATCCGAGGATCGAGTGGCGTGGCTTGACTGATTATGTGTCCGACGGGGTGATTTCTTATATAAAAGCTCAACGAATGATTTGCAAGGGTTGTTTGTCTTATTTGGCCTTCATTAGAAATGTTGAGGCTGAGACACCCAGTCTTGATTCGGTCCCCATTGTGAGGGAGTTTCCGGATGTATTTCCAGCAGACCTACCGGGCATGCCGCCTGATAGAGATATTGATTTTGGTATTGATTTGGTACCGGGCACTCAGCCCATTTCTATTCCTCCTTATCGCATGGCACCAGCAGAGTTAAAAGAATTGAAAGAACAGCTTCAGGAACTCTTAGATAAGGGTTTCATTCGTCCGAGTGTGTCACCTTGGGGTGCACCGGTGTTATTCGTGAAGAAGAAAGATGGCACAATGAGAATGTGCATTGATTACGGGCAGCTGAACAAGGTAACGATGAAGAATAAGTACCCATTACCTCGTATTGAGGACCTATTTGATCAGCTCCAGGGAGCTAGTGTATTTTCTAAGATTGATCTACGATCGGGTTATCATCAGTTGAAGATCAGGGACTCAGATATTATGAAGACAGTGTTCAGGACGCGATATGGGCACTACGAGTTCCTGGTGATGTCTTTCGGGTTGACTAATGCTCCAACAGCATTCATGCACTTGATGAATAGTGTATTTCGGCCGTACCTTGATTCTTTTGTGATTGTGTTTATTGATGATATCTTGGTATACTCACGCAGCCAGGAGGAGCATGCACAGCATTTGAGAGTGGCATTGCAGAGGTTGAGGGAAGAGAAGCTTTATGCAAAATTCTCTAAGTGTGAGTTCTGGCTTGATACTGTGGGTTTTCTGGGACATATAGTGTCCAGTGATGGTATTCGGGTTGATCCTCAGAAGGTTGAGGCAGTGCAGAATTGGCCCAGACCTTCCTCAGCTACGGAGATTCGGAGTTTTCTCGGCTTGGCAGGCTATTATCGTCGGTTTGTTCAGGATTTCTCATCTATTGCTTCACCGTTGACTAAGTTGACACGGAAGAATGCTCCATTTGTGTGGTCTGATGAATGTGAAGAGAGCTTTCAGAAGCTCAAGGAGGCTTTGACCACAGCTCCAGTACTTGTGTTACCATCGGCCTCAGGGTCATATACGGTGTATTGTGATGCTTCCAGAGTTGGACTCGGTTGTGTGTTGATGCAGGAGGGTAGAGTTATTGTATATGCTTCTCGTCAGCTAAAGCCCCACTAGAAGAACTACCCTGTTCATGATTTGGAGTTAGCTGCTATTGTTCATGCCTTGAAGATTTGGAGGCATTATCTATATGGTGTATCTTGTGATGTATATACAGACCACCGCAGCATTCAGCATTTGTTTAAGCAAAAAGATCTAAATTTGAGGCAGTGGAGATGGCTTGAGTTGCTTAAAGATTATGATATTACTATCTTGTATCATCCCGGGAAAGCTAATGTAGTGGCTGATGCATTGAGCCGGAAGGCTATTAGTATGGGCAGTTTGGCGTATATTCCAGTTGGGGAGAGACCCCTAGCAGTTGATGTTCAGGCGTTAGCTAATCAGATGGTAAGGCTGGATATTTCTGAGCCCGGTCGGGTGATGGCTTATGTAGTAGCTCGTTCTTCTTTATATGATCGTATTCGAGAGCGCCAGTATGATGATCCACACTTACTTGTCCTTAAGGACAGAGTTCAGCATGATGATGCTAGAGATGTCACTATTGATAGTGAGGGTGTATTGCGGATGCAGGGCCGGATATGCGTGCCCAATGTTGATGGCCTTCGTGAGTTGATATTGGAAGAGGCCCATAGCTCGCGGTATTCTATTCATCCAGGAGCCGCGAAGATGTATCAGGATTTGAAGCAGCATTACTGGTGGAGAAAGATGAAGAAAGATATTGTGAGTCGTGTGGCTCGGTGTCTAAACTGTCAGCAGGTCAAGTATGAGCATCAGAGACCTGGTGGTGTATTCCAGCGTATTGATATCCCTGAGTGGAAGTGGGAAAGGATTACTATGGACTTTGTCAGTGGACTCCCTCGGACAGCGAGGAAGTTTGATTCAGTTTGGGTGGTGGTGGATAGGTTGACTAAGTCAGCTCACTTCATCCCAGTGTGTACTACCTATACCTCAGAGCGGTTGGCAGAGATATTCATCCGTGAGATAGTGAGATTGCATGGAGTTCACAT
>JASVEL010011601.1:0-102169 GCA_032618575.1 Nicotiana noctiflora | reverse complement strand
CAGTGGAGAATTAGTATAAGAAGGCAAGAGAAGGCCTCTGGACTGAATAACATGGCGAAATAGTGAAACTCCAGCACATTGAAATTGCTGATTATTTGTGTCAAAAAACTCAGTAACTCCAGCTTCTGCTTGCATTCTAGAGGAAGGCTCTTGTGGATTGAGTCTGTTAATTTGACATTGACCTTGTTGCTGTTGGTACCTGTTGGAAATTTAAATAATTTATGGACAATTAGAGACGAGTCCGGGATTTGAAGTTTATCAATTTTCATAGCAATCTCAATTTAATATACAATGATAATTGAGGCCATTGTCAAATATTTATAGCTCAGGGCAGCTCGGGGCCCAAGGCATCACGTATTTACGTAGGGTCCGTAAAGGCTGCACCCAAGGGTTGTGATGTAGATAGTCTGCCCTAATACAACTACTAGTGTGGTTGCTTCTACGGTTCTCGACCCCGTGACCTATAGGTCACACGGAGACAACTTTAACGTTGCTCCAGACTTCCCTTCATGTCAAATATTTAACGATATTTAATAAATTTCTTAAAATATACATGTCTGAGCAAAAACTACTGAATTCATGTAAATCCGTATATTACAAGCTCCGCCTCCGTGAAAATAAAGGTCAAGAGATCAGTAGAGAAAAATCTGAAAACTGGCTTGACTTTATCATAAAATTCAGAAAAAGTCCTCAACTACTAGCACTACTTGAGCATGTACTCTACTGATTTGGAAAAATAGTCACTAGTATGGCCATAGTTAGCAATCTTTTCAAAATTAGATCAATGGCATGAAGTTGGAAAGTGGCCGCCTGGTCTGAAGTTTAAAATTGAAAACTAACATTTAAACCACAGTTTGACAAGGAATTCTGCTGATTTGCACAAATAGCCACTTTTATGTCCTTGTACATAGAAGTCGACAATTTTACAAAACTAGACCAGTTGTAGGAAGTTTGGAAGTTGCTACCTGATTTGAAGTTTAAAATTCTAAACTGATATTCATATAACTTGTCTAATTTTAGAAGTATGGCAAGTTTCAAATAAAAGTAGCCACCTAATGTAAATAACATCCTTATAATTTTGACCAACGAACTGTTAAAAATAGGAACTATTTTGACAAATAAATAGAATAGGTATTATTCAAAAATACCTTTTGCTGAGAAAAATTACCATGCAAAAGCAAAAGGAAACTCGAGAAAAAAGAAAACCATGCAGTGGCCATGATTATAACTGTTAGCAGAAAAATAAGAAGAAGAAAAAAGTATTATTATGGTGATCGGAAGTGAAGATCAAGTAGGAAATGAAGGTTATTTATAGTAGAGAGGATTAGTTTTAAAGATTGACACATTGCAAAAAAATATGTAAAACAAAGTTTTGTGCCATTTTGCACTTTGCATGGCTAGCCAAACCATTCTGCTTTACACATAATAAGTTTGAATTTTTCCATGCATGTTTTCTTCAGTCTTCATTGTATAAGTGGCTTCATTTGTCATGAGAATATTACAATACAAGTAATTACAAAAAGAAAAAAATAGAAATAAAAAACAAGAAGTCCATCATTAACAAGAATAGTACAATAGTACTGTACAAAATTTTTTACACTATCAAATTGAGCTACGCGTTTTACATTAATTAATAATAGGGTAAATGCGTATAGTCTTAATTTTATAACTTTAAAGAAGTTGTAGATAACCTATACAGTTATATGTATCGACATCATAATAAATTTTTTTACAATCTTCTTTAAAACTACATGAACACAAAAGTATTCACGCAGCGGTTTTCTTTTAATACAACTCAACATATTATATTATATTATTTACAATTAATTTTAGATATTCACTAATAAGTGCTACTAATTAATTGAATGAACTATAATTATTGTTTAAATTGATCAGAATGAGTTAATATTTTTGACATTGTCAATGCTCAAAACTTAAGTCATTATGTTATGTACATTTATTTCTTTCTCTTGAGTCTAAGAGTTTCAAGCCAAGCAGGATGAACACGGAAGACCTGGGGTGTAAGTTCAGCGTTAAGCCAGAGGAAGTGAGAGTGGATGTGAGGCTTAAATCACATGTCATCCTAGTAGAAGCAGTTTCAAGTACCTTGGTCGGTTATCTAGGAGGGAGGGGAGATCGACGAGAGTGTCACACACCGTATTGGGGTAGGATGGATAAAGTGGAGATTAGCATCTGGAGTCCTCTATGACAAGAAAGTGCCACCGATACTCAAAGGCAAGTTCTATAAAACGGTGGTTAAACCGGCCATGATGTTTGGGGCTGAGTGTTCGCCTATTAAGAACTAGCATATCCAGAAGATGAAAGTAGCAGAGATAAAGATGTTGAGGTGGATGCGCGGGCACACCGGGAGAAGGTGCGTGTGGCTCCTATTGATGATAAGATGTGAGAAGCGAGACTTAGATGGTTCAGGCATGTACAGAGGAGAAACCCAGATGGTCCGGGTAGGAGGCGTGCGCGGCTGGTTATGGAGGGCATGAGAAGAGATAGAGCCGGCCTAAGAAGTATTGGGGAGAGGTGATTAGGCAGGATATGGCAAGACTTCAGATTTTCAAGAGTATGGCACTTGATAGGAAGATGTGGAGGTCGAGTATTAAATTGTAGGTTAGGAAGTAGTTGAGTCTTGCATTACTTCGTACCTTTGTAAGACTAGTCTGGCAGAGCTTTTGTATAAGATCTCTAGTGGAAATGTTGTATCTTACTATTTTATTTTTTATAGTGTCGAGCCTATTTACTAGCAATCATTTTTGCTTTGCATCTCTATGGATTTCATGTTATTTCTATTTTCCCTATGAATTCTGTAGTGATACTGATATTGTCTCATTTTGTCTTTTAGTCTTCTTGTGCCGAGGGTATTTCTAAAATAGCCTCTCTACTCCTTCGGGGTAGGGGTAGTGTCTGCGTACATATTATCCTTTCCAGACCCCACTAGTGAGTTTTTACTGAGTTGTTATTGTTGATTGTGATGATAGCCAAATAATATTTTACTTTGAGTTCTGGACCTTAACATCCGATAATCTACCACTTTACTCTTTGTGCTCTCTCTCTCCCCATCCCCTTCCTCCCCCCCCCCCCCCCCCCTCCCGATAATTTGCTATATTATGTCTTAAATAATTAATTTATTATTTAGAAAGCATAATTTTATTGTTAGTGTAAAAATTTTATACAATAAATTTAAGGGCCTCTCAATACGGTTCACCTTAGGCCACAAGATCTATTGATCCGCCCCTAGATTGGTTGAAAAGCTAATGGTACGAAGTTAATCGTGCGCTGGATTATGACTGAAACCCTGTAAGTCAAAATTCAGGTTCCATATGTCCCAATTTATGTGTCATAATTTTCTTTTTTGTTGGTCCCCAAATAATTTCATATTTCCTTATTTAGAATGAATTTTAATTTTAAACTTCCCCATTTATTTTTAATGAGATGATTTATAATCACATTAATTTTTACGACTTGTTTTGTACCACAAATTTTAATATCTTTTTTTCTTAAATCCTTTCCCAATCAAATACCGCCATATAAAATTGAAACAGATGAAGTAGCTTTTTATCCATTAACTTATTACTTGAACTCTTGAAAAGCGGAAAAGTTGTTGATGTGTGGCTATGGCACTAGGTTCAAAGGGGGCGAAGAAGAAAGGGGGAAGGACAGATCGGTGGGAGTGGGAGGGAAATGTAGAAATTAAGGTTTTTCTTTTATGGTTAGAAAATCAATTAGCTAAATGCATTTATAAGTAATTTTTATTTTTTTAAATTCAATGATCACGCCCAACTATGCCTTATAAAAAGGACTAAATGGTCATTGCAAATGTAATCCGATTTACAAGTCCGAAGTCGAGTCCCACAGAGAACTAAGGCTTAGCTACAATCGTTCAATATCGCTAAGAAACACAAGTCCAAGCAATTTCCTAATTATAATAATTATAATTTTTATTTTTATCTTATTAACTAACAAATACTAGAAAGCAGTAAAACTATCAATTAATAAGGATAAGGGTTGGAGACAAGATTAAGGAGGTCTAGAGTTATGATTTTTCCAACTGTCGGAATTTTTCCCGCTACATCTTCTATAATTTTGTCTAAGTATTCTCTACCGATCGATCGTGAGTACTTCTGATGTCATAATTCTCTTCTGAGCCACAATCACAATTTACAAGACATATTCTTCCGAACTACGCTAGCTGGCACTAGTGCATCGCTCACTAAGATCGCACCAAAGCTTCATTATTCCTAATCCCACCTTTAAACCCTCCGTATTGATCCCTCACATAAGTTAGGAGTGATGAACTTCAACAACTACATAAATATGTACCTTTTCCAAGCAATACATACTAAATAGACACAGTCAATTGATGGCCATTCAACCAACAACAACAAATACGTAGTTGAACATGTAGAGAAATCCAATGACTCAATTATATAAAAATATAACAAGAATTTATCCTCTAAGAGGTTCCATTAAAATCATAGATAACAAATTAGCTATAAATAATCAGATGCAAAACTACAATACTAGAATTCATAACCAATAATGAAAATAGAGGAAGAAAGAGAGAAAACATGAAGTTGAATCCTTCTCCGTCTTGCTCCTAGCGTGTTTTTCCCTACCTAAAGCCTTCTATCCATTTAAAGTGATATTTTAGGATGTATTTATATGACCTAGGATTGATGAGGGGCAGAAGTTTTCCATCCAACTTCGGATAGGAGAGCTGGAGGGCGCGTCAACTTTCGTGCAGCGCGCGAACTTGGATGTAGACTCAGCTTTTCAATTTTCTTGTTCGCGAAGCGATTCTACTTTTGCTTAGATTTTCTATTTTGTGACTTTATTTTTCTCCTTTTTTGCATCCGTTTTTGTTCCACACACGAAATTGGACGGGCTCCCAATTCTTTTCATCTCTTCTTTTTGTGTCGAATTGTTATCTTTTGATCATTTATCATCCAAACTCGTTCCTACACATAAGAAACAAATAATGAGTATATTTCACTTTGAAAACCGCGTAAAATCCCGCAACTCACACAAGAATTGATATGGAAATATACTCAAAAATATGTATTTTTCATCATTTATCACTATCCCACACTTAAACTCTTGCTCGTCCTCGAGCAACTTAAAATTAAGCGCATATGCAATAAATACCTTTCAAAACATACTCAAGCATCATACCAATGAAAATGGTTTATATCAACTCTTAGAACTCAAAATATGCACTCTTCATACATTTCGTCAGGAAACTCATGCCACAATTATTTAAAATATTTGTGTGACTCTTCTAACATCCTTGGCTCAAAACATGACTCTTATACATTGGACACTATAACTCGCTCCTTGTGCCTACTCAAAAATCAAGGTCTCTACCAATCCTTTGCAAATCATGTGCCTTCGCCAACAAACCACATAGAGAAAGTAGTCCACACATTCAATATAAGTTTAAGTATAGTTTAAGGACTCAAATATAGAAATAATTTGCTCACCCTCACAAAGAAACTCTTATGCCACGCAAGTTAGTACCTTAGGCTTGCCCGTAATGTAACTAATTTAAGCTCACAAAGTTTAGGACCAAGTAGGACTTTATAGGTTGTAATGTAAGCTAAAGGAAGGGCGTGATATATGTGAGAAAATGGTAACTAACCCTCCTAAGCGTTTTAATACACTATACTTCACTTTTAAGCATACCTTCTTGTCATGAAAAATTCGATATCTTGCCATGAAATCATGAACATTTATGCCATTTTTCATTAAGCACATCAATATATATATATATATATATATATATATATATATATATATATATATATATATATATATATATATATATATATATATATATATATATATATATATATATATGTCACGACCCCAAACCCGGTCATGATGGCGCCCAACACACTGCTAGGCCAGCCCGACCAATCAACAACACTCACGGAGCTATGAGCTCACTTTAACCATTTTAGGCATAAACAGAGATAAGTCGATAGTGATAGAAATACCAAACACGGGAATCAAGTCCCAAAACAGTAACAACTCCCCAAAGACCGAGGGGTCAAGAGTCAAGAGCCTCTACAGATAACATAAGTATAATAGTGTTTTACATGGTACTCAGTGCTGAAAGAAATAGAAATACGAAATCAAAAGACATATGGAAAGGATGTCAGGTCCTGCGGACTCTGCAGCTACCTCGACTATCCCATAGATATCACCTCGGAACAGCTATCGGATCAGGACTGCTGAGAGGTACCTGGAACTGCACACAAGGTGCAGGGAGTAAAATGAGTACTGCCAGACTCAGTGGTAATAAATAGGGGTAAGACAGCGTAGATAAGAAATCCACAATAAAGCACTATGTAAAGCTGTAACCAATACCGTGTAACAGTTCAATATCAACAGTAGAGTACCAACAAGTATCAACAACATAGTATAACAGCTAGCAGATGTAGCTAAATGAATTGCAATGCATGAAATGACCGCTACGGCGCGTAGCCCGATCCAATTTGGGTACCCGTGCTCACTGTGGGGTTCAGACTCCGAAGGGGCTCTTACAGCCCAAGACAATATCATGAATATACACTGCGACGTGCAGCCCGATCCACTACCAGCCAGCTAATATGCAAATGCAGCCTCGCAGGCTCAAAAGTAGTTTTGAAAACTCTTTTATCATTTTTTAGTTGAAAACAGTAATATCAAAGTTCCAGAGATTGGAAATTCATGATAACAGTAATAGCTACGGACTGGTAGTAAAACTAGCATGCCAATATCACAGAACAATGAAAACGATCCTCGCAGGATCCCAATAACTGGCTCACAGCCCATAAGTATACTCAACCGTGCAAGAAGGGGGTTCAACGGTTCAATAGTAGCCAATATCATGATATAATATGCAACCATCCGAGAAGGAGGTTCGACGGCTCAAGAATAGCCAATATCATAATACGGTATCAACAGGTCGGACTAAGCCATAGTCCCCAAATCACAATCAACCCCGCACTCACCAGAGAGTACGTGTCTCGCCGCTATACAGCGTCACAAAGTGATATATCGGGGTTTCGAACCTGCTGGTCATCACCCACATCTATTACTCATCTCAATACGGCTCGACGACTAGTCCGCAATGCCCTTGCCACGAAAATTGGCCTCCACGGGTGTAGAATCCGATCTAAATCAATAGAAATCCATCAAAATAGGCTAAAGGTACATTACCCAATCGAACAACTCGAATTACACCAAAACCCACAAAGTTGCCAAAACCCGACTTTCGATATGCTTCTCTAAAAATTATAAAACTCACATTTTCGAAATCATCGTCTCGCCACGAGTCCGTACATATAAAATTTAGCAAAATCGGAGTTCAAATGGCCCCTCAAATCTTTAATTTTTGTTTTTTTGAAAAAATTTACAATTTTTCTCCAATTTCTTCCATTTGATTCACTAATACTTGATGAAAATAACCATGGAATCATTAAATAAAATCAAGTATGGATATAGAATACTTACCCCTTGTTGAGACGAGAACAACGCCGCGAAAATCACCTCAATCGGAGCTCTAGAACTCAAGATATGGCTAAAATGCCAACGTCCAACACAGTTCACTTGTGCGGGACACTGTTCACGCGTGCCTGGTACTGTTCACGCTGGTAAAAAAATTCAGCAACTATCCAAAATAATTGCAGCAACTTTCATTTTCACTAAAATAGCCTTAACTCCGTCATACGAACTCGGAATTTGACGATTCTTTTTTCTATGGCTCCGTAATTTCGATACGGATCCTGTGGTTCAAACAAAACTGAATTTGGATCTCATTTGCTCAGTGCAACATCAATTTCGCTCGTTAAACAATTAAATCATATTTCGCGCCAAAAACCCAATCGACTCGATGAAATTAAACCAAAATTTCCGGATCAGTCCTATAATTCATTATTTAAATTCTCGAAGTCTTGATATCAAATTTGGATCTCTAGAACTAAGAATAGACCTTTGGATCATTACATTTATGCTCAAAACGGCAAAAATCTTCCAAAATGACCCGTTGGGCATTCGAAACACACCCGAGACCCTCGGGACCACAACCAAAGACACAAACTCAACCTAATACTTCATTCAAACTTGCCCGGATAATAAAAACGCTACCTTAAACATAAAAAATCACCAAAACCCTAGAATTAAATTCAAACTTAAACTTAAACTTTCAAAATTCACATTCGATCAAAAAGCCGACCAAACGATGTCCGAATGACCTAACAATTTGCAGACATATCCAAAATCACCTAACGAAGCTACTACAACTATCGGAATTCCATTCCGACTCCCGGATCAAAATATCACCTATCGATCGGATTCCGCCAAAATTCCAACTTCGCCAAAATAGGCTAACTTCTTCACCAGACTTCCAAAATTACTTCCGATTGAGTTCCTAAGTCTTAAATCATCCCCCAAAACTAATCGAATCATCGGAATTCAATTCCGAGCCCTCTAACTCATAAGTCAATTTTGGGTTGACTTTTCCAACTTAAGCTTTCCTTAAAGAGATTAATTGTCCCATTTCCTACCAAAATCGATCCGAATTGACTCAAAGTTTGCACACAAGTCACATTCGATATTACGGACTTGCACCAACTTTCGGAATCGCATTCCGACCCCGATATCAAAATTTTCACTTCGATCGAATTTTCTCATAAACCTTCAAATTCCTATATTTAGCTAAATGACTTCAAAATGACCTCCGGATATCCGAATTCACTTACGATCGCGTTCCCAACTCCAGAATCACCATACGTATCTATTCCCAGACTCGGAATCCCAAACGGACATCTATAACTCTAAAATGCCTTCCAACCCAAATTTATGAAATTCTTCTGAAATACTAACTTCCACCATATACGCCGAAATGCTCACGGGTTATCAAAAACCAATTCCGGATATACGCCCAAGTTCAAAATCACCATACGAGCATGCTGGAACTTTCAGATCCCAATTCCGAGGTCATTTACTAAAAATTCCAATCCTAGTTCATTTCTTCAACTTTAAGCTTTCAAAATGAGAATTTCCATTTAGATTTGACCCCAAACTTCCTGAATTTTAATTCTGACCATACACACAAGTCAATATACCTGGGATGAAGTTGTTCATGGCCTCAATCTGCTGAATGACGCGCCGGAGCTCAAAACGACCGGTCGGGTCATTACAATCTCCCCCACTTAAACATACGTTCGTCCTCGAACGTGCTAAGAACTACAATGATGTAGTCTCAAATAACTTGTTTAACACATCATGCACCTTCCCGTGCTACCACTACTTAGTTTAGCACATTAGCTATATAATTCTGTAGATATAATTCTTTATTCAAGCGAATAAGCCATTAGGCCAAATTCCAACATCCTGAATTTCCTGCCAAGTCTGTTTCCATCATTCGACCACCATATCAATCTCCACACGTTGTACCCAAACATTAATGCATAACTTTGTTAAATTCACACTTTGCATCACTTTACTCATATGACCACAATAACATTCTTTATTTACCATAGTTGCCTACAATACCCAAATACCGATGGAAACCTCTTATTAGTTGAAGTCTTATTCCAACACCTTCATATAGTGCCAACGATAAATAAAACACACGCTAAACCGTAACAATTCCTCAGATCAACCATTTATGAAGCCATTTCTCTTTTGAGTGATATTACAACAAATTTTGGAGCCAAACATCGATATTACCTTTCTATCTAGCTGCTATAGTTTACGAGAAGTGACAAGATCATCAAAAAAGGAGGCACTCAAGCTTGAATCATGTATGTTCGCACTCATTAATGACTCCAATGATCATTTCGATTATAACATACCACACTGGTAATATGATACCTCCTCATCGGCCTAAGCCACGACGAGCACAACATAGGCTCCAATAAGAAATGATCTGAACACACTCGAATCATGACAACTGACTCACACAAAAGAACTGTAATTCAATTCCTCCGTACCATCATAATATAGAACTGAGATGCCATCTCGCATTATTGAAATAGAATACCCGAATCCTCCTCGAAAGGTCATAACATCATGTGGCCTTGCCACAACTTATGATTCCATCCAAACACTATTACCCATGAAGCACCTCAAGTCATCATGCTCAAAACAGTCAGCCACGCACAGATTTAGGTTTGAACTCAAGCAATCAATCTCACCCTCGGTGAAACATGTAATATACGCTATCAAATATTGTAAGGACACAACCGATGCGCCATTCGCCGAGCGACACCCAACACTGACTTTTCTCAGAAACTAGGAAGTATTGTATACAAGGTAACATATAGAAAACTGTTCTCCACATCACACGGTTACAGCGTGCAATCCGCTCCAAATAACATACCCGTGGCGACGTGCCACCCGATCCAGATACCATACCTATGGCGGCGTGCCACCCGATCCAAATAACCCGTGGCAGCGTGCCACCCGATCCAAATAACCCGTGGCGGCGTGCCACCCGATCCATGCATGAATCTCGCAAAAAGAAATGCACACCAGGTCAAATTGCTCATTACAATAGACATATATAGCCTCAAGCTCGGCCGCAAGAAACGCATCCGACAAAGTTCCTTAATACCGGAACTGAATCAATGGTAGAAACCTCTGTATTGATATCCGCCACGAAGGCCCAACTGACAAAGCAATACCTACCAGCTGTCCGCTGCTTCTGGAGTACAAATACCCTGCTAGAGCATACTCTGATGCACCCTGCTACGCAATTTGTGCCATTTTCGACATAGTCCATATCACATTAGTCTAGACAACCTAACTTATGACGACCTGTCAGCAATCAAGTATCATAACCCAAATTCATCATATCAAGCTAAGAGAGAGCCACCTGGGCTTCCAATTTCCAATAATCGCTAAACGGTGCCGATACACACGATATACAACTACTGCATAGGCAGATTACGAGAACTTCTAGTCTCTATCACCTATATAACACATGAATCACTATGCATGATTCCACACTCCACTGTACGAATACATAACACACATCAAGCATCCATTTTTACCACATAAGGCATTCAAATGTTTTTCCCTATGCCATCAACAACTCAACTATCAACGTCAATCCAACAAGAGGATACCATAATACTACTAGATATTATCAGTTTACATTACCTTGCCCTTTTGACCATATACTCTGCCAAATCACTAGAATAGTAGTATCCTTTTCCTTAATCACCAGAAAGATTGATTCTCAAATTATCTGCAGCTGCCCACACTGCTTGAGACTTTTAATGACTTCCCATTTGGAAGAAAATTCATTACACATTCCATGCTTCGCATACCGACAGGAAATATACTCATTTTCAAACCATGGTAAAACACATCACAAACTCTTTCTTCCAATTCGTTGCATAAGTTTAACTGCCAGGACTGAATCCTTTTACCCACATCAAGCTACGCAACTGCCAGCACTCAAGAGCTTTGTTGCACCATATCTGCAAGACTCATTAATTCGAACGCATACCAGGAATTAATCACATCCTTATCATACCGTTTCGGTTTATTAACAAGATGTTCCATTTACCTATTTTCCTTTATGATTCATCTTTAATTTAATATTAGCCTTAACTGTAGCACCACAATACCTCAACTCACATTGCCACACGAGACTCGCACATTAGACCACACGGTCTAAGACTCATAGGCCACTGAATACTCTCTCAATGTTTCACAGAAGTACCACATTTTACAATACTTTACTTTGAAGAACTTCCTGTGATTTGAATTCGTTATCATTACCTTCTAATACGGTTACATAGAATCCCATCATTCACATAATATAACACAAGTCCTGATCATATCTAATGAAACCACCGTCTTTAGCCTCATACCCAATCTTAAGACACCTGACTGTTACAAGCAAACTCTTGAACACCGCAAAACCATTCTCGGGCGTCATTCGTCCTTATTCAGCTGTAATTCAACCATCTTATTGAACAGAACCACTCGTGCCATGTTAAAACTCTAGCACCGCAGAACATGATTACATACAGATACAATTAGCTATCTTTCTTTTCTATACACAGAACATTCCTTACCAACATCAATTCAAAACATCCTAGTATTTTCTTTACTTCTACGAAGCACCATAACCTTTATCAGAATTTTCTAATCATACTTAGAGACAGAACCTACACAGCACACAACAGTACAATTTGTTAATCAATAACAACCTCCCCAACTTGGCTCGGAGCCATACATCAAAGCACTTTTAGCCACTCATAGCATTCTTACTCAAATGATGCCACAAAGTTATAGTGAGATTAAACTCAAGTCATTTACAAGCTTAAGCGGAGACTCGAATCATCAGAAATCTTAACTCTTTTGCAATTCTTGTATTCATTCACACACAACAATCGAGCCCATTCTTTAGGTGACAAAATCTTTTCTAAGTCCCAAATTTTCAAAAATTTTTGACAGAGTTTCCTTTGTAATTTGGCCTATCCACCTGCCAGAGAATCACCAAAACCATCCTAACAATACATTCGCAACTCGACAGGACATCACAATGCATATAAACAATATTAGTCTCAATATTATACGAACCATATTATCAAAATTGTTACATGAACATGCGCTGCACCTGCTCGAATCATAACACATATCAAATACCCTTCAATTACACATCAGAATCAACCCATCTACTTCGCCTCAATCTAGCATTCCAGTACAACACATTCCACCAGGATACACATAGCATAATCACTTTAATCTTCATGAGTTTGAAATCGTTCTACTATACATAAGGCACTTTACCTTCCAACTAAGAGTTATGATAAATATTCACCACGCCCAAAGCTCGGGGCTACACAACAGATTACAATAAGAGTCAAACAATTAACAGCTCAACCATTTCCACAATCAGGGGCAATACCGATTATATAAGTTTCATAATACCAGCTCACAAAATCAGCACCTTGGTGCTCAAGTCGCAGACAAAGATCTGGTCTCAAGTCCTCCCGACTGGCCCAACATGAACTCACAAAGATTATATCTCGCCCCTCGATCGGGGAATCACAATCCATCAAGGCAATCATATTACTGGGCGCGCGATGCGTACACAGACTTGTGGAAGGAATTTCAAAAATTATATCTCAAGCTGAATCAAGTACGCACGATAAGAATTCCAAGAAATGTGAAGTGTTTCCAAAAGGTTCGCAGCCTCCCGAGGATAAGTACAAGCGTCCCCGTACCGATCCACAAGACTCTACTAACCGGGTCAAGACTCATGAGGCCTAGTAAACCTAGGCTCTGATACTAACTTGTCACGACCCCAAACCCGATCATGATAGCACCCAATACACTGCTAGGCCAGCCTGACCAATCAACAACACTCACGGAGCTATGAGCTCACTTTAACCATTTTAGGCATAAACAGAGATAAGTCAGTAGTGATAGAAATACCAAACACGGGAATCAAGTCCCAAAACAGTAACAACTCCCCAAAGACCGAGGGGTCAAGATTCAAGAGCCTCTACAGATAACATAAGTGTAATGGTGTTTTACATGGTACTCAGTGCTGAAAGAAATAGAAATACAAAATCAAAAGATAGTAGGAAGGAACATCGGGACCTGCGGACTCTGCAGCTACCTCGAATATCCTACAGGAGTCGCCTCGAACAACTACCAGATCAGGACTGCTGAGAGGTACCTGGATCTGCACACAAGGTGCGTGGAGTAAAATGAGTACTGCCAGACTCAGTGGTAATAAACAGGGGTAAGACAGCGTAGATAAGAAATCCACAATAAAGCACTATGTAAAGCTGTACTCAATTACCTGTTACAGTTCAATATCAACAGTAAGTACCAACAAGTATCAACAACATAGTATAACAGCTAGCAGATGTAGCTAAATGCAATGCAATGCATGAAATGACCGCTACGGCGCGTAGCCCGATCCAATTTGGGTACTCCACACTCCGGAGGGGCTCCTACAGCCTAAGACAATATCATGAATATACGCTGGGGCGTGCAGCCCGATCCACTACCAGTCAGCTAATATGCAAATGCAGCTGTGACGACCCGACCCGTCGTCTCAGGTGTAACCGCCCCGTGTTTTCCCACATTGTGTTGCCTTATGTTTCATTATCAGTTTTGTGTGCATTAGAATTAAATTGGAGTAATTTTGTTAAGAAATGAGAAACTTAGTCTCTTTTAAGAAGACTTAAGTTGAAAAAGTCAACCAGATGTTGACTTATGAGTTAGAGTACTCGGAATCGAATTCTGATGATTCGGTTAGCTCCGGATGATGAAATGTGACTTAGGAGCGCAATCAAAAGTAATTTTGGAGGTATGGTGAAGAAGTTAGCATATTTTGGCAAAGTTAGTGTTTTGGCGAATTCCGGTTGATAGGTGATATTTTGATCCAGGAGTCGAAATGGAATTCTGAGAGTTGTAGTAGCTTCGTTAGGTGATTTTGGACTTGTCTGCAAAATTTCAGGTCATTCGGACGTCATTAGGTTGGGTTTCGGATTGAATGTGAATTTTGAAAGTTAAAGTTAAACATAAGCATGAATTTGTTGAAAACGGACGATTTTGATGTTAACGATAGAGTTTTGATGTTTGGAACAAGTTTGAATAAGGTTATAGGACGTGTTGGTACTTTTGATTGAGGTCCCGGGGGTCTCGGGTGAGTTTCGGGGTGGTTTCGGACCATTTCTAAGCCATTTTGAACTGCTGGTTTTTGGCTACAGCAATGCTCTATGCGATCGCGGGGAATTGGTCGCGATCGCGGTGAGTAAAATCTGAGAAAACCCTTAATGAATCGCGATCGCGTAAAGCTCTTTGCGATCGCGAAGAAGAAATTTCAGTCGCGCAGGTCCTACTTAGGAAGCTCATATCTTTTTATCTACAAGGTATTTTGAGGTGATTCAAAAACAAAAGTTATAGCTCATCTTGTTTAGTTTTCAAATGAAAAAAGCAATAGTGATTTGGATGTATGTGTAGAAAGTTATGGATGTTACACTATAGGCTGTCCGAGGAGGATCTTTAATACACATGTATGCATTGGGAAGCATATATCTCAAAATTTATAAGGATTCAGGAAACGAGTAACAAATAAAAGTCATAGCCCTATGTGTCTAGTTTCCATAACATCAAACCATTTATCATTTGGAGTTGTGTGCAAACAGTTATGACCATTATACTGAAGCCTGTCCGGAAGAACCGAATTTTATGCACCGCGATCGCGAAGCCTTTCCCGCGATCGCGAAGGGTAATTTTTGGGCCAGAAATTTGTTCTCCGTGATCGCAAAGCATTTCCCGTGATCGTGATGAACAAAATGCCTGGGCAGAATGTTTTAAAACATTCCAGTCGCGAAAATAACCCATTTTTCCACCATGTTTGGTCACTCTTGAGAGCTTTTGGACGGGAAATGAAGGGGTTTCGACTGGGAATCATTGGAGGTAAGTTTTATGAGTTAATTACATATTTTTATACAAGAATAATCCATGGAATTCATCAATTTATGGCTAAAAATCAAGAAAATTGGGCTTGGAGCAAAAATCTTAAATTTATGATTTGAAGGGCCATTTGTTGTCCGAATTGAGAGTTCTTGGTATGTACGGACTCGTGGCGAGACGAGGATTCCAGAAATATGAATTTCGTAATTTTTCGGAATGTGGGCCCGGGGCTCGGGTTTTGCCAATTTCGTGATTTTTGGTATTTTGTGAGTTCTTTCGATTGGGTTATGTTCCATTAGCCTATTATGATATATTTGTACTAATTTTGGCTAGTTTCGATGCGCGTGGAGGCCGGTTTGAGGAGCAAAGACGCCGCGGGCATGAGTTTTCGCCGGTTCGAGGTGGGTAATACTTGTAAATGATGTCCTAAGGGTTAGTAAACCCCGGACTTGCACATCTTAGTGTTGTGTTGAGGTGACTTGCACGCCGGATAACGGGCGTGGGGTAGAGCACCATTGGGGATTGTGACTTGGTCCGTCCCGCGTAATAAATAATAACACCTAATTCTTTGAAATGAAATTGACGCCTCAATAAAGATATTAATTATCATGAATTGGACTAATTATCATGCTTGGGCTTCGCGCCGATTATTTGAATCATTCAGGGATTGGTATCATTGTCTTGATAATACTATGCATATTTTTATCTCAATTTAAAGTTTCAAATGGTATTTTGCTACTCGGCATTTTTTTTTAAAATTATGAAAAACTTGAACATGGTCTTAATGGCATTTCTAGTTGTGAGCTAATATGATATTGTTGCCCGAAAGGCTTTCTTGATTATTTGTTAGACTGATTGGGGCCGAGGGCCATATGTTAGGGCATGACGATTTATGTGAGCATATGCATACACATGCATGGATCGGACTGCACGCCGCGGTGGTATATGGATCGGGCTGGGCGCCGTAGCAGGTGTGATATTAATATTGTGCTTGGGCTGTAGGAGCCCCTCCGGAGTCTGAACCCCCACAGTGAGCGCGGGCGCCTTTGCATGGATCGGGCTATACGCCACAACGTCATATGCATTGCATGGCATACATACATTGGTTTACGTGTACTACGTGGCATAACATTTAGCACTCATACATTACTGGAACACATGCATTATTTGCCTTATTGACCAGATCTCCTGGTGGTATTTGTTAAGGAGTGCTGAGCCCGAGTGGCTGATTTGAGTACAGACCTGCACTGCTTGAGATTGTACCCAGGTATTGGTATGTTATCATGAAAGAAAGAAGCTAAAAATGAGATTTCTAAATAATTTACTCATATATGCTGAAAGGGGATAAAATGATAGTGTGTTGAAGTTTAAAGGTAGTTTTGTATTGTGTAGCATGAGATAATGCTTTGCGTGGTTTCCTTTCCTTCAGCATTATTTACTTTTATTACCGCTGAGGTGGAAGTAATCACACCCGACTCCCTGTACCTTGTGTGAAGATCGAGGTACATCACAGTAGAGCTGATTCTATGGCTGCTCGGGAGTGCATTTGGACAGTCGAGGTAGCTGCCAGCGTCCGCAGGACCTGACTCTCCAGTTTATCCTTATTTTGTTCTGTCTATGCCACACTTGTGCACAGTTGTATACACTATCACAGTTTATAAATTCTGGTAGAGGCTCATGACTTATGACTCCTGATTCGGTGTGAGGTTTATACTTGTTTTGGGATATTTATCCCCGATGTACTAGACGTCATTTCATTATATTATTGTTGTTTATGCCTACAAAGGGTAAAGTGAGAGCTGATAGCTCTGTGTTATGAATGGTTGGTCGGGCTAGTCTAGCAATATGTTGGGCGCCATCACGGCCGGGTTTTGGGGTCGTGACAAGTTGGTATCAGAGCCTAGGTTACTAGGCCTCATGAGTCTTGAGCCGGTTAGTAGAGTCTCGCGGATCGGTACGGAGACGTCTGTATTTATCCTCGAGAGGCTGCAGAACCTTTAGGAATCACTTCACTTTCTTGGAATTCTTATCGTGCGTACTTGATTCAGCTTGAGATGTAATTCTTGAAATTCCTTCCACACGTTTGCATGCGCACTCGAGCGCTTAGTAATAAATTTGCCTTGATGGCTTGTGACTCCCCAATCGAGGGCGAGATATAATTTCCGTGATTTCATGTTGGGCCAGTCTGAAGGACTTGAGGCCGAATCTTCGCCAATGGCTTGAGCACCAAGGTGCTGTTTTTGCGAGCTAGTATTATGAACTTATATGTTCAATATTGTCCCTAATTGTGGGAATGTCGGCTAGATAGCCAGGTGATGTGTATCATAGTGGAAGGTTTGCTGAGATACTAAATTAAGGCGAAGCAGGTGGGTTATCTCTTGCGGAGTGCACTTAGGTGAGCTGATTCTTATGTGTAATTGAAAGGTATTTGTTATGTGTTATGATTCGAGCAGGTGCAACGCATGTTAGTATATCAATTTTGATAATATAATTCGTGTAGTATTGAGATTAATGTTGTTGATATACATTGTGATGTCTTGTCGAGTTGTGGACGTGTTGTTATGATGGTTTTGGTCATTCGCTGGCAGGTGGATAGGCCAAATTACAAAGGAAACTCTGGCGAAATTTTTGAAAAATTTGGGACTTAGTAAAACTTTTGTCGCCTAAAGAGTGGGCTTAACTGTAGTGTGAATGAATCCAAGAATTAGGGAAGAGTTAGAATTTTTGATGATTCGTGTCTCCGCAAGCTGGTAAAAGAGTGAGTTCAATCTCACCATGATATTACGACAACAATAAAGTATATATGTTCTGATAAATATGGATTCGAGCTAAGTTGGGGAGGTTTCCATTGATTAGCTGATTGCGCAGTTGTATGCTACGTTGGTTATGTCTTAAAGTACACTGACGAACCAGTTCTGGTTGCAGAAATTGAGTCGAGAATAGCACGAGTGAAGCAAGATTTTGACAAAAGTTATACGGTGCTTTCGTAGATGTGAGAAAATAATAGTATGTCTTGAGCTGTTGTTGGTAAGGAATGCTTAGTGAATTGAGGAGAAGGATGTTTGTTGGTATTTAAATGAGATCATATTCTGTGGTGTCAGGGTGCTAATAAGGCACGAGTGGTTTTGTTCGTTAAGTCTGGTAATTTGTAGTTTCGATAAGAGTGGATGACTCTTGGGAATGTTATAATGTGTTCTAAGATGGTGTATGTGACTAAAGATAGTGTCTTCATTAGAAAAGATCAAGACTTGTGGTATTTTGTGATAACTACGAGACCCTATGTAGAAGTATCAGGAAAGTAGTAGTAACGAATTCAGATTCGCAAAAAGTGTTTCAAAACAAAGTATTATGGAAGGTGATATTTCTGGGAGACATTGGAGAAAGTATTCAGTGGCCTATGAGTATTAAAGAATGTGGCCTTATGTTTGAATCTCCTGTGGTGAGCCTGAATTGATGCATTGTAATGCGATAACAAGAGAGAAAAATCAAAATAATGATGTAAACCAAATATGAAGGTTGTGATGGTTGCTCTTGTGCGTTATGAAAAAAAAATGGGAGTTATTATGGAGCTTTGAAAGGTTATCAGACTAAGTTCAATGTGATCAGAATCGGCTTGAAGTCGATGGATAGATTTAATGTGAATAATGGCTCTATATCAGGCCAAATGTGTGCATATTGTAATGCAGTCCTCATGAAGGAGTAGTTAGGTTGATGCTTTATTGTCAGATATCTCGCGTAGTGATGCCTTATGCCATGTTATTTGTGAAAAGGCTCAAGAAATTGTTATGTGTTGAGAATCCGCGTAGGGATGATGTTACCTGAGCAGCTTGGCTACTGAAATTTAATTTCGTATATCGCACATCAGTTGTGCTTGGTTTTGTAGCTATAACGCTAAATCCCCCTCAGGGATGATATTATGCACTTAGCATGCTTATGTCCTATATTTGGTATTTGGTTATGATGAGCAAATTTGGCTCGATGTGTATCTCCTTATATGAGATCTGTGTGTGGATCGGGTGGCACGCCGCCATGGGTATGTTAACTGGATCGGGTTGCACGCCGCAACAATGTGATGTTGTGTATAATTTTATATATACTATTTTGTATGCCTTGTTCTTTGTTTTCTAAAGAAAGTCCCCATTAATGCGTGTAATTGATAATTCACTCCAGAGTTCGTTTTCTTTTGTATTGCGTTAGAATCGGTAGCCTATTGGCACTTTGGGGCATCATATGCGATTTATAGTTACGTCTGGAGTGGCTTATTGCCCAGATAGTTTGTACTTGGAAAGACGAGATCATTGAAGTTGAGATCAATGCAATCTGAGTATGTGAAGTGAAATTATAGAACTAAGACCATTGTTTGGCTCAGAATGAGTTGATAGTTCTTGTCAAGAGTATAGAACTAATGAATTGTTGTTTCGGTAGTAGTTATGAATGTGTTCAGGTCTCATCCGTTGTGTCAACATTGTAAGAATTTGAACAAGACCTGTGTATGTCATACAGAGCATGTGATGTATAGTGATTCCTTCCAAGTGATTAGTTAAAGAATCTTCGAATGATTAAGGAAAATGGCATTGCTAAGTGGAAGTGATTTGATGAGAGTATATGTCGCAGAAAAGGGTAATGTGATTAAACTGATTATATATCAGTAGTATTGCAGCATGTTCTTGTTGGGTCCATTGGTGGCATTCGGGTCTGCTCGGTATCACAGGTAAACATTGAGCATCTATCATGGGATGAATGATTATCAAATATGTGCGTGTATTGCACGGTGGAAATTGGATTAGGCATGATGATTGGTGTATTATATGGAGTTCTGATGTACATGTTATGTGGTGATGTTGGAATTCAGACTAATTGTCTTAGTGTTGGGTGATTTTGAACTATTGCATTAAGGGCAATGCTATAAATGCCACGAGTTAAGTGGTGAAGTGCGTTAGAATATATTTTAGAAGAATGATTTATATTTTAAAGAATCAGCGGACAGCTGGGAAGGACCATTTTCTTAATTGGGTATTTGAGATGGATGTCAGTGCGGAGGTTGCTATCATTGATCCCATCCCGGTGTGGAGGGAATTTTTGAATGCGTTTCTTAATGGTGCATGTATTATGCAGGTTGTGGTTAGGTCGTATTAATTGTGTCATGTCACTAGGATGGTGTGTTTGGTCATAGGAGATCGTGAGGATCATTAATGAATATAGACAGATTTGATTTCAGCATGTTTGATGGATAAATATCGAGATTTTGGTTCAAATTTTGTTATGGTAATTGCCAGAGGATAAATGGCCTCATGAATGGGTGACCTGAGGAATGGATATGGTTTATCGCGTGTTTTATTTACCATTGGAAATATATGAAAGTGTTGGAATAAGTCTCTAGCTAATATAAGTGTTTTCCATCGACATCTGGTTATCGTGGGCAGTTGTTGTGAATGGAAGTTATCGGTGCATGTGTTTGAGTTATGCGGTATAATACATGATTTCACATGAGGTTGCAGGTATGGATTATTACAGATGGTTTGAGTTTATTCTGAGTAAAAATGTGAGGTTCTGATCTTGCGTAAGATTACAGAAGGTGAAATGTAGTTCTATAGTTTATGGATTAGATGAATTGAGTAATTTCAGCTAAGTTGTGTTGTCGGACCTATATGAGATAGGGTGATGTGGGATCACCGCGGGTTATATGCGGGGTAAAGTTATTTAACTATTGGTGAATTTCTAGAACAACTCTGGGTCCGCTCGAGGACGAGCGTTTGTTTAAGTTGGGGAGAATGTGACGACCCGACCCGTTGTCTCAGGTGTAACCGCCCCGTGTTTTCCCACATTGTGTTGCCTTATGTTTCATTATCGGTTTTGTGTGCATTAGAATTAAATTGGAGTAATTTTGTTAAGAGAGAAACTTAGTCTCTTTTAAGAAGACTTAAGTTGAAAAAGTCAACCGAATGTTGACTTATGAGTTAGAGTACTCGGAATCGAATTCTGATGATTCAGTTAGCTCCGGATGATGAAATGTGACTTAGGAGCGCAATCAAAAGTAATTTTGGAGGTCCGATGAAGAAGTTAGCATATTTTGGCGAAGTTAGTGTTTTGGCGAATTCCGGTTGATAGGTGATATTTTGATCCGGGAGTCGAAATGGAATCCTGAGAGTTGTAGTAGCTTCGTTAGGTGATTTTGGACTTGTTCGCAAAATTTCAGGTCATTCGGACGTCATTTGGTTAGGTTTCAGATTGAATGTGAATTTTGAAAGTTAAATTTAAACATAAGCTTGAATTTGTTGAAAACGGACGATTTTGATGTTGACGATAGAGTTTTGATGATTGGAACAAGTTTGAATAAGGTTATAGGACGTGTTGGTACTTTTGATTGAGGTCCCGGGGGCCTCGGGTGAGTTTCGGGGTGGTTTCGGACCATTTCTAAGCCATTTTGAACTGCTGGTTTTTGGCTACAGCAATGCTCTATGCGATCGCGGGGAATTGGTCGCGATCGCGGTGAGTAAAATCTGAGAAAACCCTTTATGAATCGCGATCGCGTAAAGCTCTTTGCGATCGCGAAGAAGAAATTTCAGTCGCGCAGGTCCTACTTAGGAAGCTCATATCTTTTTATCTACAAGGTATTTTGAGGTGATTCAAAAACGAAAGTTGTAGCTCCTCTTGTCTAGTTTTCAAAATGATAAAGAACTAGTGATTTGGATGTATGTGTAAAAGGTTATGGATGTTACACTATAGGCTGTCCGAGGAGGATCTTTAATACACATGTATGCATTGGGAAGTATATATCTCAACATTTATAAGGATTCAGGAAATGAGCAACAAATTAACGTCATAGCCCTATGTGTCTAGTTTCCAGAACATCAAACCATTTGTTATTTGGAGTTGTGTGCAAAAGGTTATGACCATTATAATGAAGCCTGTCCGGAAGAACCGAAATTTATGCACCGCGATCGCGAAGCCTTTCCCCCGATCGCGAAGGGTAATTTTTGGGCCATAAATTTGTTCTCCGCGATCGCGAAGCATTTCCCACGATCGCGATGAACAAAATGCATGGGCAGAATGTTTTAAAATATTCCAGTCGCGAAAATAACCCATTTTCCACCATTTTTGGTCACTCTTGAGAGCTTTTGGACGGGAAATGAAGGGGTTTCGACTGGGAATCGTTGGAGGTAAGTTTTATGAGTTAATTACATGTTTTTATACAAGAATAATCCATGGAATTCATCAATTTATGGCTAAAAATCAAGAAAATAGGGCTTGGAGCAAAAATCTTAAATTTATGATTTGAAGGGCCATTTGTGGTCCGAATTGAGAGTTCTTGGTATGTACGGACTCGTGGCGAGACGAGGATTCCAGAAATAGGAATTTTGTAATTTTTCGGAATGTGGGCCCGGGGCTCGGGTTTTGCCAATTTCGTGATTTTTGGTATTTTTCGAGTTCTTTCGATTGGGTTATGTTCCATTAGCCTATTATGATATATTTGTACTAATTTTGGCTAGTTTCGATGCGCGTGGAGGCCGGTTTGAGGAGCAAAGACGTCGCGGGCATGAGTTTTTGCCGGTTCGAGGTGGGTAATACTTGTAAATGATGTCCTAAGGGTTAGTAAACCCCGGACTTGCACATCTTAGTGTTGTGTTGAGGTGACTTGCACGCCGGATAACGGGCGTGGGGTAGAGCACCATTGGAGATTGTGACTTGGTCCGTCCCGCGTAATAAATAATAACACCTAATTCTTTGAAATGAAATTGACGCCTCAATAAAGATATTAATTATCATGAATTGGACTAATTATCATGCTTGGGCTTCGCGCCGATTATTTGAATTCTTCAGGGATTGGTATCATTGTCTTGATAATACTATGCATATTTTTATGTCAATTTAAAGTTTCAAATGGTATTTTGCTACTCAGCATTTTTGTTATAAAGTTATGAAAAACTTGAACATGATCTTAATGGCATTTCTAGCTATGAGCTAATATGATACTGTTGCCCGAAGGGCTTTCTTGATTATTTGTTAGACTGATTGGGGCCGAGGGCCATATGTTAGGGCATGACGATTTATGTGAGCATATGCATACACATGCATGGATCGTACTACATGCCGCAATGGTATATGGATCGGGCTGCGCGCCGCAGCAGGTGTGATATTGATATTGCGCTTGGGCTGTAGGAGCCCCTCCGGAGTCTGAACCCCCACAGTGAGCGCGGGCGCCTTTGCATGGATCGGGCTGTACGCCACAGCGTCATATGCATTGCATGGCATACATACATTGGTTTACGTGTACTAAGTGGCATAACATTTAGCACTCATACATTACTGGAACACATGCATTATTTGCCTTATTGAGCAGATCTCCTGGTGGTATTTGTTAAGGAGTGCTGAGCCCGAGGGGCTGATTTGAGTGTAGACCTGTACTGCTTGAGATTGTACCCAGGTATTGGTATGTTATCATAAAAGAAAGAAGCTAAAAATGAGATTTCTAAATAATTTACTCACATATGCTGAAAGGGGATAAAATGATAGTGTGTTGAAGTTTAAAGGTAGTTCTGTATTGTGTAGCATGAGATAGTGCTTTGCGTGGTTTCCTTTCCTTCAGCATTATTTACTTTTATTACCGCTGAGTTGGAAGTACTCACACCCGACTCCCTGTACCTTGTGTGCAGATCCAGGTACATCACAGTAGAGCTGATTCTATGGCTGCTCGAGAGTGCATTTGGACAGTCGAGGTAGCTGCCAGCGTCCGCAGGACCTGACTCTCCAGTTTATCCTTGTTTTGTTCTGTCTATGCCACACTTGTGCACGGTTGTATACACCATCACAGTTTATAAATTCTGGTAGAGGCTCATGACTTATGACTCCTGATTCGGTGTGAGGTTTATACTGGTTTTGGGACATTTATCCCCGATGTACTAGACGTCATTTCATTATATTATTGTTGTTTATGCCTACAAAGGGTAAAGTGAGAGCTGATAGCTCTGTGTTATGAATGATTGGTCGGGCTAGTCTAGCAATATGTTGGGCGCCATCACGATCGGGTTTTGGGGTCGTGACAAGTTGGTATCAGAGCCTAGGTTACTAGGCCTCATGAGTCTTGAGCCGGTTAGTAGAGTCTCGCGGATCGGTACGGAGACGTCTGTATTTATCCTCGAGAGGCTGCAGAACCTTTAGGAAACACTTCACTTTCTTGGAATTCTTATCGTGCGTACTTGATTCAGCTTGAGATGTAATTCTTGAAATTCCTTCCACACGTTTGTATGCGCACTCGAGCGCTTAGTAATAAATTTGCCTTGATGGCTTGTGAATCCCCAATCGACGGCGAGATATAATTTCCGTGATTTCATGTTGGGCCAGTCTGAAGGACTTGAGGCCGAATCTTCGCCTATGGCTTGAGCACCAAGGTGCTGATTTTGCGAGCTAGTATTATGAACTTATATGTTCAATATTGTCCCTAATTGTGGGAATGTCGGCTAAATAGCCAGGTGATATGTATCATAGTGGAAGGTGTGCTGAGATACTAAATTAAGGCGAAGCAGGTGGGTTATCTCTTGCGGAGTGCCCTTAGGTAAGCTAATTCTTATGTGTAATTGAAAGGTATTTGACATGTGTTATGATTCGAGCAGGTGCAACGCATGTCAGTATATCAATTTTGATAATATAATTCGTGTAGTATTGAGATTAATGCTGTTGATATACATTGTGATGTCTTGTCGAGTTGTGGACGTGTTGTTAGGATGGTTTTGGTGATTCACTGGCAGGTGGATAGGCCAAATTACAAAGGAAACTCTGGCGAAATTTTTGAAAAATTTGGGACTTAGTAAAAATTTTGTCGCCTAAAGAGTGGGCTTAACTGTAGTGTGAATGAATGCAAGAATTAGGGAAGAGTTAGAATTTTTAATGATTCGTGTCTCCGCAAGCTGGTGAAAGAGTGAGTTTAATCTCACCATGATATTACGACAACAATAAAGTATATGTGTTTTGATAAATATGGCTTGAGCTAAGTTGGGGATGTTTCCATTGATTAGCTGATTGCGCAGTTGTATGCTACATTGGTTATGTCTTAAAGTACACTGACGAACCGGTTCTGGTTGCAGAAATTGAGCCGAGAATAGCACGAGTGAAGCAAGATTTTGACAAAAGTTATACGGTGCTTTCGTAGATGTGAGAAAATAATAGTATGTCTTGAGCTGTTGTTGGTAAGGAATGCTTAGTGAATTGAGGAGAAGGATGTTTGTTGGTATTTAAATGAGATCATATTCTGTGGTGTGAGGGTGCTAATAAGGCATGAGTGGTTTTGTTCGTTAAGTCTGGTAATTTGCAGTTTCGATAAGAGTGGATGACTCTTGGGAATGTTATAATGTGTTCTAAGATGGTGTATGTGACTAAAGATAGTGTCTTCATTAGAAAAGATCAAGACTTGTGGTATTTTGTGATAACTACGAGACCATAAGTATCAGTATCAGGAAAGTAGTAGTAACGAATTCAGATTCGCAAGAAGTGCTTCAAAACAAAGTATTATGGAAGGTGATATTTCTGGGAGACATTGGAGAAAGTATTGAGTGGCCTATGAGTATTAAAGAATGTGGCCTTATGTTTGAATCTCCTGTGGTGAGCCTGAATTGATGCATTGTAATGCTATAACAAGAGAGAAAAATCAAAATAATGATGTAAACCAAATATGAAGGTTGTGATGGTTGCTCTTGTGCGTTATGAAAAAAAAATGGGAGTTATTATGGAGCTTTGAAAGGTTATCAGACTAAGTTCAATGTGATCAGAATCGGCTTGAAGTCGATGGATAGATTTAATGTGAATAATGGCTCTATATCAGGTCAAATGTGTGCATTTTGTAATGCAGTCCTCGTGAAGGAGTAGTTAGGTTGATGCTTTATTGTCAGATATCTCGCGTAGTGATGCCTTATGCCATGTGATTTGTGAAAAGGCTCAAGAAATTGTTATGTGTTGAGAATCCGCGTAGGGATGATGTTACCTGAGCAGCTTGGCTACTGAAACTCAATTTCATATATCGCACATCAGTTGTGCTTGGTTTTGTAGCTATAACGCTAAATCCCCCTCAGGGATGATATTATGCACTTAGCATGCTTATGTCCGATATTTGGTATTTGGTTATGATGAGCAAATTTGGCTCGATGTGTATCTCCTTATATGAGATCTGTGTGTGGATCGGGTGGCACGCCGCCATGGGTATGTTAACTGGATCGGGTTGCACGCCGCAACAATGTGATGTTGAGTATAATTTTATATATACTATTTTGTATGCCTTGTTCTTTGTTTTCTAAAGAAAGTCCCCATTAATGCGTGGAATTGATAATTCACTCCAGTGTTCGTTTTATTTTGTATTGCGTTAGAATCGGTAGCCTATTGGCACTTTGGGGCATCATATGCGATTTATAGTTACGTCTGGAGTGGCTTATTGCCCAGACAGTTTGTACTTGGAAAGACGAGATCATTGAAGTTGAGATCAATGCAATCTGAGTATGTGAAGTGAAATTATAGAACTAAGACCATTGTTTGGCTCAGAATGAGTTGATAGTTCTTGTCAAGAGTATAGAACTAATGAATTGTTGTTTCGGTAGTAGTTATGAATGTGTTCAGGTCTCATCCGTTGTGTCAACATTGTAAGAATTTGAACAAGACCTGTGTATGTCATACAGAGCATGTGATGTATAGTGATTCCTTCTAAGTGATTAGTTAAAGAATCTTCAGATGATTAAGGAAAATGGCATTGCTAAGTGGAAGTGATTTGATGAGAGTATATGTCGCAGAAAAGGGTAATGTGATTAAACTGATTATATATCAGTAGTATTGCGGCATGTTCTTGTTGGGTCCATTGGTGGCATTCGGGTCTGCTCGGTATCACAGGTAAACATTGAGCATCTGTCATGGGATGAATGATTATCAAATATGTGTGTATTGCACGGTGGAAATTGGATTAGGCATGATGATTGGTGTATTATATGGAGTTCTGATGTACATGCTATGTGGTGATGTTGGAATTCAGACTGATTGTCTTAGTGTTGAGTGATTTTGAACTATTGCATTAAGGGCAATGCCATAAATGCCACGAGTTAAGTGGTGAAGTGCGTTAGAATATATTTTAGAAGAATGATTTATATTTTAAAGAATCAGCGGACAGCTGGGAAGGACCATTTTCTTAATTGGGTATTTGAGATGGATGTCAGTGCGGAGGTTGCTATCATTGATCCCATCCCGGTGTGGAGGGAATTTTTGAATGCGTTTCTTAATGGTGCATGTATTATGCAGGTTGTGGTTAGGTCGTATTAATTGTGTCATGTCACCAGGATGGTGTGTTTGGTCAAAGGAGATCGTGAGGATCATTAATGAATATAGACAGATTTGATTTCAGCATGTTTGATGGATAAATATCGAGATTTTGGTTCAAATTTTGTTATGGTAATTGCCAGAGGATAAATGGCCTCATGAATGGGTGACCTGAGGAATGGATATGGTTTATCGCGTGTTTTATTTACCATTGGAAATATATGAAAGTGTTGGAATAAGTCTCTAGCTAATATAAGTGTTTTCCATCGACATCTGGTTATCGTGGGCAGTTGTTGTGAATGGAAGTTATCGGTGCATGTGTTTGAGTTATGCGGTATAATACATGATTTTACCTGAGGTTGCAGGTATGGATTATTACAGCTGGTTCGAGTTTATTCTGAGTAAAAATGTGAGGTTCTGATCTTGTGTAAGATTACAGAAGGTGAAATGTAGTTCTATAGTTTATGGATTAGATGAATTGAGTAATTTCAGCTAAGTTGTGTTGTCGGACCTATATGAGATAGGGTGACGTGGGATCACGGCGGGTTATATGCGGGGTAAAGTTATTTAACTATTGGTGAATTTCTAGAACAACTCTGGGTCCGCTCGAGGACGAGCGTTTGTTTAAGTTGGGGAGAATGTGACGACCCGACCCGTCGTCTCAGGTGTAACCGCCCCGTGTTTTCCCACATTGTGTTGCCTTATGTTTCATTATCAGTTTTGTGTGCATTAGAATTAAATTGGAGTAATTTTGTTAAGAAATGAGAAACTTAGTCTCTTTTAAGAAGACTTAAGTTGAAAAAATCAACCGAATGTTGATTTATGAGTTAGAGTACTCGGAATCGAATTCTGATGATTCGGTTAGCTCCGGATGATGAAATGTGACTTAGGAGCGCAATCAAAAGTAATTTTGGAGGTCCGGTGAAGAAGTTAACATATTTTCGCGAAGTTAGTGTTTTGGCGAATTCCGGTTGATAGGTGATATTTTGATCCGGGAGTCGAAATGGAATTCTGAGAGTTGTAGTAGCTTCGTTAGGTGATTTTGGACTTGTCTGCAAAATTTCAGGTTATTCGGAAGTCATTTGGTTGGGTTTCGGATTGAATGCCAATTTTGAAAGTTAAAGTTAAACATAAGCTTGAATTTGTTGAAAACGGACGATTTTGATGTTAACGATAGAGTTTTGATGATTGGAACAATGTTGAATAAGGTTATAGGACGTGTTGGTACTTTTGATTGAGGTCCCGGGGGCCTCGGGTGAGTTTCGGGGTGGTTTCGGACCATTTCTAAGCCATTTTGAACTGCTGGTTTTTGGCTACAGCAATGCTCTATGCGATCGCGGGGAATTGGTCGCGATCGCGGTGAGTAAAATCTGAGAAAACCCTTTATGAATCGCGATCGCGTAAAGCTCTTTGCGATCGCGAAGAAGAAATTTCAGTCGCGCATGTCCTACTTAGGAAGCTCATATCTTTTTATCTACAAGGTATTTTGATGTGATTCAAAAACGAAAGTTGTAGCTCATCTTGTCTAGTTTTCAAAATGATAAAGAACTAGTGATTTGGATGTCTGTGTAAAAGGTTATGGATGTTACACTATAGGCTATCCGAGGAGGATCTTTAATACACATGTATGCATTGGGAAGCATATATCTTAACATTTATAAGGATTCAGGAAATGAGCAACAAATTAACGTCATAGCCCTATGTGTCTAGTTTCCAGAACATCAAACCATTTGTCATTTGGAGTTGTGTGCAAAAGGTTATGACCATTATAATGAAGCCTGTCCGGAAGAACCGAAATTTATGCACCGCGATCGCGAAGCCTTTCCCGCGATCGCGAAGGGTAATTTTTGGGCCAGAAATTTGTTCTCCGCGATCGCGAAGCATTTCCCACGATCGCGATGAACAAAATGCATGGGCAGAATGTTTTAAAACATTCCAGTCGCGAAAATAACCCATTTTTCCACCATTTTTGGTCACTCTTGAGAGCTTTTGGACGGGAAATGAAGGGGTTTCGACTGGGAATCGTTGGAGGTAAGTTTTATGAGTTAATTACATGTTTTTATACAAGAATAATCCATGTAATTCATCAATTTATGGCTAAAAATCAAGAAAATTGGGCTTGGAGCAAAAATCTTAAATTTATGATTTGAAGGGCCATTTGTGGTCCGAATTGAGAGTTCTTGGTATGTACGGACTCGTGGCGAGACGAGGATTCCAGAAATATGAATTTCGTAATTTTTTGGAATGTGGGCCCGGGGCTCGGGTTTTGCCAATTTCGTGATATTTGGTATTTTTCGAGTTCTTTCGATTGGGTTATGTTCCATTAGCCTATTATGATATATTTGTACTAATTTTGGCTAGTTTCGATGCGCGTGGAGGCCGATTTGAGGAGCAAAGACGCCGCGGGCATGAGTTTTCGCCGGTTCGATGTGGGTAATACTTGTAAATGATGTCCTAAGGTTTAGTAAACCCCGGACTTGCACATATTAGTGTTGTGTTGAGGTGACTTGCACACCGGATAACGGGCGTGGGGTAGAGCACCATTGGGGATTGTGACTTGGTCCGTCCCGCATAATAAATAATAACACCTAATTCTTTGAAATGAAATTGACGCCTCAATAAAGATATTAATTATCATGACTTGGACTAATTATCATGCTTGGGCTTCGCGCCGATTATTTGAATCCTTCAGGGATTGGTATCATTGTCTTGATAATACTATGCATATTTTTATCTCAATTTAAAGTTTCAAATGGTATTTTGCTACTCAGCATTTTTGTTATAAAGTTATGAAAAACTTGAACATGATCTTAATGGCATTTCTAGCTGTGAGCTAATATGATACTGTTGCCCGAAGGGCTTTCTTGATTATTTGTTAGACTGATTGGGGCTGAGGGCCATATGTTAGGGCATGACGATTTATGTGAGCATATGCATACACATGCATGGATCGGACTACACGCCGCAGTGGTATATGGATCGGGCTGCGCGCCGCAGCAGGTGTGATATTGATATTGCGCTTGGGCTGTAGGAGCCCCTCCGGAGTCTGAATCCCCACAGTGAGCGCGGGCGCCTTTGCATGGATCGGGCTGTACGCCACAGCGTTATATGCATTGCATGCCATACATACATTGGTTTACGTGTACTACGTGGCATAACATTTAGCACTCATACATTACTGGAACACATGCATTATTTGCCTTATTGACCAGATCTCCTGGTGGTATTTGTTAAGGAGTGCTGAGCCCGAGGGGCTGATTTGAGTGTAGACCTGTACTGCTTGAGATTGTACCCAGGTATTGGTATGTTATCATGAAAGAAAGAAGCTAAAAATGAGATTTCTAAATAATTTACTCACATATGCTGAAAGGGGATAAAATGATAGTGTGTTGAAGTTTAAAGGTAGTTCTGTATTGTGTAGCATGAGATAGTGCTTTGCGTGGTTTCCTTTCATTCAGCATTATTTACTTTTATTACCGCTGAGTTGGAAGTACTCACACCCGACTCCTCGCACCTTGTGTGCAGATCCAGGTACATTACAGCAGAGCTGATTCCATTGCGGCTCGGGAGTGCTTTTGGACAGTCGAGGTAGCTGCCAGCGTTCGCAGGACCTGATTCTCCAGTTTGTCTGTATTTTGTTCTGATCATGCCACACTTGTGCACAGTTGTATACACTATCACAGTTTATAAATTCTGGTAGAGGCTCATGACTTATGACTCCTGATTCGGTGGGAGGTTTATACTGGTTTTGGGATATTTATCCCCGATGTACTAGACGTCATTTCATTATATTATTGTTGTTTATGCCTACAAAGGGTAAAGTGAGAGCTGATAGCTCTGTGTTATGAATGGTTGGTCGGGCTAGTCTAGCAATATATTGGGCGCCATCACGACCGGGTTTTGGGGTCGTGACAACAGCCTCGCAGGCTCAAAAGTAATTTTGAAAATTCTTTTATCATTTTTCAGTTGAAAACAATAATATCAAAGTTCCAGAGATTGGAAAATCATGATAACAGTAATAGCTACGGACTGGTAGTAAAACTAGCATGCCAATATCACATAACAATGAAAACGATCCTCGCAAGATCCCAATAATTGGCTCACAGCCCATAAGTATACTCAACCATCCAAGAAGGAGGTTCAACGGTTCAAGAGTAGCCAATATCACGATATAATACGCAACCATCCGAGAAGGAGGTTCGGCGACTCAAGAATAGCCAATATCATAATACGGTATCAACAGGTCGGACTAAGCCATAGTCCCCAAATCACATTCAACCCCGTACTCACCAGAGAGTACGTTTCTCGCCGCTATACAACGTCACAAAGTAGTATACTGGGGTTTCGAACCCGTTGGTCATCACCCACATCTATTACTCACCTCAATACGGCTCGACGACTAGTCCGCAATGCCCTTGCCATGAAAATCGGCCTCCACGGGTGTAGAATCTGATCTAAATCAATGGAAATCCATCAAAATAGGCTAAAGGGACATTACCCAATCGAAATAACTCGAATTACACCAAAACTCACAAAGTTGCCAAAACCCGACTTTCGATACGCTTCTCGAAAAATTATAAAACTCACATTTTCGGAATCCTCGTCTTGCCACGAGTCCGTACATATAAAATTTACCAAAATCGGAGTTCAAATGGCCCCTCAAATCTTTAATTTTCGTTTTTTGAAAAAATTTACAAATTTTCTCTAATTTCTTCCATTTGATTCACTAATACTTGATGAAAATAACCATGGAATCATTAAATAAAATCAATTTTGGATATAGAATACTTATCCCCTTGTTGAGACGAGAACAACGCCGCGAAAATCATCTCAATCGGAGCTCTAGAACTCAAGATATGGCTAAAATGCCAAAATTTTCTTTTTCCGATTACTGTTCATGCGTCCATCACTATACACACAATGTTCACCTGTGCCTGGTACTGTTCACGCTGTTAAAAAAATTCAGCCACTATCCAAAATAATTGCAGCAACGTTTATTTTCACTAAAATAGCCTTAACTCCGTCATACGAACTCGGAATTTGACGATTCTTTTTCCTATGGCTCCGTAATTTTGATACGGATCCTCTGGTTAAAAAAAAAACTGAATTTGGATCTTATTGCTTAGTGCAACATCAATTTCGCTCGTTAAACAATTAAATCACATTTCGCGTCAAAAACCCAATCGCGACTTGATGAAATTAAACCAAAATTTCCGGATCAGTCCTATAATTCATTATTTAAATTCTCGAAATCAAATTTGGATCTCTAGAACTAAAAATAGACCTTTGGATCATTACATTTATGCTCAAAACGGCAAAAATCTTCCAAAAATGATCCGTTGGGCATCCGAAACACACCCGAGACCCTCGGGACCACAACCAAAAACACAAACTCAACCTAATACTTCATTCAAACTTGCTCGGATCATAAAAACGCTACCTTAAACATCAAAAATCACCAAAATCCTAGAATTCAATTCAAACTTAAACTTAAACTTTCAAAGTTCACATTCGATAAAAAACCTGACCAAACGATGTCCGAATGACCTGAAAATTTGTAGACATATCCAAAATCACCTAACGAAGCTACTGCAACTGTCGGAATTCCATTCTCTGACTCCCGGATCAAAATATCACCTATCGATCGGATTCCGCCAAAATTCCAACTTCGCCAAAATAGGCTAACTTCTTCACCGGACCTCCAAAATTACTTTCGATCGCGCTCCTAAGTCTTAAATCATCCCCCGAAACTAACCGAATCATCCGAATTCAATTCCGGGCCCTCTAACTCATAAGTCAACGTCGGGTTGACTTTTCCAACTTAAGCTTTCCTTAAAGAGATTAATTGTCCCATTTCCTACCAAAATCGATCCGAATTGACTCAAATTTGCACACAAGTCACATTCGATATTTCGGACTTGCACCAACTTTCGGAATCGCATTCCAACCCCGATATCAAAATTTTCACTTCCGGTCGAATTTTCTCATAAACCTGCAAATTCCTATATTTAGCCAAATGACTTCAAAATGACCTCCGGACATCCGAATTCACTTACTATCGCGTTCCCAACTCCAGAATCACCATACGGATCTATTCCCAGACTCGGAATCCCAAACGGACATCAATAACTCTAAAATGCCTTCCAACCCGAATTTATGAAATTCTTCTGAAATACTAACTTCCACCATATACGCCGAAATGCTCACGAGTTATCAAAAACCAATTCCGGTCATATGCCCAAGTTCAAAATCACCATGCGAGCATGCTGGAACTTTCAGATCCCAATTCTGAGGTCATTTACTCAAAATTCCAATCCTAGTTCATTTCTTCAACTTTAAGCTTTCAAAATAAGAATTTCCATTTAGATTTGACCCCAAACTTCCTGAATTTTAATTCTGACCCATACACACAAGTCAATATACCTGAGATGAAGTTGTTCATGGCCTCAATCTGCTGAATGACACGCCGGAGCTCAAAACGACCGGTCGGGTCGTTACATATATATATATATATATATATATATATATATATATATATATATATATATATATATATATATATATATATTACTACTCCAGACAAAATATATGGAGGTGTTATTCTTTTTTCCTTCCACTCTTCTTAATTTGGTATTTTCTTGCTAGTATTTTTTTTATACACAAGTGCACCTTTTCGGCTTTTCTATGGTTCCACTCAAAAGCTCCCCAATCTCTTTATTTTCTCTACTAGCTACTTAAGTGCTTTTAGAAGTAAAGGTTCAACAAGATTTGATTAAGAATAAAAGGGGTTCAACTTGCAATGTTGTTGCAAAATAAAGTTTTACATACTCAAAACGGTTAACTACAGATAATATTAGCACTAGCAGATAAATAGGCAAAATTCTCAACCAAATAAAGCCTATATCACATTCCAAACTTACAAGACTTAATCATTTCGCTTCGACTCACACACAGGGAAAGTTCTATACTAGAAAGGATGGCATAGAGTACACCAAAACCTCACCTCACATGATGCACATGACACTCGCGATGGTTCAGACCCGAATCTTAAGTTAAAGCAACTAGCACATTCATCATATACTCCAAACACTAGGAAGTAACAACAGGAGTCAGTAGGTGAGCCCAAGTGTTAAAATAAACATATATACTCTCAAGGCATATAGTTACAAGATTAAAGAAGAAATTACTCAGTGCAAATGCGTCAGCTCTCACCCCCAACATAAAACATGTCAAAAAGCATAGATACTCAAGTTCTTTCCATTTTATTATCATTTGAAAAAAGGAAATAAATATTTTTGTGTTTTCTTTAGAATTTAAACTCTAAAAAAAACTGTCTAGGAAGTCCATCATTGGAAAAGGTCCAAACTTTTTTGAAAATTCTACCTAAAAAAAACTACTACCCAATTCAAAGAGTCATTCCTTGAAAAAGAATCGTGGCCATAAAAAAAACCAGTTTATGATTATTTCTACCTGATTTTTTTCAATTGTTTTCAACAAATATAAAATAACACAACTAATCTAGCATAGGAATCCACCCAAAAAATCTCTTCACCCCACGCTTAAAATTGTGTATTGTCCCCAATGCATACCCATAAATATAAAAAGGGTAAAAGAAACTCCTTGCAGCTCATGAGTACTCAAACTTCTCCCATACTTGATTCTTTTTGCAACCACTCCACACTTAGTTCTCACCATCTCACTTGCTTTGCTTTCTTCCAATGGCTTTCCTTCCCATTATGATGACCCAAAAAGTCATCACTTATTTTAGAAATAAATTCACAGTTTCGAGACCTAAAACCCTTGTTTTTACCTTATCTCGATTTATGTGCGCAGTCTGGGCGCGTAGCCGGAAAGCCATTATATAAAAATCTATAAAAAAATAAACTTTCCCTTTAAAATGAATTTAAGTTGACTCCGGCCAATATTTTGAGTAAACAGACCCGGATCCATATTTCGACGATCCCGAGAGGTCCGTAAGAAAATATGGGACTTGGGCGTATGCCCGAAATAAAATTTCAAGGTTCGTATCCCGAGAAATGAATTTTTAAAGAAAATTATTTTCTAAAAAATACATGAATTTTTTTAAATGAAATGTGTTTGAAATTTGATGGTATCGGGCCCGTATCTTGGTTCCGGAGCCCGATATAGGTCTTACATGTGATTCAAGTTGAATCTGAGAAATTGGTAAGAAACGGACTTGAAATAACGTGAATCAGACCTTATTTGAGAAATTAGAAATTTTGATGTTCTTCAGTGATTTCATGATTTTGATGCTAAATTCATAGTTGTTGATGTTATCTTGGTGATTTGAATGCTCGAGCGAGTCCGTATGATGTTTTTGTACTTGCGTGCATGTTTTGTTTGAAGCCCCGAGGGCTCGAGTGAGTTTTGGATAGGACATGGAGTGAAACTCGACTTAGGAAAATTGCTAGTGTGTTGCAGGTGTGTAGCGGGCCTCTGATCTCGCTGCGAGATCAGGCATCGCAATTGCGATGCAAGTAGGGTTCGCAAAAGCGAGAAATTCGTCGCAAATGCGAAGACTCCTAGGCCAGCCTTATCTCACAATTGCAAGGTACACTTCACTAATGCTAAGTGCTCAGTTATGCCTGAAGTCCCAAATGCGATATCACAAATGCGACATGCGTGACTTGGTCGCAAATGCAACATTTTGTTCGCAAATACGAGCTTAGATTATTTATGGGTTCGCAATTGCAAATCCTGGTCGCAATCGCGACATCAGAGACATGTAAATTCATAACTTAGACGCATTTCAACCATTTTTCACACTATTTCAAAACCAAAACACCCTATAGCGATTTTTCAAAGGCAACTTCTTCTCCTAATCGATTGTAAGTCATTTCTAATTTGTTTTCTTTAATCTTTAGCATTTTTCAAATGATTTCAACTCAAAATTAAAGGTTTTCATGGGGGAATTGGGTGTTTTGAGTAGAACCTAGGTTTTTTCAAATTTTGGAGATTTGGACCTCGATTTCAAAACAAATTATATATTTGAGTTCATGAGTGAATGGGTAATCGGGTTTTGGTTCGAACCTCGGGGTTTTGACCTTGTGGGCCAGTGGTCAATTTTTGACTTTTTGGGAAAAACTTTAGAAAATTTATTTCCATGCGTTACAATTGATTCATTTAGCATTTATCAATGTAATTAAGTAACTTGTGGCTAGATACGAGCGAATTGGTGGTAGAATCAAGAGCTAAAGTGATATTTGAGGCTTGAACTATGTTCGTGGCATAGAGTTAAGCGTTTGGTCTAAACTTAGCTTGAGGGATTAATAGTTATGTCATATTTATTATGTGTGTTATGTCATATTTATTATGTGTTATTTGTTGAGTATGACATATATGCATGGTAAAGAGGATCTATACGTTGGTGTCAAGCATGCCCGTGAGTCTTATGTTGTGATTAATGTGACTTCGTTTGTATTGTTCATGTTTAATGTGGTGACTGCTACTGTTGAGCAAGGTTTGTGGAAGAATATTGGTATTTATATATCAAAGAGCGTTGGCTCGAGTTGTAAAGTGATTTATGGAAGTATAATTGGCAATTAAACCTTATAGAGCATTGGCCCAAAATGTGAACCAAGTTGTGAGGTAAATGTGAAAATCAGAAGAGGATTTTGGTATTGATCCCTTGCCGGGATGTTGTGGCTTTTAATGTTGTTCCCTTGCTGGGATGTTGCAGTTTTGATATCGTTCCCTTACTGGGATTTTATTATGATTCATTTATTCCTTGCCCTTATTATTTGTGTTTGTTGCTTGTATGAGGACAAAGCACGAAGGGTGATGTCGTGCATTATTGTAGTGAGAGAGTATTAAAGCATGAAGGGTGATATCGTGTATTATTATTAGTTTGTGAGGAAGAGTGTAAAATACGAAGGGTAATGCCATGTCGCACAATGTAGCATTTCGTTCCGATTATATTGATTCTTATTGTGAGGATGAGAGTAAAAAGCATGAAGGGTGATGTCGTGCAGTTTATATTTATTTTTATAGAGAGGATGAGAGTAAAAGCACGACGGGTGATGTCGTGCACTTGTTTGATTTCGGATCTTGTTAACAGTTGAGTTATGGAGTCCCCTATATTTATCTGCTTTCCTACTATTGTCATTTGATATTTTCCCGCAGCATGTTCCCCCATCCCATTCTTGACTATATATTTCTTCTTTTATTTTCTGCTCTACATTATTTATCTATACAGGTTTATTTTAGTATGTCACACCCCAAATCGAGGGACATGACTGGGCGCCTGACCGGGTAGCCCCAGTCAAGCGGATGTGGGTGACTTTCCTAACCCACGTGTTACCCCTGTATTGTTCATTACTTATAAACCAAAGATTTAACCAATTTATAATGGAAATCACGCTTTTACAAACATAACATCACGCTTATTTTCTTAACAAATTTACAATTGACAATTTACAATGCCCGACATATATTTACATAAGACCATGATCCAATATTTTACAGTCTACGGAGCCTCTAAGATATAACAGGATGATACAATACATGCCGGTAACAAGGCTCCGGATATACCTTACACAAAAATCAAAATAAGACTCCAAAATGGAAGTGGCATGAGCCACGTAGGGCCCCGAGAGGAAAAGGGCTCACCAAAACGGCCAGTGGAAGATGGAGAGTGCTACTGCCGATGAGCTGAAGTAATTGCTATGGATTCACCTACAATCATAACACAAATGTAGCGCCCCTGGCAAAAGGGACATCAGTACACTGGAATTGTACTAGTATGTATGGACAAGCTTTGTCCCAAGTAAACTCAAGCCATAAACAAATAAGTCACGATAATAAAGCAACCAACAAATACACCAAGAAATAACAAAGCTAGCCAAACACGTTACCGCACTTACTTTGTTTCAAGTAGTCCTCAACCCATGTACAAATAGAGATCAACAAAGAAGGCAGCAACCAAACACACACGGAAAGCACAATCAAGTCAAATAAAGGGGCAATCAGTGCCCCACAGGTTGCGAACTCTCCTGCTGTCTCCTTTCACAATTTCACATCAATGCTTTCACAATTGTATTCATATCAATTTCAATGGCGATTTCGATCGCTTCCACCCTTATTACCTCGGCCACCCTTATTACCTCGGCCACCCTTATCACCTTAACCCATACCTTATTACTTCATGTTGCAGCGCACAACCTGATCCCACCGTACAGTTTTAAATCGCAGCAATCACAACAATCACAACAACAACCAAAAACACTTCACAAAGTTCACAAACAAGAGCAATAAGCAACTTACAAATTTGCTCATGTTTCCAAATATTTTTCACACCAGTACCACAATAATGTTACAATGTTTTCATATCCGAGAGTACCAATCCCATTATGTTCAACAGTTTATAAACAATTCGAGTTGTTCCATTAATTGCCCACAAGATCCAAGTATGCCATTACTACCATTGTCCCCAATTTTACCAATTACAATTTTCCTTTTTCATCATTCAGTTCACGTCTCATACCATACAATACATGGTTAAACCAATCGAACACCCAACAACTTAACCATAAGAATTACACAACAATTCACATAGCTATCACAGACTAAATAATTTGTACACAAAAGGGTGATTTCACAAAAATCAAAATTTGCCATACATACCTGGAGTCGAATTCCATTTCTTTTATCTCCTACTTCAAATTCACCCAAGTTATCTTATGTTGCCAACTCCGTTTTTGCAAACTCTTACTTCTATCCACTTCTTTTTACTAAATTTTAAGTTTAAAGAACATGCATGAGTGATTAATTTCCACTTTCAAGATTTAATGCATAAATATCTTTCTTTTCTTTAAAAAAATTGAAAATCAAGGAAAAATGGTTAGGGTTTTTACCTTTAGAATTTGGTGAAGAAGACACTTGCCCAAGGAGTTTCGGTCCAAGCAATTGGAAAACAATCCTTGAAGGTGTTAGGTTTCTCTCTCAAGAATCTCTCCTCCCTCTCTCTTATTTTGCTAAGAAAATATGAAGAAATAAAGTGTTTGGGTGTTTTATTAAAGAGGAGATCGGGTTAAAATTTTAGAAAAATCTAGATCGAGTCAAATCTGCGGTCGCATCTTCGATCGGAGAATTAACATGCGGTCCGCATTCGTGTTCTGCGGTCGCATAATGCACCGTAGAATTGACCCTAAAACAATCCTTAAGGAATTATGTGATGGTTTAGCGGTCCACATTTTCATTATGCGATCGCATATTTGACCGCATTTTTGACACCGATTTTGAAAAACCTTCTGTTACACTCTGCGGTAGAAATGCGGCCCGCATAGCAGATCTACGACCGCATTCTTGACTGCAGAAATGACATTTTCTGGAAAAATTTATTCTTTCGATTTTAAAGCTTAGATCACTACAAAGGGTCTGAACCGCGGTGAGCTTGCTCGCCACAAAGAATTCCACACATTCCTAATACAATATTCGGACCTTGATACCATAAGCTACTAGGTTTTAAGCACAAAATATACGGGGCCTTAGAATATTCTGGTCCAAGCATTGTCACTACTTCATCGAGGTTAGGCTAGGCACTTTCCAGCACATGGGGTTGGTTGTACTGATACTACATTCTACACTTTTTTGTGCAGATCCTAGTGCTGCAGATTTCGGACTGCAGTGAGATTTTTTGTTTCTTGATCATCAGGAAAACCAAGGTAGTCCTGCGGCGTCCCCAGGACTTAGCGTCTTCTTCTATATATGTTCCTATTTCTTTTATGTAATCCTAGAGACATTATTTTGTTATTTCTTTTAGACCTTTATTTGTAGTACTCTTAGACAGTCTGTGAAGTTGTGACACCAATCCTAGGTAGATATTTTATGGAATCATATTAGTAGTATTATTAAACTTGAAATTAAATCTTCTGCTTGTTAAATTTTGTTGATTATTAACTGTTGGCATATAATTGTTACCAAATTTAAAAAATAGAAATAAGGAAAATAATTCAGTTGATTGGCTTGCCTAGATTTCACGAGTACGCACCATCACGGCTCCCGAGTGTGGGAAATCAGGGTCATGACAAGTTGGTATCAGAGCTCTAGGTTACATAGGTCTCACAATTCACAGACAAGCTTAGTAGAGCTGAGGGATCGATACAAAGACGTTTGTATTTATCCCTAGAGGCTACAGAGTTAGGAAAAACAGAGTTAGGAAAAACTTCACATCTATTATTTCTTGTCGTGCGGTTTGGGTTTTTAATGCTAATTGAATTTCTACTCTGTTATTTCGTAGATGCCGAGAACACACGCTTCCTCATCCATTGATCAGCAGCTCGAGCCCCCACCAGCTCTTATGAGGGTTAGAGGGTGAGGTCGAGACTGTGCTAGAGGCCGAGGTAGGGGCAGAGCTCAACTCGGAGTTGCTGCACCAGTGGCGGAGCCTCAGGTGGAGTTTGATGAGGAGGTTCCAGCCTAGACCGCTCTCGTGGGCCCAACTCATATCCCATAGAGGTTCATTGCTACTCCAATACTTCAGGATGGTCTAGTCCGTCTAGTGGGCCTCATGGAGAGTGTCACCCAAGCACTCTTGCTTCCTGTAGTCCCAACCGTTTCTCAGGCTGGTGGAGGGGCCCAGACTCCTGCTACTCGTATTCCGGAGCAGGTGGCTCCCCATTTTCAGAGTCCAGCAACTCAGTCAGTTGGAGCAGTTCAGCCGAGTGTACTAGCCCAGATCGGTAACAGAGCAGCTATGACTGCTGATTCCTCGTGGAGGTTGATAGGTTTACCAAGCTCTTCATTGCCACTTTCAGCACTGAATCTTATGAGGATCCCTAGTATTATCTAGATAGCTGTCACGAGGTTCTTAGGAATATGGGGATAGTCGAGACCAATGGGGTCGATATTGCTACTTTTCGCTTATCTGGATCCGCCAAGACTTGGTGGAGAAATTATTGTTTGGCTAGTCCAACCGGATCACTATCTTTGACTTGTTAGAAATTTATTCAGCTATTCTTGGAGAAATTCCTTCCCGTTACTCAGAGAGAGATCTATCGAAGGCATTTTGTGTGCCTCCAGCAGGGTTCCATGATTGCTACTTAGTGTGAGACCAGGTTTATCGAATTGGCCTGTCATGCTCTACTTATACTTCCCACTGAGAGAGAGAGAGAGGATGAGGAGGTTCATTGAGGGACTTATCCAACCTATTCAATTCCAGATGTCCAAGGAGATTATCGGCACCCCATTTTTCCTCGCGAAATCGGGTTCACGTCATTCGGGGAGACAAATGTTTTCTCTCTTTAGGAATTGGGTTTTTTTAGAGTTTGGAGTGTCGCCGCCTAATGATTATAGTGCATTAGGACACTTCTAAAATAATTAAAGATGAAGACCAGAGTTTGGGAAAGGGCTTGAAATTATCTCGAGGGGAAGGTGTTAGGCACCCCTCAAGATGCACTAGTGTAGTTCCCGGCCATGCTACAATTGTGACTTTAAATGCTAGTGCAAATAAACAAGTAAAAGAAGCACAACAGATTAAAAGAAGTGCTGAATTTCAGAAAGGAGTAGTTTGATAGAAAGAGTATGCAAGAGAGTGAATAAGTCAAGTAGTTAGTGCGAACAACCCAATAATCATGTGAGAAACAGAAATTGAAAGTGCAATAGCTTTTAAGATTCAGAAAATTGCTAAACTATAAAAAGGTAAATGGCATCGTAGGTTTATACATTACATGAATCATTCGCACAACACTAGTACCCAATTGTACGTAGAGTGTTATCGTGTAATCAACATATCCATGTCTACTCTTCCCACCCCGTTAAGGTATTAAAGCGTGGAATGGTATCGTTTACTTATCGCAAGCTACTACCAGTCCCAATCCTATCAGCCCCAGAGAAATAGGAATTCTAATACTAAGGGAAAGAAAGGGATAGAGGCCTTTGTGGAGTTTAAAGGATAAAATTCTACCTCGACATTCAAAATAAGTATCAAGTAAGAAGGAAGAACATACAAGCAAATAAGGCTTAAATTGACCCTAGAAGTCAAATAGTCATATAGTTTAGCATGCCTTGACAAATACTGATTTGGTCTTTGATTAAAATTAAGCAGCGAGCGGACTGATTCAACACATATGTTTAGACAGAAAGTCTGCATTAGGAAACTCGGATACAGTTGTGAAGGACTGACCTAATGATTAATTAGCCAACCTTTTGTTTATGAGTTGAAATAAAAACTAGGCATAAGATCTATTGATATCAGGAAAGATGCAAAGAGTTACCAATAGTTTCAGAAAAGATATAGACTGATTAAAAAGTTTGCGAGTTTCAGGAAAGTGCGGATTGATTATAGAAAAAGTTTGCCAATTTTAGCGGATTTCAGAAAAAAGGGTATAAAAACTACCAATTTTAGTAAAATAGACACGAGTTCCAGCAGTTGATACTATTTTTAAAAAAAAATGAATGAGGCTGTTAAAAAATCGAGATTTCCTATAGGCATGCTTTCTATACGTTTGCTAATTTTAATACCTTTCCAGACATTAATAGAAGTCTTATACACATGATGTCCATATGTAACCTTATTATTAGACCTACAAATGGTTTGCCTAATGATTTATATATGCAGAAATGCAAGATCCAATGGACATGATCTCTATATGCATAATTACAGAACATGAGCATTAAATCCTATAGACATGCTTTCTAGGTAATTTTGCGTTAAAGTTAAGCGTTAAATCCTATAGGCACGGTCTCTATATGATTGAATCAATATTAAGGACCCTATAGGTAGGATTTCTAGTTTGATTAAAATAAAATAAAATCCTAAGTCATGATTTCTACCCCTTGGATGCAAGAAAGTAAAGACCCCTCCCACACCCTTTTAATATACTCCCTGAGTTTCATACAAGTTATTACAACCCAATAAATCAAACTGGAAATTAGAAGTACATCAAGAACTAACAGCTAGACTCGAGCAGCCTAATTCAACCTTAATGTCTACTAATATGCGATTGAGCTACTTCTGGGATCCAGATTTCCAAAGCATTCTCTTTACCCCTTGGATGCAAGAAAGTAAAGACCCCTCCCACACCCTTTTACTATACTCCCCGAGTTTCATACAAGTTATTACAACCCAATAAATCAAACTGGAAATTAGAAGTACATCAAGAACTAACAGCTAGACCCGAGCAGCCAAATTCAACCTTAATGTCTAATAATATGCGATTGAGCTACTTCCGGGATCCAGATTGCCAAAGCATTCTCTTTATCCTGGGTATTTCAAAGTTCCAAGGAATCTCATGAGTTCCTGGCATTGCTTACACCCAAGATACCATTAGAATAGAAACACTGCTATGTGGAAGAGCCAGCTCTCAAGCATCCAAGTTCAGAGGGAGTTCAGGGGTCCCAAAGCATGGCTTGCAAGAGAGGGGCGGAACTTATAGCTAAGGGCAAGTGCAAATTGAAAGGGTAATTGGGGAGCCGTGATAGGTAGTGGTCATACCTAGCCACAGAGTAGGTTGGTACACCCCTGACCACTTGTTTGGTTAAACAAGTAATGAGCAGATCCTTGAAGGTCAGACCAAGGTCTGGATAGTGATTAGGACACTATCAGACCCAAGTCCAAGGCTCAGACACATAAAAGGGGAAAAAGAATGGGAATTGATTGAGTCAGGGATTCAAAGAACCCAGTTCAGAATTATAGACAGCAATATTGGGGTACTGTTATTCCCTAAACCATAACTCACATACAAAGGGTAAAGGGTAAGTGAATTCCATATGAACAATAATGACATAAACTGCAGAAAACAGTAAAAGAAAGCATAAGAGAACTAGGATGTGAAACACATAGTGGAGAAGCAGTATTTAAACTAAGATGGACATACCAGTACAGAATCAAAAGAATGTAGAGGAAAGTAGAGTAAATAAAGTCTACATCAACACAAACATCAGAAAGAGAGAGAGTTTTAAGTGAGAGTGAATTGTGAACTCAGTGTGTTCTATGTTCGTCTGTTCAAAGAGACGGGAAGAATGTATTTATAGTATAAAGTCGTGACAAATAAGGTAAGAAAATAATTAAAGTCTTATTTTCAATCAATCATATAAGACTCCTTTTAATTAAGGGATTCAAATTCAACCGGGTAAACAATTAAGGGAAGGGATTTTGAAAGAATATTTTCCCAGCAGTATAATAAAGAGTAAGTACATAGAAACTATTTAAGGAAACAAACCAATAGTACATGGTTTGTAAAAAAAAGAAAGGGAATCAATCAGGAAAACCAAAATTACATGCTTACTCGAATGAATCAGGTTAAGAAAAAGGGTAAAGAAAGGTTCACTTACGGAAAATCAAGAACAATCAAGTAAACACCGTCAAAGTGATTAAGAATCAATTAGTAGTTGGCAAAACCTTTTAAAAGAAGAGTTCTCATATATAAAGTGGACAAACAGGTGAATCAAAAAAAGTCTGTCGAGTTATGTAAAAGAGAGAGGAGTTCATAATCATAAAAACTCATAATCATAAGCAAAGATATACAAGTTCAATTTGTAGACTCATAGTGATTCTAAGAGTCCAGGGTTCCAAAGCGGAGCCTTGAATCGAATTCAAGGAATCAAAATGATCAAAGGAAGCCCCCAAATCCTAGGGTTTCAAAATTGAATCAAACATGGAAGTGAGAATGCAAGCCATTTTCTTCAGAGTCTTGACAAGACAGATATGATAGCATGATGAATGGCAAAGGAAGAAGAATAGTGAAGAACATATTTTAGAAAACCCAGAATCTAAACAAGTTAAGAAGAAGGAGATAATACAGACATGAACATAAGTTGATGAAGCATGTAAGAACATGAACAGAGTCCAATAAACAAAACCAAATAGCTTAATAGTAAACACACATAGTAAAAGAGTAGAGCAAACATAACAAACTTTAACAGGAGTAACATGCATAGTAGAAATGAAAAGGTAGAAGATAGTACATGCGTAATAAATAAATCACACGAGCAGGGTATGAACAAACACACATAAAGCAAAGAAGAAGAAATAGAAGAAAGATTTTTCCCAAAACAAAATCCTTTCAGAAACCCTAAATTTGAAGAGAAACGGTTTGGAAAAGAAACTTTTGGGGAAAATACCTTAGATGTAAAGAAAGCATAGATATCGTATAGATCTAGACAAATAACGATGAATGAACCTTAATGGCTTAGGGTTTTGGCAGAACCCTAGAAATGAGAAAGGCTTGGAAACATGTCCGATCTCGAGTCGGAGAGGTCAAGTGTCAGGTTCCTAAGCCTTGGATATGCCAGAGCAAGGCCGTAGATGGACGAAAACCTTGTATCGGTGAAGGTCTGAGTGAAGACCTTCGAAGTTTGGCCTCGAACCTTCGAGCATCAGGCATGTAGGAGCTGTAGGAGGTGAGTATAGGATTTTCATGGCCCGAGAAGCCATGGGTTCCAGTGAGTTTTGGGGTGAGGACAACGTGAAGCTGCTAGGGTTATGGGAAGAGTCGTGACAGTCTATGAGATGAGAGGATCCAAAGGCGGCTACCAGAAGGAAATGAGGGGACTAGGGTTGGGTTAGGTAAATTAAAAAGGAAAGAAGAGATTGTGATCGTTGATCAGATTGATCAATTGTCTGGATTAAAGGGAGCGTTGGGTCGGGTAGGATAAACGGGTTATTGGGTTGGGTTAGACAGGATTGGGCTGGTCCGATTTTAAGCTTGAAATTAGGCTAAAAATTGAAATATAAGTGGGGATACAATTGAAACGGATTAGGGCTATATTTTAAATAGCAGTTTTTCCTTTTTATTTTTTAAAAAAATGGTAAAAATAATTTTGAAATTAAATTAAAAGTACTGAGTCAGTAAACACATAAATATTAATTTTAAAATATTGGAACCAATTTTATAATTATAAAATGCAGTTAATCTTACGATAGGTTAAACTTGCAATTACATGCAATTTAACTTTAATTACCAAATAAATTTATAAAAATATACCAAAATCACCTTAATTATATTTTGGTATAAATACGAGAATGAAAAATAAATTATTCACCAAACATGATAGTTTGATAATTATTATTGAATTTTCTACCATTAAAATAGACAATAAATTGGTTTTAAAATCTTAAAAATAAGGAACAAATACCAAAACTGTTGGGCATGCTTATATATGCATGTATATTTCATTTTGAAAGTAGTTTGGGTATATATAAAATACGCAAGGAAAAATTGGGTATCAACAGCTGCCCCTCTTTACCCGGAATGGATGAAAGTTGTCGGGTAAAGACATGATGGCCAATTTTAACTAGAAGCGACATTTTGTAAAGAATTTAACTGAGCTCTGGTTTCTGAGCTGCCAACATATCCTTGATTTTATAGGAATCTGGCCGTATGTAGTTCACGAACCATTGGTGGAACATGGCGATATAAATTTGAAAGGACGAACACGACACTTGGGGGAAGCAAGAGGTATTTTGAAGCTAATCGGCTGTGAGAACCGGAACGGGGTCGCTTCTGCTGAGATGACCATTGCTAGCCGGTACACCTGCAAGTGAGCAATATAGGCATATATCGTGCATAAACTTAGACATGATGCATGTTCCCGTTGGACCATGAATGTTGTCCTTGGACGGTTGGGATGACGTCCTAGGACCATGATGTCCTAGGCCGTGAAGTGCAAAAGTAAAGGATTCGCAGGCCATGAAATGATATTCTCGGGCTATGATAATGGTGCCTCCAAACCATGATGCCTTCGAATAATGATGTGCAAGATATAAAGTGGGATCCTCGGGCCATGACAAGGTGTTCTTGGGCTATGAAGATGATGCCTTAGAACAATGACGCCTTTGGACAGTTTGGCGATATTTCAGTCCATGAAATGCAAGATTTGGTTGTATTTCAGCCGATGCAAAAAGCAAAATGGCGATATTTTAACCGACCAAAAATTTAAATACAGTAGTTTGGCGAAAGTTTAGTCAATTGGAAGATGTAAATAAAAATGGTGATATTTTAGCCGATGTAAAAGTAAAATGGAGATGTTTCAGCCGATAGAGAATTTAAATAGAGTTTGGCGTTATTTTAGCCGATGCAAAAAAAATGTAAATGGCGATATTTCAGCCAATTGCAATACATAAATAAAAGTGGCGATGTTTCAGCCATGCAAGGTAAAGGTGGCGATATTTTGGCCATGCAATAAAGATAAGGTAGCGATATTTCAGCCATGCAAGTGGAGGTAGAGCTTAACCTCGGAAAGTAGAAAGGTTGCCTTATGTAGATAATGCAGGATGGAGACAACGAAAGGTAGAAAGGTAGCCTTATGCAATGCAGGAAATACAAATTGAGACAACGCTTAGTCTCGGAAGGCAGAAAGGTAGGCTTATGCAATGCAGAAAATGTAGATGGAGACAACGCTTAGTCTCGGAAGGCAGACAGGTAGCCTTATGCAATGAAGGAAATGCAGATGGAGACAACACTTAGTCTTGGAAGGCAGAAAGGTTGCCTTATGCAATGTAGGAAACAAATATGGAGACAACGCTTCATCTCGAAAGGTAGAAAGGTAGCCTTATGCGATGCAGAAAATGCAGAGAGTAATAAAAGATTCTTAGCTGCTAGTTGGTAACTGATTGTGATATTGCGGCTTCTGGGGGTTATTGCGTGCAGATAGCAAATGTGAATAGGTGTGGCGGTTCAATGTGATTGCGCAATATGTTTGTAACTAGGGTGTCTGCATCCAAAGAAAATCATGAGATTTGTAAAGGGGAAAGGTTAGTTTGTTTTCCCGTGGCTTCCAGCGTTGTCTATCGTTGGGGTAGCATTGCTAAATATCAACTATCATAGTTATGCATGATTTAATAATATAACATAAGTAAAAAAAATAGTTTTGTCGAGCTGATCCAACAACTGCAACGTGGTTCAAAGCATCAGAACCTCTCTTGCTCCAAAATTTTGAGGGTCCTTCTCAAAATTCTGCTACAATTTACTGGGCTGGTACTTCTGACGGCTGTGATGAAAAAATCAACTTCGGAATTTTAAGGGTCCTCCTCAAAATTCTGCCCTAGTTTACTCAGGTGATATCCTTGGTGATGAGCGGTTGAAGACCAACTTTGGAATTTTGAGGGTCCTCCTCAAAATTCTGCTCCAGTTCCAAGAATAGGGGAATGGGATTTTTATTAAATTGTGACCTAACCCATAGGGCTGTGTACGTATCCCCTATTAAACGGGAATCGGGTTAGGCATAGTTCAAATTACATCATAAAGAAATCATAAGTGATTACACATAATATCGTTTCACAGCGTCTGAGTTGATTGGCTTTGAACAGACTTCTCCATCCATTTATGCAAGAATAAGGGCTCCACCAATTAGGACCCGGTGAACCATGTATGGACCTTGCCAATTGGGGGAGAATTTTCCCTTGGCTACATCTTGATGTGGGAAATTATTTTTCAATACCAGCTGCCCTGGAGTAAACTTACTTGGTTTAACCCTTTTGTTGAAGGCTCTGGACATTCTATTATGATACAACTGACTGTGGAAAACTACATTCTTCCTTTTCCCATCTATAAGGGCATACTATTCATAGCGACCTTTTACCCATTTTGCGTCGTCAAACTCTGCTTCTTATATGATCCTCAAGGAAGGAATTTCTACCCGGCGGGAATGAACGCCTCCGTACCATAAACTAGGATGTCGGGAGTTGCCCCAGTTGATGTGCGGACTATGGTGCGGTATCCTAGAAAGACAAATGATAACTGCTCATGCCATTGTTTGTGACTTCCGACCATCTTCCTTAGAATCTTCTTGATATTCTTATTGGCTGCCTCCAGATCTCCATTTATCTGAGGCCTGTAGGTTGTAGATTTCTTGTATTTGATATTAAATGCCTCACACATTGTCTTCATCAAATCATTATTGAGATTGTAACCATTATCAGTGATGATTGATTCTGGAACCCCGAATCGGCAAACAATATGATCATGGACGAAGTCTGCCATAACTTTCTTAGTCACTGCTTTGTATGACGTTGCCTCAACCCATTTAGTAAAATAATCGATTGCCACTAGGATAAATCTGTGCCCATTTGATGCGGCAGGATCGATAGGTCCAATGACAAATATTCCTTAGGAGGCGAATGGCCACGGTGAGCTTATTGCAGTAAGCTCGTTTAGAGGCACCTTTATCATATCTGCATATATCTGACAACGGTGGAACTTGAGAATGTATTGGATACATTCTGTTTCCATAGTCATCCAGAAATACCCTACTCAGAGTATCTTCTTTGCTAAGACAAAACCATTCATGTATTAGACGAAGTGTACGCAGGGACCTGCGGGCCACACATGAATGTATGAGCATTTCTGGATGACTATGGAAATACCCAATCACTAGCAACTCGAACTTTGATGTATGAGCATGTCTGAGTCCCCAATCACTAGCAACTCTTGAATGTTCATGTCAATGACCATCTTGAGTCCCAACATGCAAGCTTCATATTCAGCCATGTAGTTTGTCCAAGGGAACCTGAGCTTGGCGGATACCGGGTAATACTGGCCGATTTCTGATACTAGGACTGCCCCTATGCCAACTCCTTTGAAATTTATGGATCCATCGAAAAAACAACCTCCAACCATCGTAGGATTCTGCAATATCTTCTCCTACAAAGGACACTTCTTCGTCAGGAAAATACTTTTTCAGTGGTTTGTATTCTCCTTCAATGGGATTCTCAGCAAGGTGATATGCTATGGCTTGACCCTTGATTGCTTTCTAAGTTACGTAAACAATGTCGAACTCACTCAACAAGATTTTCCACTTGGCGAGCTTGCTAGTGGGCATGGGCTTCTTGAAGATACATTTTAGCGGGTCCATCCTGGATATGATATAGGTAGTGTAGGCACAACAATAATGCCTCAATTTCTGAGCTGCCCAAGTTAGAGCACAACAAGTTCACTCTAATAAAGAATACTTGACCTCGTACGGGGTGAACGTCTTGCTGAGATAATAGATGGCTTGCTCCTTTCTCCATGTTTTATCATGTTGTCCCAGAACACAACCAAATGCTCCATCCAATACCGCATGGTAAATTAAGAGAGGTCTTCTTGGCTTGGGAGGAACCAAGACTTGCGGTATTGACATGTATTCCTTGATTCTCTCAAAGGCTTTCTGACAATCGTCGGTCCATCTAGTAGCAACATCTTTATTTAGCTTTTTAACTATGGGTTGACAAATGACTATGAACTGAGCTATGAACTGACTGATATAGTTGAGTCTCCCCAGGAAACCCATCATATCCTTCTTGTTCTTTGGTGGTGGAAATTCTTGAATGGCTTTGACCTTTGATGGGTCCAATTCTATCCCTCGATGGCTTACGATGAAACCTAGTAGTTTCCCAACAGGAACTCTGATTCAATTTCATGTTATATCTTCATAGTCTGTTGAAGAACTTTCTCAGGTCTTCCATATGATCAGTGGCTTTCTTGGATTTGATGATGACGTCGTCCACATATACCTCGATCTCCTTGTGTATCATCTCGTGAAAGATAGTATTCATAGCCCTCATATAGGTGGCACCGACATGCTTCAACCCAAATAGCATACTTTTGTAACAATACATCCCCAACGGCATGATGAAAGCCATTTTCTCTACATCTTCCTCATCCATCCACATCTGATGATACCCAATGAAACAATCAACAAAGACTGCATCTCATGCTTGGCGCAGTTGTCGATAAGAATGTGTATGTTTGGCAAGGGGAGGTTATCTTTGGGACTAGCCCGGTTGAGATCCCGGTAGTCGATACAGATTCTAACCTTCCTGTCCTTCTTTGGTACTAGTGTGATGCTGGATACTTTACCACTTTGAGAACCTCAGCTTTGACTTTCTTAGTGTAAGGCCCCGTAAAATTTTTGTGCATAAAAAACTAGTAGATGTGGTGTCATGGTCCGAATGATGTGTTAGGAATGCGTAGAATTCTTCGCGGCGAGCTTGCGAGCCGCGGTTCGGACCCTTGGTAGTGATTTAAGTTTCAAAAATGTAGAGAAATAATTTTTCCGAAAAAGTGTCAAATATGCGGTCAAGAATGCGACCGCAAACCTGACATGCGGACCGCATTCTGACCGCAAATCGTTCCAGAGAGTTTCTCAAAATCCGTCAAATGTGCGGTCGATATGCGATCGCATGTCAAATCTGCGGTGCATTTTGCGACCGCAGATCAAACATGCGGACCGCATTTCGGCCGCATTCCTTAACAGAAACTTGTAATTTTTGAGGCCATTTTGCGGTCACTTTGCGGACCGCATGTGTGTTCTGCGGTCGCATAGTGACCGCATAATTGACCCCGGCCCAGTTTTTGTAACATTTTGACCCGATCTCTTCTTTAATATAACACACCTCTTCTTCATTTTTATCATATCATCTCACCAAAAATTAGAGAGAGAAGAGAGGGTTTTTAGAGAGAGAAATCTTGTATCTTCAAGGATTGTTCCAATCATTTTAATTCCAAGGGATCCTAGGGCAAGGATTCAACTTCCCCAATATTTTCAAGGTAAAAACCCTAACTATTTTCTTTGATTTTCAGTTTTAATTGGGTAAAGAGAGGTTTGCATATAATAGCTTTTAAAAATAGAATTTTTACACTCATGCATGATTATTGAACTTGATTTCTAGTAAAAAGAAGTGAGTAGAAGTAAGAGTCTTCAAGAACAAGGTTGGCAAGAGTAAGATAGCTTGGGTAAGCATAAAGTAGGAAGTTAATGGAAGAAAACTCATCACCAGGTATGTATGGCTAATTTTGATTCTTGTGAAATCGCCCTTATGTGTAAAATTGTTTGGCATGTGTTGATTTGAGAAATTGTATGTGATTAATTGATGTTGTTGTTGGATATTCAAAGTTGTTGTTGAACTATGAGTGTTGTGGTAAGAAATATGAACCGAAAGGTAAATGAGAGTTGAATTGGGTAAAGAATTTGTGAATAATGATTATGATGGCCTATATGGCACCTTGTGGAAAAGAAATCGAAACACTTGAGAATTGGTTTATTGTGGAAAGAAATGAAACACTTGAATTATGGAAAATTGCTGAATATACATGTGTGAATATTCTTGAATGTGGAAACATTGTAACTTGGTTGTGATATTGGCTTGAGAAGAAATTGAGAACATGAAACAATGTGCAAGTTGCTTATTTGAACTTGTTGAAATTGTGTGTAGTACCTTATCTGCTGTTTGAAATTGTTGTGTTTTCAACTGTAAGGCGGGGTCGTGTCGCGCGCCGCGGCGTGGTGAAATAAGGTTTGGGTTGGGGTGATAAGGGTGGCCGAGGTAATAAGGGTGGTCAGGGGCAATAAGGATGGAAAGCGATCGAAATCGCTATTGAAAATTGATACAAAAATCAATAATGTGAAATTGTGAAAGGAGACAGCAGGAGAGTTTGCAACTTGTGGGGCACTGATTGCTCCTTTGTTTGACTACTTGTGCTTTACGTGATTGATTGGTTATTGTTAAATTGGTTGATCGTAGAAAGTGCTTTGTGTGAGAATTATTTGAAATGAGGAAAAATGTGGAAACATGGTTGGGTGGCTTAATTAATTGTTGATGTAATTTAATGGCTTGAGTTTACTTGGGACAAAGTTTGTCCATACATACCGGTACAATTCAAGTGTACTGACGTCCCTTTTGCCGGGGGCGCTACATTCGTGTCATGATTGTAGGTGGATCAGTAGCAGGCACTTCAGCTCATCGGCGGTAGTATCCTTCTCCTTCCACTGCCCGTTTTGGTGAGCCCCTTTCTTCCTCGGGGCCTTGTGTGGTTCATGCCACTCGGTTTGGATTTCATTTTGGTTGTAAGGTATAGCCGGAGCCTTGTTACCGGCAAGTATTGTATTTCCCTTTTGTATCCTAGAGGCTCCGTAGACATGTAAACTGTGGGATTGTGGCCTATGTATATGTATGGGGCGTTGTAAATATAAATTATGAACTTGTTAGTAAATAAATCACATGGTTATGTTTATGCATTGTGAAATCAGTCATTGTTGGTAAGATATTTTGGTTAATGAGTAACAGTCAACACAGGGGTAACGCGTGGGAATGGAAGGCACCCAGGTCCGCTTGACTGGGGCAACCCGGTCAGGCGCCGGTCATGTCCCTCGATTTGGGGCGTGACACTTAGTAACCTCTTCTTTGATTTTCAAACTCATGTCAAGCTTGAATTTCCCGAACTTCTGCTTTACCGACGGACAAGTTGGATTTGTTGACCATTTGTGAGCTACAATAGATGTACTGTGACCAGTCATATCATTGTACGACCAGGCAAATATGTCCTCATATTCTTTCAAACTTTTTGCATATTCTTCCTTCTCTGATGGCGACAAGTGAACACTGATGCGAGTTTCTTTGACGTTCTCTGTATCTCCCAGATTAATGACCTTAGTTTCTTTCAGGTTGGACTTAGGTCTATTCTCAAAATTCTCAACCTCTCTGACGACCTATTCAGGTATTTCATCTTCTTCTGAGTCTATGTCCTTTTGTTGCATTGTTTCATTGCAAGTCACAATTGTTGGTTCATCATCAAAATAAGTATTAGTGATGCTGTATAAAATAGAGAAAATAATAAGCGAGATATATATGATAAACTGAAATGCTTTGATTAAATTCAAAATTGTTTGAAACGTCGGAGCTCCTTTTGAAATTAAAGACAACGCGGAAACAAAATCAACTAGTAAAGTAAACGAAAAAATGCGATGCATGCTGCTTTTGTTAAGCTTTGCTACCCCGAGGCCCTCCGAGCTCTGACGATCCTCATTGACCAGTTGTTGAGGCAGTCTCCCCTGTTTACAGCTTGTATGGAAGGACCTTCCTCCCCTTCCTCCTCAAAAAGAACAGAGCAGTCCATATTATCATCCTCCAGGAACAAATTCTTCATGGCTGCCAATGCTTCATCTTCTTCTAACCAATATATAGTATATGCCGGTTGGAAGATCTGTTCCAGGCTAGGTATCAGAAACTTCAATGGATAGTAGAGGCTGCTCCATAATGGCGACCAGTTCTAGAATTCCTCCCAATTATAGTCGTACCCTAAGCCAAAGGTAGTGACATGCTTCTTCAATTTGACAGGTTTAGTGATCCCTTGAAGATTTTTACTGAATCCCTTTCCAGGTTCGTACCTGCACCAATTCAGGATACTTCCGATCTTATTGTCCCACCACCTGTCTTTGTCTACACCGTTAACCCTATCAATGTGGTGGTATGTCTCTCTGTCTATTCTCCTTTTGCCCCGATCATTAGGATGGTCTGGCGACTGTATATGGGATTACTACCATCACCATGGATGATCACTTCTTGGTAATTCCATTTGAACTTTACCGCCTGATGTAGGGTCGATGCTATGGCTCCAGCAGTGTTGATCCAGGGGCGTCCCAATAGCAAGTTGTAGGATTCCAGGATGTCTATCACTTGGAAGTCAACGTCGAACCATGTTGGCCCCATTTGCAAGCACATGCCGATTTCTCCAATAGTGGATCCCTGGGTTCCATCGAGGCTTTGACATTGATAGCCCCGTCTTTGATCTCATGTAGGCCTTTTCCCAAATTTCTGAGAGTTACAAGTGGACAGATGTTGAGGCTCGATCCCCCATCGATCAGAACCCTGGTGATGAAATAATCTTCGCGCTGCACGGTGATGTGTTGTGCCTTGTTGTGGCGCAAACCTCATAGCGGAAATTCGTCTTTGTGGAAGGTTATTTTGTGGCTCTCCAGCACTTGTCCCGCCATATTTGCCATTTCACCTCCGGTTATATTGCTGGGCACATAGGCTTCACTCAGTATCTTCATTAAGTCATTCTTGTGAGCGTCTAAACTCTACAGAAGGGCCAGGATAGATATTTGTGCCGATGTTTTGTTCAATTGTTCAGTGACTGAGTACTCCTTAGCTTGTATTTTGTCCAATGATCATCAGGTCCTGTCTTAATGAAACGTCCCACTTGCTTATCAGATTTTGCTAGGTGCTCTGGGGGTGTAGACCTTTCATGTTCTAGTCATTCCTTGCACGGCAATTGTTTCTTCCGCCCTGGTCTTTCCTTCCCATCTAGCTTTGGCAGTGTAATCCCATGGTATGGAATTTGAGTGGAATGGTGTTATGTCAGTCATTTCCACTAGAATAGGCACCCTTGGTGGTAACACATCAACTTCAAAGGGTGTAGGTGCCTTTGGAACTCCAAATTCAACCTTGATTGGCTCGGACACCTTTACAGAAGGAGGCACTTCAAGTTCAAGAGGTATAGACATATTTACTTCGTTGTCCCTGGAGGGCTGGTTATGCACAACATTTGGGTTAAGGGTAAGAGCCGGTTTCTTTTGTTCATCCCCTTCGGCGATCAAACCTATCGACCCTTTGGGGTCCCAATCATCTTCATTGCTATAATGACCTTATTGTCGATTAGGATCTGAATCTTATCTTTCAATGAACGACACTCGTCAAGAGTGTGTCCCTTCATGCCAGAATGATACGCACATGTTTTGTTGGGGTTGACCCACTGGGAGGGATTTTCTAGAGCTTTGGCTGGGATGGGTGTGATGTAACCAGCAGCTTTAAGTCTTTCATATAGCTGGTCAATTGGTTCAGCGATGGCTGTGTATTGTTTGGGAGGTTTACGGTCAAAATTTGGTATGCGTCTTGGAAAATTTTGAAGGGTGGGTGGTGATTGGTAGTGAGAGGGTTGAGCATTATAAGCTTGGTAAACAGGTACTGTTGAGAGTCTCTAGGTGAGGTGGTTTGATATGTGAGAGGTGGAGAGAACTGGTAAACATGAGGTGGATATGAGGGTGTAGGTGCTTGGTAATTTGGGATAGGCTGATATGTAAGCGGAGGTGATGGCTAAGTGTGGTACTTTGGTGGTGAATTGGCTCCCTGTGCGACCGTCACGACGCCCACATCTTTCTTCTTGGATGCGCCACCAGTTTGTAAAGCCTTATTGGCGGCTTACAATGCTTCAAGATTTGTAACCATACCATTCTTAATGCCCTCTTCAATTTTTCTCCGAGTTTGATAATATCAGAGAAATTTTGAACTTCGATCAACGTCAGCCTCTCTTAATATTGGGGATCTTTAGCCCGAACGAAAAATCTATTCATATGCTCTTATTCTAGGGTTGGCCTGACCTTTGTAGCTTCTAACCTATAAATAGTGGCATACTCGGGGAATGTTTCGGTGGGTTTCTTCTTCAAATTTTGTATGTTTAATACATCCGGTGCATTCTCTGTATTGAATCAGAATTTATCTATGAAGTCTGATGCCATACCTACCCAACTTGTCCATTTCTTAGGATCTTGACTGATGTACCAGGATATGCATCTCCCATTAAGCTCCTCACGAATAGCTTCATGTGGATCTTCTCACCTCTTCCGACCCCAACTAGCTTATCGCAATAGGTCCACTAGTGGACTCTGGGATCTCATGTTCCATCAAACATTTTGGACCTTGAAGGTTTGTACCCCTCCGAAAGTTCAACATCTGGTTGAATGCACAAGTCCTCGTAATTCAGTCCTTCAATGCCTTTGTTACCTTCCATGCCCTGAACTCGGCTGGTTAACTTCTTGAGTTCTGCCGCTAAGTTCCTGATAAGGGATTCCTTATCATTAAACTCAGGTTCATTTAAGATTGGTTGGGTATAGTGGGGTATGATATCCACGTAAATAGAAGTGTTATGAAGATGGTCATTTGTGGTTCTCAGTGGCTCGAGAATGAGTAGTCGAGTGTTATTTGGAGTGTGGCATGTGTTGTAGTGAGTGGGTTGTATCTTTGATTGTGGGATGTTTTATGGAGGTGCGGGATCTTGGGTGTTGACATCAGGAGCGGTGAGGGAAAATGATAGGTTCGCCAAATTCCGAACCTGATGCAGTTCTTCTCGGAATTTCAACAGCTTTTGTTCCAGTTATGTAGTAGTTTCCTTAGCAATCGGGGTACCTTGAAGAATCTCAATCTCCTTTCTGGTTCTTGTATCTCCCATTCTACCTTTGTTCTTGTTCCGAATAGGACTCGGAGGAGTAGTAGGTGGAGGGCCCTTGGATCTTGTGGAGTATGCTGATGGTGCCAGAATGCACGAACTAACCTTTGGGGAGGGGAATAAAAATAAAAGAAAAACAAAAATATAACAAGTTAGTGCGGGTTCTGAGGAAAAACTATTGCGGTATTTAAACACGTTGTGCGGAAAAAATATAAATTGCGTGCTAGTTATTGTGCCTCGTTGTGCCCGAGGTAGGCCTAGCGACAAAAAGTATAGGAGAAATTATAATGCTAAATGCCTCATTTTGTTGATAAAAATAAGACGAATCCAAAATGACTCTAAAAATAGAAAGTAAATGTCACTATTGGCCATTGGCCTTATTACATCATTAAGGCAAATATAAAAGACTCCTGGCTATTTGGTCCCAGAAGGACCTTCCCTAGATTTGGCATCCTTGACTCTCTCGAACAGCTCCACAACCTCGCGTAGTCCTAGTAGTAAGTAGGCTCGGTCCAAATGTCCGCCTGCATTTCCTTTAGCGTTTTGGCAGTCCTCAATCCTTTTAATGAACTTTCCTTCCAGCTCTACTAGACCCCGCTCTAAATACCATAGCTAGTTGTTGGCGCTGACTACCATTTCTTTCCACTCCTCGATCAATTTCTGATGGGCTTCTTGTATTTCCTGATGCTCACTTTCACACTCTCGAATTCTCTTGCGTAGTTGATTATACTTAACTCGTGCTTCAGTGTGCTCGTCAATAATTTTGTGACCTCGAACGAATCCCGGCTGACCCATGCCATTATCTTCTAACCAACATGAATAGTGTGGTACACAACCGGCGCGGTACCTATCTGGCTCAATGGATTCTTTCCCCACAACGATTTTGCAATGCCATAAATGTTGAGCTTGGCACCTCTGAGGGCTATCGTCGTCCTGGAAATCGGCCCTGAGGTGGCTCGTTTGATCGACCCTTGGTATGATTTGTTTTCTTCCAGCTTGACCCATAGCTTGGAGAGGAACATAAGGACAAGTCCCTCTCAAACCAATCAGTATTCGAAATGGTGCGTCTTGAGTTCAAACAATAAATTCATCCGTGGGGAACCACTCAAACATCCATTACACCTGGTCTTCTTTCAGATTTTCGATCAATTCTACCCATTCTCTGGCATCCTCTGGCTGAGCGAATATCCTTGGCATATAATTCATACACCTCGGCTGGTGGAAGGTGATATGATCATCCCAATCTCTGCGTATGATCTCCTTTCGGTATTCCCTTTTCTGGAGGTATTCCATGAGCCAAAGCTGAAGTAGCATGTTGCAACCCTCAAAGTGACCCCCTTGTTGTTGACATTTGTTCGAAGCGCGGTATATCTAGGCGATGATCATAGGCACTATGCTGAAAGTTTGCCCACCGATCCCTTCCATCAAAGTTTTTGTTACCATGGCTAGTCTGGTGTGGATCCTAGCCTTCTTCATAGGGAATACGATCATCCCCAAAAAGTAAAACATGAAGACAAAGACCCTTCTATGGACATGCCCCAACGATTTGATAGTAAATTCATCTGAATAGGTGCGGTATGACTTTCTATGGTCGTACCTCTCATATAGATATTCAAATAGGATATACGAGTCTTTCAAGCATGTTAAGTCTAGATTATTTTTCAATCCCATCATCTTAAGAAAACCCTTCCTTTTTCTAGGGCATGAGAAAACCTGGAGTCTTCCAAGGAATTCCACTAAATCTCCTATCTTTTCAAGTAAAGGAGTCATTTCAAGATCACCAAAGAGGAACACAGATTTGTCACTATCCCAAAAATAATGTTGCAACCTCTATGATTTTGTTGTTAGGATGAATCTCTAGGAGACAAGGGAAATTCCCTAAGTACTTGCGGATTAGTGTTTGGTCACTAGAATGGAGGTCGTTCCACCAGTTCAGCAGCATTGGTTGAATGTTGGTTTCCATGCCAAATCTGGGGATCTCGTGCCTTATTTTTCGCAAAATAGAGTGTTAGGCCCTTACCCCCACTAGACTCAACTATTTAAATCAATAATTAGCATAGCAGTCACTTAAGTTCTCCAAATAAATGCACAGAACATGGAGGCATCCATTTGGGTTCTAAGGAAACCCGGTGGACTTTGGACAAGGCTATCTTAATAAGTCATTATGTGGAAAACATAACTGACTCGGTTAGGTTTGACCATGATGCATGCACAATTGAAACAGTGTAAGGTTTCTATTGAGGTATTCGATAGGTACCCTTGAGCGAACAACTCAAGAGGGAAAGGGATATAACTATCGACTGCATTGCTGATCGATTGGTTTTGCCGCAAATATGCCTTTGCCAAATTTAAGGGGTGATAGTATTGGAAGTGCGCAACTACTCATTATAAGCATTGCTATAGTATTTGTTTGGCACGAGTGGAATATGATGTTGAAAAATGCAGTTTACAAGAATGAAACATATTGTCATATATTTTCATGTTCATAAAGTTTACAATGATTGCTCATAAATTACAACAACATTACTGGAAAGTAGTAAATGAAAGTAATAAAAGAAAAAGAAACAAAAGAAACAAGTCAGTTCCAAATAAAGGCATCGAAGAAAAGCAATAAAATAAAGTAACAAAGTCATGTATAGTATGCAATGGTAAAAGCCTAGAGAAATCCCCAGCAGAGTCGCCATGCTATTGGCGCCACCTTTTTCCTCGTAGATTAGGGTTCACGACATTTAGGAAGACAACTCTTTCCCTTCTTTGGGAATTGGATTTTTTGGAGTTTGGAGAGTCGCCACCTATTGATTATAGTGCATTAAGACACTTTTAAAAAAATTAAAGATGAAGACCACAGTTTGGGTAAGGGCTTGAAATTATCTCGAGGGGAAGGTATTAGACACCCCTTAAGATCCACTAGTGTGGTTCCCGGCCATGATAAAACTGTGACATTAAATATAAGTACAAATAAACAAGTACAAAACTCACAAAAGGTTAAAAGAAGTGCTGAATTTTAGAAAGGAGCAGTTTGATAGAAAGAGTGTGCAAGAGAGGGAATAAGTCAAGTACTTAGTGCGAACAACCCAAAAATCATGTGAGAAACAAAAAATGAAAGTGCAATCGCTTTTACGATTCAAAAAATTGTTAAACTAATAAAACGAGAAAGGGGGTCCTAGGTTTATACATTACATGGATCATTCGCGCAACACTGGTACCCAATTGTACGCAAAATGTTATCGTGTAATCATCATCTCTATTTCTACCCTTCCCACCCCATTAAGGTATTAATGCTCGGAACGGTATCGTTTACTTATCGCATGCTACTACCCGCCCCAATTCTATCAGTCCTGGGGCATTAGGACTTGTAATCCTAAAGGGAAAAAAAGGGATAGAGGCCTCTGTGGAGTTTAAATGATTAAATTCTAGCTCAACATTCAAAACAAGTATCAAGTAAAAGGGAAGAACAAACAAGCAAATAATGCTTAAATTGACCCCATAAGTCAAATAATCATATAGTTTAGCATGCCTAGACAATTACTGATTTTGTCTTAGATTAAAATTAAGTAGCGAGTGGACTGGTTCAACACATATGTTTAGACAGAAAGTCTGCAATAAACAACTCAGATATAGTTGTCAGGGACTGACTTAATGATTAATTAGCCAACCTTTTGTTTATGAGTTGAAATTAAAACTAGGCATAGGATCTATTGGTTTCAGGAAAGATGCGAAGAGTTACCAGTAGTTTAAGAAAAGGAGCAGACAGATTAAGATGGTTGGGAGTTTCAGGAAAGTGCGGATTGATTATAGAAAAGGTTTGCCAATTTTAACCGATTTCAGAAAAAAGGGTAGAAAAACTGCCAGTTTTAGTAAAATAGACACGAGTTCCAGCAATTGATATTTAAAAAAAAATGATAAGGCTTTTAAAAAATCAAAATTTTCTATAGGGATGCTTTCTATACATTTGCTGATTTAATACCTTTTCAAACATTAATAGAAAGTCTTATACACATGATGCCTATATGCAACCTTATTATTAAACATTCAAACGGTTTTCCTAATGACATTTGTATATGCAGAAATGCAAGATCCTATGGACATGTTCTCTATATGTGTAATTATAGAGCATGAGTATTAAATCCTATCGACATGCTTTCTAGGTGATTTTGCTGTAAGGTTAAGTGTTAAATCCTATATGCATGGTCTCTATATGATTGAACCAATATTAAGGACCCTATAGGCAGGATTTCTAGTTTGATTAAAAAAAATCCTAAGTCATGATTTCGAAAGTAAAGACCTCTCCCACACCATTTTACTATACTCCCTGAGTTTCATACAAGTTATTAAAACCCAATAGATCAAACTATAAATTAAAAGTACATCAATAACTAACAGCTAGATCTGACCAGCCTAATTCAACCTTAATGTCTAATAATATGCGATTGAGCCACTTCCGAGATCCAGATTTCCAAAGCCTTCTCTTTGTCCAGGATATTTCAAAGTTCCAAGGAATCTCATAGGTTCCCGACATTTCTTACACCCACCCCTGTCCACTTGTTTGGTTAAACAAGTTAGGAGCAGACCCTTGAAGGTCAGACCAAGGTTTGTATAGTGATTAGGACACTATCAAACCCAAGTCCAAGGCTCAGACACATAAAATGGGAAAAGGAATGGGAATTGATTGAGTCAGGGATTCACAAAACCCATTTCAGAATCATTGACATCAATATTGGGGTATTGTTATGCCCTGTACCATAACTCACATACAAAGGGTAAGGGAATTCCATAAGAACAATAATGACATAAGCTGCAGAAAAACAGTAAAGGAAAGCATAAGAGAATTAGGATGTGAAACACATAATAGAGAAGCAGTATTTAAAATGAGATGGACATAGCAGAAGAGAAGAAAACGAATGCAAAATAAAGTAGAGTAAATAAAGTCCACAGCAGCACAAACATCAGAAAGAGATAGATTTTTAAGTGAGAGTGAATTGTGAACTCAGATTGTGTTCTGTGTTCATCTGTTTAAAGAGAAGGGAGAAGAGTATTTATAGTATGAAAGTCATGAGAAATAAGGTAAGAAAATACTTAAAGTCTGATATTCAATCAATCGTATAAGACTCCCTTTAATTGAGGGATTCAAATTCAAACGGGTAAAACAATTAAGAGAAGGGATTTTGAAAAAATATTTTCCCAGCAGTATAATAAAGGGTAAGTACATAGATGCTATTTAAGGAAACAAACCAATAGTACACGGTTTGTAAGAAAAAGGAAAGGAAATCAATCAGTAAAACCAAAATTACATGCTTACCCGAATGAATCAGGTCGAGAAAAAGGGCAAAGAAAGGTTCACTTAGGGAAAATCAAGAACAATCAAGTAAACACCATCAAAGGGATTTAGAATCAATTAGTAGTTGGCAAAACCTTTTGAAAGAAGAGTTCTCATATATAAAGTACACAAACATGTGAAGCAAGAAGAGACTGTCGAGTTATGTAAAAGAGAGAGGAGTTCAAAATAAAAAAAATCAGAATCATAAGCAAAGAGATACAAGTTCAATTTGCAGACTGATAGTGATTCTAAGAGTCCGGGATTCCAAACCGGCGCCTTAACTCGACCACAAGGAATCAAAATCATCAAAGGAAACCCCAAATCCCAGGGTTTCAAAATTGAATCAAACATGGAAGTGAGAAAGCAATCCATTTGCTTCAAAGTCTCGACAAGACATATATGGTAGCATGTTGAATGACAAAGGAAGAAGAACCATGAAGAACATATTTTGAGAAAACCCGGAACCTAAACAAGTTTAGAAGAAGGAGATAATACAGATGTGAACATAAATAGATGAAGCATGTAAGAACATGAACAGAGTCCAGTAAACAAAATCAAATAACTTAATAGTAAACACATATAGTAAAAGAGTAGAGCAAACATGACAAAGTTTAACAGGAGTAACATGCATAGTAGAAAAGAAAAGGTAGAAGACAGTACATGCATAATGAGGAAATCACACGAGTAGGGTATGAACAAACACATATAAAGCAAAGAAGAATAAATATCAGAAAGATTTCCCCCCCAAAAAATCCTTTCAGAAACCCTAAAATTGAAGAGAAACGATTTTGAAAAGAAGCTTTTGGGGAAAACACCTGAGATGGCAAGAAAAGCATAGATATCGTATAGATGTAGACAAATAAGGATGAAATAACCTTAAAAATATTTGGGCTACGGTGAAATCCTAGAAATGAGAAAGGCTTGGAAACAAGTCCGATCTCGAGTCGAAGAGGTCAAGAGCCAGGTCCCTAAGCCTTGGATATGCAGGAGCAAGGCTGGAGATGGCCAAAAACCTGGAATTGGTGAAGTCTGAGTTAAGACCTTTGAAGTCTGGCCTTAAACCTTCGAGCATCAGGCATGTAGGAGCAGCATGACGTGAGTATAGGGTTTCCATGGCTTGAGAATCCATGGATTCTGGTGAGTTTTGGGGTGAGGATAACGAGAAGCTGCTAGGGTTAGGGGAAGAGTCGAGAAAGTCTAAAAGATAAGAGGATCCAAAGGCAGTTACCAGAAGGAAAAGAGGGGATTAGGGCTGAGTTACGAAAATTAAAAAGGAAATAGGAGATCGTGATCGTTGATCGATTTGATCTACGATCTGGATGAAAAGGAGCCTTGGGTCGGGTAGGATAAATGGGCTGTTGGGTTGGGTTAGACAAGATTGGGCTAGTCTGATTTTAAGCTTGAAACTGGGCTAAAAATTGAAATGTAAATGGGGGTACAATTGAAACGAATTGGGGTTATGTTTTTAATAGCAAGTTTTTTTTTTAAATAGTAAAAATGATTTTTAAATTAAATTAAAAGTACTGAGTCAGTAAATACCATATAAATATTGATTTAACAATATTAGAACCAATTTTACAATTATAAAATGCAGTTATTAAGATAGGCTAAACTTGCAATTACATGCGATTTAACTTTAAGTACCAAATAAATTTATAAAAATATACAGAAATCACCTTAATTATACTTTGTTGTAAATACGAGAATGAAAAATTTTGGTTCTAATTATTGAATTTTATACCATTAAAATAGACCATATATTAATTTTAAAATCTTACAAATAATGAAAAATACCAAAATTCTTGGCCATGCTTATATATGTATGTATATGTTATTTTGAAAGTATTTTGGGTATATATAAAATACTCAGGGAAAAATTAGGTATCAACAGAGATGAGGAGTGAGATTTGTTTCTAGGAAGGCAGCCAGTGTGGCCAGGCGGGTTGAGATAGTTTTATCTCAAGAAGGTGGTCAAGGGTCTGACAAGAGGCCTCATCATTCAGGCATATTCAATTTCGCCTCGTCTAGAGACAGGGATTCGTATGGTAGAGGCCATCCTCCTAAGCCTTTTCAGTCAGTACTACATGTTTCTCGCGATGCTTTAGGTGGTTGGGGTTCTCACATATAGTATTCTGATTAGTATTCGTACAGTGCACCACCAGATCCTATCAGTGCACCGCCACTCCAGAGTTTTTAGGGTGGCCAGTCAGGTTATCAGGGTCAGTAGCCTCAGCAGCCGAGGACTTGTTATACTTGTGGTGATATGTGTCACATTGCTAGATTTTATCCTCGAGCATCGAGTAGCTCTCAGCATCCAAGTTTTGTGCCATGGTTTAAGCACTGTGTGTTCTACAGCCTGTCCCGCTAGCCAGATGTAGGGGTAGAGGTGCTAGAGGTGGAGATAGAGGTTCTAGAGGTGGAGCTCAGGCTGCTAGGGGTAGAGGCCAGCGAGCAGCAGGCCGTTCTAGAGATGTAGTCTATGGTGGTGGGGCCTAGCCCCAATTTTATGCTCTTCCAGCCCACCCGAGGCAGAGTCGTTTGATGCGGTCATCATAGGTATTGTTCCAGTTTGCCATAGAGATGCAACAGTGCTATTTGATCCATGGTCTACATACTCTTATGTGTCATCTTATTTTGCGCAGTATCTGGTCATGCCAGTGATTCTCTGAGTGCTCCTATTTATGTGTCCACCCTGGTGGGTGATTCTATTATGGTATAACGTGTTCATCATTATTGTATGGTTGTGATTGGGGATCTTGAGACCCGAGTGTAGACTTATTACTGTTATACATGGTCGATTTTAATATCATACTGGGGATGGATGGGTTGTCACCTTACCACGGCATCTTGGACTGTCATACCAAGACTGTGACCTTAGCCTTACTGTGTCTACCTCGTTTAGAGTGGAGAGGGACTCCTGTTCATTCTACTCGTAGTGTTATCTCATATATGAAGGCTTGGCGAATGGTTGAGAATGGGTGTTTGGCCTATTTGTCATATGTTCGTGATTCTAATATCGAGTTTCCTTCTATTGATTTTATGCCTGTAGTTCATGAGCTTCATAAGGTATGTCCTTTAGACCTGCTGGTATATGCCACCCAACAAGGATATTAATTTTTGCATTGACATGGCTTTGAGCACTCAGCCCATTTCTATTCCACCATATCATAGGGCCCCACCAAAGTTGAATGAGTTAAAGGAGCAGTTGCAAGACTTGCTTCATAAATGCTTCATTAGGCCCAGTGTCTCGCCATGAGGTGTGCTAATGTTGTTTGTCCAAAAGAAGGACTGTTAGATGAGATTGTGTATAGATTACCGATCATTGAACAAGGTCACAATCAATAATAAGAACCCATTGCCTAGGATTGATGATTTGTTCGACCAGCTTCAGGGTGCCCAACTATTGTCTAAGATCGACTTGAGATTTGGCTACCATCAGTTGAAGATTAGGGCATCCGATGTCCCTAAGATAACTTTTCACAATCGGTACGAGAATTATAAGTTCTGGGTAATGTCATTCGGATTGACGAGTGTCCTAGCAATTTTTAGGGATTTGATGAACCGGGTGTTCAGGCCTTACTTGGATTCGTTTGTGATAGTGTTCATTGACGATATTTTGATTTATTCCCGCAGTTAGGAGGAGCATGACCATCATTTGAGAGTGGTTCTTCAAACCCTGAGAGATAGTCAGTTGTATGCTATGTTTTTGAAGTTTGAGTTATGGTTGAGTTAAGTTGCTTTCTTGGGTCATGTGATGTCAACAAGGGTATTAAGGTAGATCCAAAAAAGATAGAGCCAGTCAAGAACTGGCCTCGACCCTCATCAACTATAGAGATCCGGAGTTTCTTGGGTTTGGCAGTATATTATCGTCGGCATGTGGAGAGGTTTTCATCTATTGTAGCCCCGATAACTAGGTTAACCCAAAAAGGTGCCCAGTTTTGGTGGTTGGATTAGTATGAGGCGAGCTTCCAAAAGCTCAAGACAACTTTGACTACAGCGCCAGTGTTGGTTTTACCCACAGGTTCAGGCCCATATAAAGTTTATTGTGATGCATCTCAGGTTGGGCTTGGTTTATTGTTGATTAAGAATAGCAAGGCCATTTATTATGCTTCGCATCAGTTGAGGATTCATGAGAAGAACTATCTAGTCCATTATTTGGAGTTAGCAACCATTGTTCATGCACTGAAGATTTGGATGCATTATTTGTATGGAGGGGCATGTGAGGTGTTCACGGACCACAAGAGTTTGGAATACTTATTCAAGTAGAAAGAGTCAAATTTGAGGCAGAGAAGGTGGTTGGAGCTATGAAAATATAATAATGTCACTATCTTATATCATCCAAGAAAGGCCAATGTGGTGGCTGATGATTTGAGTAGGAAGTCAGCCAGTATGGCAAGTCTTGCGTATATTCCGGTAGATGAGAGGCCACTTGCTTTGGATGTCCAGGCTTTGGCCAATCAGTTCGTGAGGCTGGATGTTTTTGAGCTCAGCCGTATATTAGCTTGCACAGTTTCTCGCTCTTCTTTGTTGGAGCGTATCCGAGATCGGTAGTATGTTGATCCTCGTTTATATATACTCAGAGATACGGTGCAACATGGAGATGCCAAGCAGGTCACACTAGGAGATGATGGAGTTTTAAGGATGCAGAGTCATATTTGTGTGACTAATATGGATGGACTTCGGGAGTTGATTCTAGAGGAGGCATGTAGTTCCCAGTACTCTATTCATCCAGGCACCACCAAGATGTATCAAGATTTGCAATAGCATTATTGGTAGAGGAGAAAGAAGAAGGACATTGTTGCATATGTCGCTTGGTGTTTGAATTGTCAGCTGGTTAAGTACGAGCATCAAAGACCTGGTGTTCTGTTCCAAAAGATTGAGATTCCTGAGTGGAAGTGGGAATGAATCACTGTCACACCTCTTTTTTTTTTACTTTTAAATAAGTATACCCCGCTATTTACTAATACACCCCAGGAAGGGATATAATAATAATAACAAGGAAGGAGTTTTTCCACTTTAAGGACAATCGGAACAAGATTTATTTATTAAATTTCAGAGTTGCCACTTGGGAAAATAATGGTGTCCCAAGTCACAGGTTTAATCCCGAATCCAAGGAAATTATGACTCTGTTTTAACAATCCGTGAATCTAGAAATCCGGATAAGGAATTCCGTTAACTCGGAAGAAGGTGTTAGGCACTCCCGAATTTCGTGGTTTTAGCACGGTCGCTCAACTGCCATATTGGTAATATCTGATTTCCTTATATGCTTTAGTTTCAAATGCTATTGATGTTCCACTTTGGTTAATTTTAAAGATTTTTGCGACGTTGCGAAAATGCATTTCGAATCACACCACAACCAGTACGCCTATGACCTTGATGCATTTCAGCTTCGCCGAGATTTTGATTTGAGTCACATAAATGTGCACTCGTATTAGGAATGTATATTTATTATAAATTGTTCCCTAAGGTGTCTACATCTTATTAATTTTGGGAGAGACCGTGAAATTTGCTAAATGGTATTTTCGATTTCTAATATTTTTATAAGCAGTCATGGAGGGCCCCGCAACTATGCCTTTGTGATTTAGCGAGGCTTATCTCCGTTTTTATTAAGGTCTTTTCCTAAGTATACTATATTTTCTATTTTTCTATTTTTTTCTAAGGTATAAATGTTTCAGATTTTATGTCATTTTTATATCATTCGTTTTTGGGATTCAGATCCCTTTTATACGCTATTGGGCCTGAATTCCAGGCTTCCTCACATTATCGCACCCAGGTGCAGCTGGATAGTATGGTTCCAGCTATCATTTCGTTTCTATCCCAAGGCATTAATGCCATGTCAATTGGATCTGGGCCCGTATTCACGGCGAGGCCCAGTTTACTTATGTCTAAAGCGGAATTAAAGCAGATCAACATTTAAACAACAATACCACGAACAAATACTTAACAATTAACTATTTCAAATAATGGCAAATTTCATTTGATACTTACTGATTTCAATATTGTCAATTAACTAAAACGTGTCAACACTAGTTTAATCGACTTGTTACTATTTAACTACTACATTAACAAAGTATGAATCTACGAACTATCTATTAATTGAGACACTATTTACGGAGTTATTATTGCTCTCATTAAACTGAAAACAATATTCTAAGTTTCAACTAGACATGCTTGAATTACCGTTGTTGTTACAACCATATTCATGTCACGATATCACAACAACTTAATACGAGTTCTGTAGCTAAACTAATTTCAATAGTGATATAACAGTAATCACGATTTAAAATCCAGCTACTCACGCTTTTTGAATTAATTGATGCTGATTCAAAAATTGGTTAACGAAAATATCTAAGTATTAATATTACATGTCCAATTTCAGGATAATTATGAATCTAAGTGTATTAACTGTGTTTTAGCTGGTTTAATTTTAGGTGATAATTCCTTACGTAGCTTGTTTATCCTATTGTTATCGAGTTAAAATATATTTCTAGTCTATGAATTATTACAACGAAATCCTAGATGAATTACAGAGATCTAGATACTTCTAAACTACATACTAGAATACAAGTACATGAAAATTCATATAACACAATTGTATATAATTTTCTCCAATAAGCAGCTCATTACAACTTTAGGTCAAAACTGTGTACCTGGTTCAAAACAAATCGATGAGTCTAGAGTTTGGAGAAGAAGAATAGTCAGCAATACAACAACAGCAATGAGGCGATTCAATCACAACAAACAACTATCAAAAACTCCAAATATAAAACCCAGTAAATCAACCCAAGTAAAATCAGAGAATCGAGAAAAGTCGAGATGAATTGATGAAGAATCGACCCACAAAAATCCCAAAACATCACTCAAGTTAATTAGCTTTCCTCAATGTGTGTTACCCTTAGTTGTATGTTTTAGACCTTTTAGAACTCTTTTCGATTTTAAAATCTGGACTAATCTCTGAATTTTCAAAATCCAGCCCCTTTTCAGGCTTAATAGAAGTCTATTTATAGAGTTATTTTGGGGGAAATTGGGGGAAATTTCAAATATTTTCTATTTCCTTCCCCTTATTCTTTTCAATTAGCTACATTATGTTTTATTAGAATTGTATCGAACTGCCTTAGAACCCCTGCTAGAAGGTTCTAGGCAATTCTATTGGGTTCTATTAAGCATGTTTTACCCAATTAGCCTCACTTGCTAAGATTTATTACACTATTGCCTTTTAGTTCTACCCAGCCTGCCCTTTATTTTCTAAGTAATTGCAGAAATACCAAGTACTAAAGTCACTTTATCCTTATAGGCTCTATTTAATCTACAGAAATACCCTTTACTATTCCCCTTTTACCCTTTGTATTTAATAAATATTACCCGACTTGCCTTAGGTATGGCAGAACTAGGGTAAGTAATTATTTAACAAGTAGCCACTAATTAGAAATGTTTTATGACTTAACCAATTTGGACCAAACCTCTTTTCATTATTAGCCACCACTTATCAGAAAATAACCATTTATCAGAATATGACCACTATTTAAAACATAGCCACTTATTAAAAGCATAGCATAGCCACTTAATCAACACTGAGACTTAATTCACAAACGTAGCCATAAAATCTTTATACTCATGACCCAAATAACATAAGCAATCAAAGGTTCAGAGTTGAACTCACATACAAATCAAGTTACAAATATAGCCAGATTCATGTTGTTTTGCACATATAGCCTTAATCACGAATTAATTTTCAATTAATTAGCACTTAGAGGAGAAATTTGATAATGGTTGATTTCCAACTAACCAAAACTCAAACGAGACAGAGTATAATGAACAAAACACATAAAACAAACTAATTAGGACATGATTCATGCGTAGTTAATATCAAAATACCTAATAACACTTAGAAAATTTCAGGCATGTGTAAGATTCAAGGCTCGCATGAACAGGCAGAGATAGATTTGTATTTTTAAACATGCATACGAAACATGCTCAGATAATCATAGAAGACATGTAAAGAAGCATTTTTCCAAAACACATAACAACCAAAAATAGAAAGAGAGGTGGGAAACTTAGCTTTTTTGGGCTTTTTTCTTTTCCTTTTTCCTTTTATTTCTTTCTTTTATTCTTTCTTTCTTTTTTCTTTCTTTTCATTTTTCTAGATTTTCAGAACTCTGAAGACGTTTGGTGTTTTGAGTTCTGGATCTTTCAGATGGGGCTTTGGGTTCGATTTAGGTGTATATGAAGGGTGGTCTGGAGACCTAGTGTAGTATTTTGGGGGGTGGTGTTAATTTTGGTACTCGCCAGAGTAGGGTTCCGGTGAGTGTTTTTATGATATTCGACACGCTTGAGGGTGATTCGAGGGAAACCACCCAAATGGGGTGGTAGATCACCTCAAAATGGTTCAAGGGTGTTAATATAGGACCTTGGTTCATACTTTGTAAGGTCGCCGGTTAGGGTTCCGGCGACCAGAGTTTCAAGAACAGGGAGGTTGTTAGTTTTGGTCGAGGTTTTATGGTGGCTTGAAGGTTTTTTGGGTGATGGAGATGGTGTTTGAGGTTTTCCTGAGCCGGAGACGACGGTTGAGGCATGATTTTCCGGTGGTCTCCATGAGACTAGAGGAGGAATAAGGTGAGTCTAGAGGCGGCTAGGTTTTTTTATGGATTGTATATGTGTGTATAATGGTCTGAATGAACGAGAGGGTATGATATATATTGATTATACGATTTTGATCCTTGGTCGTTGGATTAAATCGAATGAATGGCCAGGATTATTGTGCCCTCAAAACGTTGTCGTATGGTTTAATGAAAGGTTCCCTTAGGTCTGTTAGATTATATGCTTGGACGGCGGGGATTAATTTACCTAAGCTACGTCGTTTGGCCTTAATGAGACATTGCCCTCATCCGTTTGATCTATTGTATTGGACGACTATGATTAATTCTATATACGACGCCCTTTAATTTATAGAGGAACCGCCTCATCTGGTCCATTCGATTCAATTCATCAACGGTTGGGATTTATTTGGTTGGTACGGCGTCGTTTGGTACATCCCGGGCAGACCAGGCTTATTTCGTTTGGGCCTAGTCTGTATTTTTGGCTTGGTATATGTATTCCCATGTATATTTAGCCAAAATTCATATTGTATTTTGTATTTTGACTTGTATTTTATTTATTTCTTGTATTTTCTTTTTGTATTTTGTATTTTCTTTTTGTACTTGTTTTATATTTGTTTACTTCTCATTTTTCGCATTTAGTTTTCTGATATTTTTTGCATTTTTACTTTTATTTTCCGGTATTTTTGCATTTTACTTGATTTTTTTGAATTTTAACATTTTTTCTGTTATTTTCCAATTGATTTCTTCAATAATTTCATTTCAATTTTATTTTCAAACAAAAACACTGGTATTTAAACTTAATCACACAATTACAAACAAAAATCATTTTTGTATTATTCACAATCACTATGGATTTCGTTGTTGGGCTTCCACGAACTCAAAAAACGTTCGATGTAGTGTTGTTATTGTTGATAGGATGACTAAGTCATCACATTTCATTCCAATGGCAGTCTCCTATTCTTCCGAGAAGTTAGCTAAGATCTACATCCGAGAGATTGTCCGTCTTTATGGTGTGCCCATTTCTATCATCTCGGACCTAGGTACGCAGTTTACCTTACATTTCTAGAGAGTAGTTTAGTGAGTATTGGGAACAAGGTTGATTTGAGTAAAACGTTTCATCCTCAGATGGATGAGCAGTACAAGCGGACTATTCACATTTTGGAGGATATGCTCCGAGCTTACATAATTGACTTTGGAGGCTCATGGGATCAGTTCTTACCTTTAGTAAAGTTTACCTACAATAATAGCTACCAATCGAGTATTTAGATGGCTCTTTATGAGGATTTATATAGTAGGCAGTGACAGTCGCCGGTTGGATGGTTTGAGTCGGGAAAGGCTCGGTTGTTGGGTACGGATCTAGTATAGTGTGACTTGGACAAGGTCAGGATTTTTCAGGTAGGCTTCATACAGCTCAGTCCATGCAAAAACGTTATGCTGACCGTAAGGTTCGCGATTTGGCATTCATGGTCGGTGAGCGGGTATTGCTTCGATTATCGCCTATGAAGGGAGTGATGAGATTTGGGAAGAAGGAAAATTTTAGCCTAGTTTCATTGGCCCGTTTGAGATTCTTGATCGAGTGGGAGAGGTGGCTTAAAGACTTGCATTGCCGCTGAGCTTATCAGCCGTGCACCCAATGTTTCACGTGTCCATACTTCAAAAGTATCATAGTGATCCATCCCACGTGTTAGACTTCATCACTGTCTAGTTAAACAAGACTTGTCCTATGAGGAGGAGCCGGTAGCTATTCTAGACCGGCAGGTCCATCAATTGAGATCAAAGAGTTTTCCTTATGTTCGTGATCAGTTGAGAGGTCACCCTGCTGAGGCATCGACCTGGGAGTCCGAGTTCGATATGCAGAGCCGTTATCCCCATCTTTTTCCCGACTCAAGTACTTCCTTTTTATTTCCGTTCAAGGATGAACGTTTATTTTAAAGGTGGGGGATGTGAGAAACCAAAAGTCATCACTTGTTTTAGAAACAAATTCACTATTTCAAGACCTAGAAACCTCTTTCTTACCTCACATCAATTTGCGTGCGCAATTGGGGTGCGCAGCCGAAAAGCCATTATATGAAAATTTGTCAAAACTAATGAATTTTGCCATTGAAATAAATTTAAGTTGAATTCAGTCAACATTTTGGGTAAACAGACCCAAATTCATGTTCCATGATCGTGGAGGTCCGTAAAAAATATGGAACTTGAGCGCATGCCCGGAATCGCATTTCGAGGTTCTTAGCCCAAGAAAAAATTTTTTAAAGAAAATTATTTTTCTGAAAAATACATGAGTTTTTGAAAATGAAATGTGTTTGAAATTTGATGGTATTGGTACCGTATCTTGGTTTCGGAGCCAGTACATATCTTATATGTGATTTAAGTTAAATTTGGAAGTTTGGTAAGAAACAGACTTGAAATGACGTGAATCAGACCTTATTTAAGAAAATTAGAAAATTTAATGTTCTTAAATGATTTCATGATTTTGATGCTAAATTCATAGCTGTTGATGTTATCTTGGTAATATGAATGTGCAAGCGAGTCTGTATGATAGTTTTGCACTTGAGTGCATGTTTGGTTTTGAGTCCCGAGCGCTCGGGTGAGTTTTAAATAAGCCACGGAGTGAAATTGGACTTCGGGAAATTGTTGGTGTGCTGCAGGTGTGTATCAAGCCTCTGATATCGCATTTACGAGATCAAGCATCACAATTACGATGCAAGTAGGGTTCGCAAAAGCAAGAAATTTATTGCAAATGCGAAGACCCCCGGGCCAGCCATATCTCGCAATTGGGAGGTACATTTCACAAATGTGAACGGTTCAGTTATACCTGAAGTCGCAAATGCGACACAAGTATAGCGAATGAAATATCGCAATACGACAGGCCTATCGCAAATGCCAAGAAGGCCTGAAAAATGACTTGGTCGCAAATGCGAAATTTTTTCCGCAAATGCGAGCTTAGTAGACTTCTAGGTTAGCAACTACGAACCATGGTTGCAATAGGGACAACAGAGACCTATACATTCATAACTTAGACGCATTTCATCCATTTTTAACACTATTTCAAAACCAAAACACCCAAGGGCGATTATTCAAAGGCAACTTCTTCTCCGAATCGATTGTAAGTAATTTCTAACTTGTTTTCTTTAATATTTCACATCTTTTCTCATGATTTCAACTCAAAAACTAAGGTTTTTTATGGGGGCAATTGGGTATTTTGTGTAGAACCTAAGTTTTTCAAAATTTGGGGATTTGGACCTTGATTTGAGGCCCAATTTCAAAAGAAATTATATATTTGAGTTTTTGAGCGAATGGTTGATCGGGTTTTGGTTCGACCCTCGGGTTTGACCATGTGGGTCCAAGGTTAATTTTTGTCTTTTTGGGAAAAATATTAAAAAACGTATTTCCATGCATTAGAATTGATTCATTTAGCATTTGTTGATTTAATTAAGTAACTTATGCCTAGATACGAGCAAATTGGTGGTAGAATCAAGAGGTAAAGCGATAGTTGAGGCTTGAACTATGTTCGTGGTATTGAGGTAAGTTTTTCGTCTAACCTTAGCTTCAGGATTAGGAGTTGTGTCCTGTTTTCTATCTATTATTTGTTGAGTACGACGTATATGCATGGTGACGAGTATCTATATGTTGGTGTCAAGCATGCCCTTGAGTCTTATGTTGTGATTAATGTGACTCTGTTTGTATTGTTCATTATTAATGTGCTGATTGCTATTGTTGAGCAAGGTTTGTGGAAGAATATTGGTATTTGTATATTGAAGAGCGTTGGCTCAAGTTGTAAAGTGATTTATGGAAGTATAATTGGAAATTTAACCTTATAGAGCATTGGCTCAAATTTTGAACCAAGTTGTGAGGTAAATGTGAAAATGAGAAGATGATTATGGTATGGATCCATTGCCAGGACATTGTGGCTTCCAATGTTGTTCTCTTATCGGGATGTTGTGGTTTTGATATTGTTCCATTGCTGGGACTCTATTATGATTAATGTATTCCTCGCCCTTATTATTTTTGTTTGTTGCTTGGGTGAGGAAGAGTGTAAAGCACGAAGGGTGGTTCCATGCATTATTTTGGTGAAAGAGTGTAAAACCACGAAGGGTGATGCCTTGTATTATTATTTTGTGAGGAAAAGTGCAAAGCACGAAGGGTGATACCGCACGATGTACCATTCCATACCGATTATATTGATTCCTGTGGTGAGGATGAGAGTAAAAGCACAAAAGGTGATGTCGTGCAGTTTTTATTGATTTTTATGGTGAGGATGAGAGTAAAAGCACAAAGGATGATGTCGTGCACTTGTTTTATTTCTGATTCTTATTAACAGTTGAGTTGTGGAGTCCCCTATATTATCTGCTTTCCTCCTGTTGTCATTTGGTATTTCCTGCTACATGTTCCCCCTTCCCATACTTAACTGTATATTTCTGCTTTTATTTTCTGTTGTATATTGTTTATCTTCACAGGTTTATTTTGTTATTCTAGTCCTAGCCTTGTCACTACTTTGCCGAGGTTCTTCGTCAGGAAAATACATTTTGAGTGGTTCGTATTCTCATTCAATGGGATTCTTGGCAAGGTGATATGCTATGGCTTGACCCTTGATTGCTTTCTAAGTCATGTAAACAATGTCGAACTCACTCAACAAGATTTGCCACTTGGCGAGCTTGCCAATGGGAATGGACTTCTGGAAGATATACTTCAGCGGGTCCATCTTGGATATGAGATAGGTAGTGTAGGCATAAAAATAATGCCTTAAATTTCTTAGCTACACAAGTCAGAGCACAACAGGTGAGCGCTAATAAAGAATATTGGGCCTCGTACGAGGTGAAATTCTTGCTGAGATAATAGATGGCTTGCTCCTTTCTCCCCATTTTATCATGTTGTCCTAGAACACAACCGAATGCTCCGTCCAATACCGCAAGGTAAAGCAATATAGGTCTTCCTGGCTCGGGAGGAACCAAGACTGGCGGCATTGATAGATATTCCTTGATTCTGTCAAATGCTTTCTGACAATCGTCAGTCCATCTAGTAGCATCGACTTTCTTTATCATTTTAAATATGGGTTCACAAATGACTGTGGACTGAGCTATGAACCGACTGACATAGTTTAGTCTCCCTTGGAAACTCATCACGTCTTTCTTTTTCTTTGGTAGTAGAAATTCTTGAATGTCTTTGACCTTTGATGGGTTCAATTCTATCCATGGGTCACGATGAACTCAGTAGTTTCCCAGCAGGAACCCTAAATGCACATTTGGCAGGATTCAATTTCAGGTTATACCTTCTTAGTCTGTTGAAGAACTTTCTCAGGTCTTCTATATGATCAGTGGCTTTCTTGGATTTGATGATGACGTCGTCCACATATACCTCGATCTCCTTGTGAATCATGTCTTGAAATATAGTATTCATAGCCCTCATATAGGTGGTGCCAGCATTCTTCAACACAAATGGCATACTTTTGTAATAATACATCCCCCACGGCATGTTGAAAGTCGTTTTCTCTACATCTTCCTCATCCATCAATTTTTGATGATACCCAGCGAAACAATCAACAAAGTCTGCAACTCATGCTTTGCACAGTTGTCGATAAGAATGTGTATGTTGGGTAAATGGAGGTCATATTTGGGACTGGCCTGGTTGAGATCCCGGTAGTCGACACAGATTCTAACCTTCTTGTCCTTCTTTGGTACAGGCACGATGTTGGATACTCTACCACTTTGAGAACCTTAGCTTTGAATTGCTTAGTAACCTCTTTTTTAATTTTCAAACTCATGCCGGGCTTGAATTTCTTGAGCTTCTGCTTTACCGGCGGACATGTTTGATTTGTTGGCAGTTTGTGACCTACAATGGATGTACTGAGACCAGTCATATCATCGTACGACCAGGCAAATATGTCCTCATATTCTTTCAAAATTTTTGCATATTCTTCCTTCTCTGATGGCGACAACTGAACACTGATGCGAGTTTCTTAGACGTTTTCTGTATCTCCCACATTAATGACCTCAGTTTCTTCCAGGTTGGACTAAGGTCTAGTGTCAAAATTTTCAACCTCTTTGATGACCTCTTCAGGTATTTCATCTTCTTCTGAGTCTATGTCCTTTTGTTGCATTGTTTCGTTACAAGTCACAGTCGTTGGTTCATCATCAAAATAAGTAATAGTGATGTTGTATAAAATAGAGTAAATGATAGAGAAAATAATAAGCGAGATATATATATGATTAACTGAAATGATTTGATTAAAGTCAAAATTGTTTGAAACATCGGAGCTCTTTTAGAAATTTAGGACAACGCGAAAAGAAAATCAACTAGTAAAGTAAACTAAAAAATGTGATGCATGCTGCTTTTGTTTAGCCTTGCTACCTCGAGGACCTCCGGGCTCTAATGGTCCTAATTGACGAATTGCTGAGATGGTCTCCCCTGTTTACAGCTTGTATGGAAGGGTCTTCCTCCCCTTCCTCACAAAAAAGAGCACAACAGTCCATATCATCATCCCCCAGGACCAAATTCTTCATGGCTACCAATGCTTCATCTTCTTCTGACCCATATATAGTATCTGCGGGCTAGAAGATCTTCTCCAGGCTAGGTATCGGAAATTCCAATGGATAGTAGGGGCTACTCCATAGTGGCGACCAGTTCTGGAATTCCTTCCAATTATAGCGGTACCCTAAGCCAAAGGTAGTGCCATGCTTCTTCAGTTTGACAGGTTTAGTGATCCCTTGAAGATTTTTACCGAGTCCCTTTCCAAGCTCGTACCTGCACCAATTTAGGATACTTTCGATCTTGTTGTCCCACCACTTGTCTTTGTCTACATCGTTGACTCTTTTGATGCGGTGGTATGTCTCTCCGCCTATTCTCCTTCTGCCCCCGATCATTGAGATGGTCTTGCGACTATATATGAGGTTACTACCATTGCCATGGATGATCATTTCTTTGTGATTCCATCAAATTTTACCGCATGATGCAGGGTCGATGCTACGGATCCAATAACGTGGATACAGGGGCGTCCCAACAGCAAGTTGTAGGATGTCGAGACGTCTATCACTAGGAAGTCGACGTCGAACCATGTTATCCCCATTCGCGAGCACATGCTGATTTCTCAAATACTAGATCTCTGGGATCCATCGAAGGATTTGACATTGATAGCCCCGTCTTTGATCTCGTGTAGGACTTTCCCCAAAGTTCTGAGAGTTACAAGTGGACAGATGTTGAGGCTCGATCCCCCACCGATCAGAACCCTAGTGATGAAATAATGTTTGCACTGCATGGTGATGTGCTGTGCCGTGTTGTGGCCCAAACTTTCTGGCGGAAATTCACCTTCGTGGAAGGTTATTTTGTGGCTCTCCAGCACTTTTCCCACCATATTCTCCATTTCACCCCCGGTTATATTGTAGGGCACATAGGCTTCGCTCAGTATCTTCATTAAGGCATTCTCGTAAGAGTCTGAACTCTACAGAAGGGCCAGGATAGATATATGTGCCGATGTTTTTTTCAATAGTTTAGTGACCGAGTACCTCTTAGCTTGAATTTTATCCAAAAATTGTCGGGTCCTATCTCAATGCAACGTCCCGAGGCTTGCTTACCAGATTCAGCTAAGTGCTTTGGGGTGTAGACCCTCCATGTTCTAGTCATTCCTTGCACGACAATTGTTTCTCATGTCCTGGTCTTTCCTTTCCTTATGACTTCGGTAGTGTAATCCCATGGTACGATATTTGTGTGGAATGGCGTTATGTTGCCACTGGAATTGGCAGCCTTGGTGGTAACACAACAACTTCAAAGGGTGTAGTTGCCTTTGGAACTCCAAATTCAACCTCGATTGTCTCGGACGCCTTTGTAGAAGGAGGCACTTCAAGTACAAGAGGTATAGACATATTTACTTCGTTGTCCCTGGAGGGCTTGTTCTGTACGACAATTGGGTTAAGGGTAATAGGCGGTTTCTTTGGTTCATCCCCTTCAGCGATCAAACCTATCGACCCTTTGGGGTCCCAATCATCTTCGATCTCGATCATAAGAATGTCTCCACCTTTGTGGTCAGGCAGGGGGTTGTTACGAACATTAATAGCAAGATCATTTGCTACAATGACCTTATTGTCGATCAGGGTCTAAATCTTATCTTTCAATGAATGACACTCGTCAAGGGTGTGTCCCTTCATGCCGGAATGATGCGTACAGGTTTTGTTGGGGTTGACCCACTAGGAGGGATGGTCTGGAGCTTTGGATGAGATGGTAGTGACTTAACCAGCAGCTTTAAGTCTTTTTATATAGCTGGTGAATTGGTTCAACGATGGTTGTGTATTGTTTGGGAGGTTACGGTCAATATTTGGTCTGCATCTTGGAAAGTTTTGATGGGTGGGTGGTGATTGGTAGTGAAAGTGTTGAGCGTTATAAGCTAGGTAAATAGGTACTATTGAGAGTCTCTAGGTGAGGTGGGTTGATATGTGAGAGGTGGAGAGGACTGGTAAATGGGAAGTGGATACAAGGGTGTGAGTGCTTGGTAATTTGGCATAGGCTGATATGTATGCGGAGGTGATGGGTAAGTGTGGTACTTTGGTGGTGGTTTGGCTCCCTGTGCAACCATCACGATGCACACATCTTTCTTCTTGGACGCGCCACCAATTTGTAAAGCCTTATTGGTGGCTTGCAATGCTTTAAGATTTGTAACTATACCATTCTTAATGCACTCTTCAATTTTTCACCGAGTTTGATGATATCAGAGAAATTTTGACCTTCGATCAACATCAACCTCTCGTAATATTGGGGATCCTAATCCCTGACGAAGAATCTATTCATCTGCTCTTCTTCTAGGGTTGGCCTGACCTTTGCAGCTTCTGATCTCCTACGAGTGGCATACTTGCAAAATGTTTCGGTGGGTTTTATCTTCAAATTCTGTATGTAGAATACATCCAGTGCATTCTCTGTATTGAATTGGAATCTATCCATGAAGTTTGATGTCAAACCTACCCAACTCGTCCTTTTCTTAGGGTCCTTACTGATGTACCAGGATATGCATCTCCCTTTAAGCTCCTCATGAAAAGCTTTATACGGATCTTCTCATCTCTTCCAACCCCAACTAGCTTATCATAATAGGTCCTCGGGTGAACCCTGGGATCTCCTGTTTCATCAAACATTTCGAACTTGGGAGGTTTGTGCCCCTCTGGAAGTTCAACATCTGGTTGAATGCACAAGTCCTCATAATTCAATCCTTCAATGCCTTTGTTACCTTCCACGCCCCGAACGCAGCTGGTTAACATCTTGAGTTCTACTACTAAGTTCCTAATAAGGGAGTCCTTGTCATCAAAATAGGTGCATTTGAGATTGGTTGGCTATAGTGGGGTATAGTATCCGCGTAAATAGGAGTGTTATGAAGATGGTCATTTGTGGTGCTCAATGGCTCGGGAATGAGTAGTGGAGTGTTATTTGGAGTATGGAATGTGTTGCAATGAGTGGGTTGTATCTGTAGTTGTGGGGTTCTTTTAGGTGGTGCGGGATTTTGGGTGTTGACATCAGGAGCGGTGAGGTAAAATGATAGGTTCTCCAAATTTCGAACCTAATCCAATTCTTCTCGGAATTTCAACAGCTTTTGTTCCAGTTGTGCAATAGTTTCCTTAGCAATTGGGGTACCCTAAGGAATCTCAATCTCCTTTCTGGTGGTTGCATCTCCCATTCTACCTTTGTTCTTGTTCCGGACATGACTCGGAGGAGGAGGAGGTGGAGGGTCCTTGGATCTTGTAGAGTATGCTGATGGTGCCATAATGAACGAACTAACCTTTTGGGGAAGGGAATAAAAATAAAATAAAAACAAAAAGATAACTAGTTAGTGCGGGTTCTGAGGAAAACATATTACGGTATATAAACACGTTGTGCGGAAAAAATATAAATTGCGTCCTAGTTTTGGTGCCTAGTTGTGCCCGAGGTAGGCCTAGCGACAAATAGTTTTGGGGAATTTATAATGCTAAATGCCTCATTTTATAAAAATAAGACAAATCCAAAATGACTCTAAATAACAGAAAGTAAATGTCACTATTGGTCATTGGCCTTATTACATCATTAAGGAAAAATATAAAAGACTCCTAACTACTTGGTCCTAGAAGGACCTTCCCCAGATTTGGAATCCTTGTCTCCCTCGAATAGCACCACCAACTCGCGTAGTCCTACCAGTAAGTAGGCTCGCTCCAGATATCCGCCTGCATTTCCTTTAGCATTTTGGCAGTCCTCGATTCTTATGATGAACTTTCCTTCCAGCTCTACTAGACCCCGCTCTAAATAACCTAGCCGGTTGTTGGCGCTGACAGCCATTTCTTTCCACTCGTCGATCAATTTCTGATGGGTTTATTGTATTTCCTAATGCTAAGTTTCACACTCTTGAATTCTCTTGCGTAGTTGATTATACTTAACCCATGCTTCAGCGTGCTCGTCAATAATTCTGTGATGTCGAACGAATCCCGACTGACCCATGCCATTATCTTCTAACCAACCCGAATAGTGTGCAACACAACTGGCGTGCTACCTATCTGGCTCAATGGATTCTTTCCCCAAAACGATTTTGCAATAACACAAATGCTGAGCTTGGCACATCTGAGGGCTATCGTCGTCCTGGAAATCGGCCCTGAGGTGACTCATTTGATCGACCCTTGGTATGATTTGTTTTCTTCTAGCTTAACTCATGGCTCGGAGAGGAACGTAAGGATAAGTCCCTCTCAAACCAATCAATATGAGAAATGGTGCATCTGGAGATCGAACAATAAATTCATCCGTGGGGAACCACTCAAACATCCATTGCACTTGGTCTTCTTTCAAAATTTTGAACAATTCTACCCATCCTCTGGCGTCCTCTGGCTGAGCGAACATCCTTCGCATATAATTCATACGCCTCGACTGGTGGAAGGAGATATGATCATCCCAGTCTCTGCATATTATCTCCTATCGGTATTTCTTTTTCTAGAGGTGTTCTATGAGCCAAACCTGGAGTAGGAAGTTGCAACTCTCAAAGTGACCGCCTTGTTGTTGACATTTGTTCGAGGCACGGTATATCTCAGCGATAATCATGGGCACTATGTTGAAAGTTTGACCACTGATCCCTTCCATCAAAGTTTTGGTTACCATGGCTAGTCTGATGTGGATCCTAGCCTTCTTCATAGGGAACACGATCATTCCCAAAAAGCAAAACATGAAGACAAAGACCCTTCTATGGACATGCCCCAATGAGGTGATAGGAAATTCATCTGAATAGGTGTGGTATGACTTGCTATGGATGTACCTCTCATATAAATAGTCAAATAGGATATAAGAGTCTTTCAAGCATGTTAAGTCTAGATTCATTTTCAATCCCATCATCTTAAAAAAACCCTTCCTTTGCGATTCTCGGGCTTGAGCAAACCTTGTGTCTCCCAAGGAATTCTAGCTAAACCCCCTATCTCTTCAAGTAAATGAGTCATTTCAAGATCACCAAAGAGGAACACAGATTTGTCACTATCCCAAAATAATATTGCAACCTCTATGATTTTGTTGTTAGGCTAAATCTCTTGGAGAGAAGGCGGATCCCTAAGTACTTGCGGATAAGTGTTTCGTCACTAGAATGGAGGTCGTTCCACCAATTCAGCAGCCTTGGATGAGTGTTGGTTTCCATGCCAAATCTAGGGATCTCGTGCCTTATTTTCTCATAGAGGTTGCAACATTGTTTTGCGATAGTGACAAATCTGTGTTTGGCCAGGATGCATGCACAATTGAAACAGAGTAAGGTTTCTATTGAGGTACTAGACATGTACCCTTGAGTGGACAACTCAAGAGGGAAAGGAATATTACCGTCAACTGCACCGTTGATCGACTAATTTTACTGCAAGTATGCGTTTGCCAAATTTAGGGGGTGATAGTATTGGAAGTGTGCAAATACACATTATAAGAGTTACTTTAGTATTTGTTTGGCACGAGTGGAATATGATGTAGAAAAGTGTAGTTTAGAAGAATAAAACATATTGTCATGTATTTTAACGTTCATAAAGTTTACAATGAGTGCTCAAAAATTACAACGGCATTAATGGAAAGCAGTAAATGAAAGCAATTAAAGAAAAAGAAACAAAAGAAACAAGTCAGCTCCAAATAAAGGCATTAGACAAAATCAATAAAAGAAATCAACAAGGTCACGTATAGAATGCAATGGCAAAAGCCTAGAGAAATCCCCAGTTGAGTCGCCAAGCTGTCGGCGCCACCTTTTTCCTCGCAGAATCGAGTTCACGACATTCGGGAAGATAACTCTTTTCCCGCTTTGGGAATTGGGTTTTTTGGAGTTTTGAGAGTCGCCACCTAATGATTATAGTGCATTAGGACACTTCTAAAAAAATTAAAGATGAAGACCAGAGTTTGGGTAAGGGCTTGGAATTATCTCGAGGTGAAGGTGTTAGACACCCCTCATGATCCACTAGTGTACTTCCCGGCCATGATAAAACGGTGAATTTAAATGTAAGTGCAAATGAAAAAGTACAAGAATCACAAAAGGTTAAAAGAAGTGCTGAATTTTAGAAAGGAGCAGTTTGATAGCAAGAGTGTGCAACAGAGGGAAGAAGTCAAGTACTTAGTGCGAACAACCCAAAAATCATGTGAAAAACAAAAAATGAAAGTACAATCGCTTTTACGATTCAAAAAATTGTTAAACTAATAAAACGAGAAAGGGGGTCCTAGGTTTATACATTACATGGATCATTCGCGCAACACTGGTATCCAATTGTACGCAAAATGTTATCGTGTAATCATCATCTCCATGTCTACCCTTCCCACCCCGTTAATGTATTAAAAGGGAACTATATCATTTACTTATCACATCCCACTACCCGTCCCAATCCTATCAGTAATGGGGCATTAGGACTTCTATCCTAAAGGGAAAGAAAGGGATAGAGGCCTTTGTGGAGTTTAAAGGATAAAATTCTAGCTCGACATTCAAAACAAGTATCAAGTAAAAGGGAAGAACAAACAAGCAAATACGGCTTAAATTGACTCCAAAAGTCAAATAATCATATAGTTTAGCATGCCCAGACAAATACTGATTTGGTCTTAGATTAAAATTAAGCAGCGAGCGAACTAGTTCAACACATATGTTTAAACAGAAAGTCTGCATTAGGCAACTCGGATACAGCTGTCAGGGACTGGCCTAATGATTAATTAGCCAACCTTTTGTTTATGAGTTGAAATAAAAACTAGGAATATGATCTATTGATTTCAGGAAAGATGTGAAGATTTAACAGTAGTTTCAGAAAAGATGTAGATGTTTGCGAGTGTCAGGAAAGTGCGGATTGATTATAGAAAATGTTTGCCAATTTTAGTGGGTTTCAGAAAAAAAAAGGGTAGAAAAACTAGCAGTTTTAGTAAAATAGACACGAGTTCCAGCAATTGATATTGTTTTTTAAAGAAAAACGAAAGAGGCTGTTAAAAAATTGAAATTTTTTATAGGTATGCTTTCTATATGTTTGCTGATTTTTATACCTTTTCAGACATTGTCACACCTCCTCTTTACGCACCCGCGAGAGCGCGAGGGAGTTTTTCCAATTAAAGGACAATCGAGACGGGATCAATTTATTAAATTCAGAGTCGCCACTTGGGAAAATAATGGTGTCCCAAGTCACCGGTTTGATCCCGAACCGAGGAAATTTATGACTTTGTAATATAGTATGCGAAACTAGAAAACTGGATAAGGAACTCTGTTAACCCGGGAGAAGGTGTTAGGCACTCCCGGATTTCGTGGTTTTAGCACGGTCGCTCAACTGCAATTTTTGTTTCTATCTGATTTCTTTATATATGTTATTTATGTGCTCTTATATTCCGCTTTAATTCTTAGAAGAATTGCGACGTCACAAAAACACATTTCGAGCCGCATCGCAACCAGTACGCCTGCGACTTTAATGTATTTCAGTTTCGCCGAGAGTAAGATTTGGGTCACATAAATGCGCACCCGTAATTAGGAAAGTATTTTATTTACAAATCGTGCCTAAAGAGTCTATCGTGTTGTTAACTTTGTGAAAGACCGTGAAATTCGATAAACGGCCTTCCCGAGTCTACATTTATTACAATTAATTGAAGACCCTATGTGTTTTGTTTTCTAACGAGGCTCATTTCACCTTTTACTTGAAGGTCGACCCATGGGTACTACATTTCGTACATGTTTCATCTCTAATCATAAATTGAGAGTGAAACCTAGTGACTAATTGTTGTTTAAGCACTATTTAGCTAAATCTTATATTTTTGAACTTCTCATTTCTAGCTACCTTGATTTTTGTCAATGATTCGTGCAAATCAATTAAATTAGGAACATAATGTCAAATGTACGACTACTTACACTAACGCATTAACTGAAATTTCAGAGGGACTGGTATCAATTATCCATTTAAACTAACTTATCCTAATTTAATTGATAATGTAAAATTCGAGTTTCAAGTTCAAGTCCAGTCCCAAAAAAAAAAAAAAAAAAAACCTCTTAGTTCTCACCACTGCCTAACTCGAAAGCCCAAGCTTATGCTATGTCAAAATATATATACCAAAATCCTTAAATTGAACCCAATTGCTGACAAGTGGGCCTTGGAGCTAGTCCAAACCGTGCAAGCCTAACTGGACACTTGCGGATCGAGAAGCGAATCCATGGGCTAACGGGACTACAATTTATTTAACATTCGTTTGCATTTCAACTCATGACTATATCTTCTTATTCCATTGTCTATTGTCGCATGTTACTAATGTCAAGAATTACAATGGAAGCATGAACTTGGTAACAAAGCAAACTAGCTACTCTTGAATCAATTCAAAAACTACGTTATTCAGATGAATCAGACTATCGAGCTTTAACTACATGCATTTGCGACCATTTGGACCTAGTTTTTTGTTTTAACAACTACTGAGCTTCACATTAATCCCCAACATTTTAATCACTAACATTTGGGAACTACTAACTTTATCTCAATTGACTTCATTCGTTCAAACAACTAGCGATATTATGACTGGGAATTTTGAAATAACACGCTGAAATGTGAGGTTGTTCTTGTCCCTACTAAAGTACTACACTATGTTACATTTAAACTAATGACGCAAATTAAGCCAAGAACCAATAGCTAACAGATTTTTTATACTTCTGGGAATGAGTTGAAATAGATCAACAGTCCACAAAGATATATACATATATGTCTATTACCCGTATGGCATGAAATCTAATAATTAGCATTCACTACATTTACTTAACCACAATCTATCCATTTAGATAACAGAAAAGCCTATCAACAAATATGAATCTCCGAGCATTTCATTTCTTAACTCCTCTTCCCAGTTACATCAAAGTGAGCTCATGAATGTGTACCTGGAAATTGACAAAAGTAGAGGACTAAGGGATCAGCTATGGCAATGAAGCAACAACAGCAGTAGACCAGCAGCAACAAAACACAACAGCAAACAGCAACCAGACACTCAACAAACCAGTAGTAGCCAAACACCACAACACTCAGCAACCAGACACAACACTCAGCAAAACAGTAGCAAACAAACACAACACCAAACAGCAACCAGACACAACACTCAGCAACAATCGACCCAAAAATAGATGCAAAGGATCCGTGTGAACTTCAAACACAATCCAATGAAACAGTAACCAAAGATCCAATGGAAAACCAAGAAGAATCCAGACTCTCCCTCTGTTTTCTCTCGAGGAAATGGTGCCTATTCTCTGTCTAAGAGCTATTTTTCCTCAAATTTTGTTTTAAGTCTGTCTGTATCTATCTGTATATTTCAAAATGCTCTCTCCAAGTCCCCCCACACTGTGTACTCAACCCTATACTTATAGTTTTTTTAAATTTCCTCCTGAATGACTGCCACCAACTAAACTAATACCCCTGCCCATTCCTCTCTCTGTCCAGCCCAGTACATTCCCCTGGGCAGACCCATCCCTCTGCTTGTGCCACTATATTGTGTCTAAGTATGGGTTCATCAATTAAAATTAATAAACAGGGGACAACTGGTGGTGAACTCTGCTATACAGCAGGTTCCACCAGGCTGTGCATTATGTGCAGGGCATTTTTGAATCTTAAAATGTGCTAATTCTGATTAATCACTGGTGCTAACAGCCACATCATATCCAGGACTCAATTTAAAGTCACAAACAGTTCAAGCATTTAGCTTGGTAATGACTTCGGATCAAATCAACAACATTAATCACTATCCAGTGTTTTAACAGGAAAATTCGTATAACTAAGCGACGACATTTACTTAATTGATGCCAACACATACAATCAAGAACAAGCGAACGCCGACCAAGTCAGTGATTCACGGTTTTGGACCTAAAAGGAGACCAACAAATATGAACTAACTGGCTTGACGAACTTAATCACACTGAGTATACCATTCATTTTCAATCAAGGAAAACAGAAGGAAATCGACCAAATAAAAGGTCTTAAAGAGTAGAATAGCTAATTCAATAAAAATCAAAAGAAAAGAAAACAAACTGAAAATCATATAAAGATGCACAACATGGAGTAGATGAGGCTTAGAAAAGGGAAATAATACCTTGAAGGATAAGAATTCATAGTGAACGGGTCTCGAATCGTTTGCCCTAGAATCCTTGAAGCCAAACGAGCCTTAATCGAGGTGTTCTCGGTTGAGAACACCTAGATTAATGTCCATTAGACCCCAATCTTTTATTAATTTCGAACGGAGATCTCATTTTGGGTTTTTTAGGGTTCATGCGGCCGTTTTTGGGTTTTTTGGGTTTCCGGTTGGATTTGAACCAAACCAAGACTGGTTTGGGTGTGAGGAAGGCTAGGGGGAGGCTTGATACGAATTTGGGGTCAGTTGGGGTAAATGTCCAAGTTCCGGCAAGTTTCAAACGAATGTTCGAGCCGTTTGAGTAACATTCGAGACTAACGACTAACGGATTCGTGTAGAGGGGGCTTGGGAGAATCTACGGTGTTAATTTGGGGTGATTTGGCCTACCGGAACCGCCGTGAGGCGATTTCCGGTAGGCGGCGCACGGTAGTGGACGGTGGGGTTTGGCTTGTCTCTGAGAGAGACGATGGGGGTAGGGGTTTGGCTAGGGGGGGGCCGGGTATGAGATTAAACTTATATATGAAATAGGAGATTCAATCCTGATCGTTGGATCATTTACGATCAACGACCAGGATCTCTTCACTTAAACGAAACGACGTCGTGTAGCGTCATTTTAGAGACTGGGCCGGTCCAGGCGTAGATAGGGTTACCCGGACTGGGTAATGGTTTTGGGCTAATTATTTTGTTTGGGTTCCGGATTTAGGGGCCCAAATCTTTTTCTCTTCTTTATAATCAACACAAATATTCTAATTAATAAAAATAAAACTATATGGATACTAATACTTAACAACAATCAACACACCACTAACAAATAAACATAAAATCCTATAATGACAACAAAGATAGAATAAAAATATGTATATTATTATTATATATTTTTGATTTTTCCATTTCGTAAAATAAGTAATTTACCAACTAACTCAAAATTTTATAATTACGTTTTTAAATGCTGTTACATATATTTTTTTTCGTTTTTTTTATTTATTAATTTAAACACATAAGCATGCACACACAAATACAAATAATAAGAAAAATTAATACCAAAATCCACAAATATTGCAAACAACACAAAACTCTTTTATTTTTGAATCTTTTAGGAGTAATTCGTGTGAGGCAAAAATCACGTGCTCACAGCTGCCCCTCTTTGCGCGGAAACATGAAGAGTTTTCGTGCAAAGATAGTGAGCAAATACGAGCGATTTTTGCCCGTTTGAGCACTCCGTGTGAAGCATTTCTAAAAAGATCTTGACCGAGCCTTTACTTCAGGAGGCCTCCTACATATCCTGGGCTAAACAGGAATCAGGTCAATGTAGTTCGGGAAGTTTTGGTAGCTGGGACTACCATGACTGTTGCGATCTTGCTGCTACTGCTGTTACTGCTGTTGCCACTGCTTAACTGATCCCCTTATTACACCGTGCTAAACAAAAATAAGAAGCTAGACTAAGTTACAGTACTACAAATTCTTATCTATCCTTTTTAACTTGATCTTGTCATGCTCCTTGCCATCCTGCTGGCTCTGATGTTTCTTCACATGCTTCTTCTCCTCTGACAATTGTTGTCTCGGCCTATCTTGATTGCCGAACTCCGACCATTGGTTCCTTCTTTGTGATCTTCGAACTATTCTCCTTCGAAATCTGAACCCATCTTTTCTGATCCTTGTTGCCTTCCTTCTGATTATGAACTTGGATTCATGCTGGGGATTTCCGTTATACTCAACCGCTCTCCTCAACCAAATTCAAACTAAATCGCCACTCCATTCTTCAGGCGGGCTCCCTGACTTCAACTACAACTTCAAAAATAAAATCGCCACTCCATTCTTCAGGTGGGCTCCCTGACTTCGACTACATCTTCAAAATAAAATCGCCACTCCATTCTTCAGGCGGGCCCCCTGACTTCAACTACAACTTCAAAATAAAATCGCCACTCCATTCTTCAGGCGGGCTCCCTGACTTCAACTACAACTTCAAAATAAAATCGCCACTCCATTCTTCAGGCGGGCTCCCTGACTTCAACTACATCTTCAAAATAAAATCGCCACTCCATTCTTCAGGCGGGCTCCCTGACTTCAACTACAACTTCAAAATAAAATCGCCACTCCATTCTTCAGGCGGGCTCCCTGACTTCAACTACATCTTCAAAATAAAATCGCCACTCCATTCTTCAGGCGGGCTCCCTGACTTCAACTACAACTTCAAAATAAAATCGCCACTCCATTCTTCGGGCGGGCTCCCCGACTTCAACTACAACTTCAAAAATAAAATCGCCACTCCATTCTTCAGGCGGGCTCCCTGACTTCAACTACAACTTCAAAAATAAAATCGCCACTCCATTCTTCAGGCGGGCTCCCTGACTTCAACTACATCTTCAAAATAAAATCGCCACTCCATTCTTCAGGCGGGCTCCCTGACTTCAACTACAACTTCAAAAATAAAATTGCCACTCCATTCTTCAGGCGGGCTCCCTGACTTCAACTACATCTTCAAAAATAAAATCGCCACTCCATTCTTCAGGCGGGCTCCCTGACTTCAACTACAACTTCAAAAATAAAATCGCCACTCCATTCTTCAGGCGGGCTCCCTGACTTCAACTACATCTTCAAAATAAAATCGCCACTCCATTCTTCAGGCGGGCTCCCTGACTTCAACTACAACTTCAAAAATAAAATCGCCACTCCATTCTTCAGGCGGGCTCCCTGACTTCAACTACATCTTCAAAATAAAATCGCCACTCCATTCTTCAGGCAGGCTCCCTGACTTCAACTACAACTTCAAAAATAAAATCGCCACTCCATTCTTCAGGCGGGCTCCCTGACTTCAACTACATCTTCAAAATAAAATCGCCACTCTTATCGCCTTCCTTCGTTTCCTGTACCATTTCCTTCTTCCTGCATCGTCTCTTGGGCCACTCTTTTCTTCTGAATTACCTCGTCTTGGAACAGCTTTCCCCCTGGGTCGTGATACTTTTCCTTTGGCTGCTGGAGATATCTTTTGAAACTGTTTACTCACCCGCTGATGATGATGCTGCTGGGGAAGTATTCTCTATTTCCTTCACCCCTCATTCCCTCTCGGACTTGCCGGGGTTTGAAACGTCATTAACTGAGGATTACCCTGGCGGGGGACCCCTTTTCTTCTTCCTTCTTCTCAGACCTCCTCTGGGACTCAAGCTTCGGCCTCCTTGAACTTATGGGATATAATGCTGCTGGGGGAATCTCAGAGTTAGTGTTTCATTTTCCAACGACTGCTGGGGATGATACCAGGCTCAAAGATCACCCCTCGTGTTGTCTGGCCTCTCTCAACACTATTCTGCTCGGAACGGGCATTTCCCGAAATCTCGTGTTGTCTTCTATCCTTATCCACCGGGTATTTGTTTTCAAGAAAATTTTCGCAATGGGAGAAAATTTTCTGCCCCAGTTTGATGACCTTCTACGCGGCATGCTTTTCCGCCGATGAACCCTCTTTTCCTGCTTTAAATCAAAGAAAAATTGTTAGTTCTCAAAACGCAGTGAGTGATCGTGCCACTCTTGTTGGGGGCCATTTTCCTCCTCTCTTTCAGCTGCTCGGCCTCCCTCGAACCTTTGGGGACGACGTTGACACTTGCTGGGGATGATGCTCTTTCCACCGATGGTCTCTCATCTCTCGTTTTATTCCAACCTTCGGTCTGGTCGGACCCTTTTAGCCGGTGATCTGTTGTGAGAAATCATCTTCCGGATGTGCCATATGTGTCCATCATACTCCATAATTCCTGTGAACCTTCTAATCAACCTGTCGTTCCAATCCTAATATCGGAACGACTTTTGCCTTATTGCCTCGTTCCACGCCTATTCATTTTCATTGTACCACTTTGGGGAGACTTGGTAGTAAGCTTTGAAAAATCAATTTTCGAAAACGAAAGAAAAGAAAAAGAATGTTGACCGCGAATGACAAAAGAAAGGAAAAAAATTTTCTGAACTCAAAAATGGGAAAAACTTATCTGAATGTGTGACTGATCCCATGGTTATGCCGCGCCTTTGAGATTAATCTACCCAGTCTATTCATGTCAATCACTTTCTGATGGCCGCGTTTTGCTAGGAGTAAGCGAACGTCCAAACCTTGCCTCATGCAGACATCTTGTAACCATCTCGCCTTGTCACCTCATAGTGCCCTTCAAAGGGTTTTCACTAATGAGATTCTCTCATTTCTCTCTATCTCCCGTCGCCTTAGGGTGCCCGTAAAGGTTTTCACCGTAAGACTCTCTCATTTTATTTCTCTCAACTTCTTCGCCTTAAGGTGCCCGCGAGGGTTTTCACCGTTAAGACTCTCTCATTTCGCTTTCTTTCCCTGGCTGGGGAATCGTCCGCGAGATTCATTCTAAAGCATTATCCCTTTTCGGCTTGTGCATCCTGGATTCAATCGAGGGTTGGAGTGTCACTTTTGGCTTTCCTTCGCATGACTTGGCATTTCTCAAATACTGATCGAGAGGTCTTTTTCGGTCATTAATGTGGTTTTTGTGCGTGAGGCTAAAGCAAAGGGTTTAACCTCAACGGTTAGCTCATTACAACTTTCGGAATCCACACCATCTTTTCAAATGAAACAATGACTTCTGCCCCAGTTTTGTTGCTTGGGGAATCTTTGATTTTTATTTTATTATGACCGAGCCGTGTGGCCCCTACGTATCCTTCTTGAGGAATCAGGTCGAACGTAGTTCACTTTTTCTTGTATCCTTTCTTTGTTTCTTTTTCTATTTTTGTTACACATTTTCCTTGATGATTCCGAAAGAGGGTATATGAAGGGATAGTTAAGGCTCAACAGGGGGAAACAAGGGTTAAAGTGTTTGGGTAGTAGAAAAATTGCCTCTGTCATTTCATTCTCCGAAAAATGCCAAATACAAACGAGCGAAACCAAGCGTTGACAAATGCATTAAAGAATTACACATAATATCTCTTGACTGCATCGGAATTGATAGCCATATCGCTGCACCTTCCTTCGATATCAGTTAGACATAGAGCACCGTTGGATAATACTCTAGTCACAACAAATGGTCCTTGCCAATTTGGAGCGAACTTGCCTTTCGCTTCGACCTGATGTGGTAGAACTCTCTTCAGCACATGTTGTCCCACTTCAAATTTCCTGGGACGTACCTTCTTGTTATAGGCTCTCGCCATTCTCTTTTGATACAATTAGCCATGACATACTGCTGTCAATCTCTTTTCGTCGATCAAGCTCAATTGCTCTAATTGGGTTTTGACCCACTCATCATCGTCAATCTCAGCTTCAGCGACAATTCGGAGGGATGGAATTTCAACTTCTGCGGGTATTACTGCTTCATTCCCGTACACCAACAAGTAAGGAGTTGCACCTACCGAAGTCTGGATGGTAGTGCGATAACCCAACAGTGCAAATGGTAACTTTTCATGCCATTGCCTAGACCCTTCTACCATCATCCTCAATATCTTCTTTATATTCTTGTTTGTTGCCTCAACCGCACCATTTGCTTTGGGATGATATGGTGTGGAATTTCGGTGTGTAATCTTGAACTGTTGACATACCTCCTTCATCAATCCACTATTAAGATTTGCACCGTTATCTGTGATGATTATCTTTGGAATTCCAAACTTGCAGATGATGTGGGAGTGTACGAAGTCCACCACCGCCTTCTTGGTCACGGATTTGAAGGATTTGGCCTCCACCCACTTGGTAAAGTAATCGATCGTCACCAGAATGAACCTATGACCATTGGAAGCCGCAGGTTCTATAGGTCCGATAACATCCATACCTTACGCAACAAATGGCCATGGCGCTGACATTGTATGTAATTCGGTCGGTGGAGAATGAATCAAATCTCCGTGTATCTGACACTGATGGCATCTTCGCATGAAACTTATACAATCACGCTCCATAGTGAGCCAATAATATCTTGCTCGAAGAATCTTCTTTGCCAATACGTACCCGCTCATGTGTGGTCCACAAACTCCGGAGTGTATATCTGTCATCACTGTTGTGGCTTGACTCGCATCTATACATCTTAACAATCCCAAATCTGGGGTTCTTTTGTACAGTACCCCTCCACTAAGGAAAAATCCGTTCGCCAACCGCCGAATAGCCCTCTTTTGATCTCCAGTTGCCTGCTCTGGGTATATTCCTAACCTGAGGTATTCCTTGACATCATGAAACCATGGCTCACCATCCATCTCTTCTTCTATCATATTACAATAAGCATGTTGATTCCGAACCTGAATATGTAACGGATCGACACGAACCTTGTCCGGGTGATGTAGCATTGATGCTAACGTAGCTAGAGCATCGGCAACCTTATTATGCATCCTTCGGATGTGCCTGAATTCTACCGATCGAAAGCGCTTGGTCAGATCATGCAAACACTGACGATATGGGATAAGCTTTAAATCTCTGGTTTCCCATTCTCTCTGAATCTGATGTACCGAAGGTCCGAGTCCCCCAAGACCAAGACGTCCTGTACATCCATGTCCACCGCTAATCGCAACCCCAAGATACATGCCTCGTACTCAGCCATATTATTGGTACAATGAAAATGCAGTTGAGCAGTAACAGGATAATGATGTCTTGTTTCAGAGATGAGCACAGCCCCTACTCCGACTCCTTTTGCGTTCGCCGCTCCGTCGAATAAAAGCTTCCACCCCGGATCCTCAGTTAATTCCAACCCATCAATTTGCAATACTTCTTCGTCCGGAAAGTACGTCCTCAAAGGTTCGTATCCGTCATCGACAGGATTCTCGGCTAAGTGATCGGCTAGGGCTTGGGCTTTCATAGCCGTCCTTGTCACATATATGATGTCGAACTCTGTAAGTAATATTTGCCATTTTGCTAACCTCCCTATAGGCATAGGTTTGTGGAAAATATACTTCAACGGATCCAAGCGCGAAATGAGGTAAGTGGTGTAAGAAGACAAATAATGTTTTAGCTTTTGGGCTACCAAAGTCAAAGCGCAACATGTCTTTTCTAGATGGGTGTACTTGACCTCGTGGACCGTGAATTTCTTACTGAGGTAGTAAATGGCTCGTTCCTTCCTGCCAGTAAGATCGTGCTGCCCCAGTACGCAGCCGAACGAATTCTCCAAAACCGTTAGATAAAGAATCAGGGGTCTACCCGGTTCAGGCGGAACTAGTACGGGTGGGTTTGACGGATACCCTTTGATTTGGTCAAACGCTTCCTGACATTCTGTCGTCCATTCTATCGTAGCGTCTTTCTTCAGCAGACGGAATATGGGTTCACAGGTTGCTGTAAGCTGAGCAATAAACCTACTGATGTAATTTAACCTTCCCAACGGACTCATTACCTCTGTTTTATTCTTTGGCGAGGGTAGCTCTTGAATGGACTTGATTTTGGATGGGTCCAACTCAATGCCCCGTCGGCTGACGATGAATCCTAGCAACTTTCCTGATGGAACTCCGAATGCGCATTTGGCCGGATTGAGCTTGATATCATATCTTCGAAGTCTTTGAAAGAACTTCCTGAGGTCGGCAACGTGGTCTTCTTGACGTCTAGATTTTATGATCACATCATCCACGTACACTTCAATTTCCTTGTGTATCATGTCATGGAATACCGTAGTCATCGCCCTCATGTATGTTGCCCTTGCGTTCTTCAAACCGAACGGCATCACCCGGTAGCAATAAGTCCCCCACGGTGTGATAAAAGTCGTCTTTTCTGTGTCCTCTTCATCCATCAAGATCTGATGATATCCCGCGTAGCAGTCCACAAAGGATCCGATTTCACGTCCGGCGCAATTATCAATCGGGATATGGATATTGGGAAGCGGGAAATTATCCTTAGGACTCGCCTTGTTGAGATTGCGGTAGTCCTACGCATACTCTGATCTTTCCGTCTTTCTTTGGCACCGGTACTACGTTAGCCAACCATTCAGGGTATCGAGTGACACGAATGACTTTTGCTTGCAACTGCTTGGTTACTTCCTCCTTGATCTTTACACTCATCTCCGTCTTGAATTTCCGCAGTTTCTGCTTGACGGGAGGATATGCCGGATCAGTGGGTAATTTATGAACCACTAGATCAGTGTTGAGTCCCGGCATGTCGTCGTACGACCATGCGAAAATGTCTTTAAACTCCATGAGTGTTTTGATCAACTCTTCTCTCAGGTTGGGTTCAATATGGACACTTATTCTGGTTTCTTTGACGTCATCTGTGTCCCCCAGATTAACAGCCTCAGTATCATTTAAATTTGGTTTGGGTTTTTCCTCGAAGTGACTTAATTCTTCACCGATTTCTTCTACGGCTTCATCATCGTCGTATTCCGATTCACTCTCGTCACCTCTTATTTCATGCGTTATTATCACCTCTTATTTCATGTGTTATTATTTCCAAACCCGATTGACTTTCTAGACTGGGTTGATTAATCTTTAAGCACGCCATATCATTAAGATCAGCTGAAAGAAATATGTTCAGAAAAGTAAAAAAAAAAGAAGGAAAATAAACAAAATTAGACACGAAGGGAACAAAATTTCATTAATGGGAACAGTACAAGGAAAAACAAAACTTGCAAACTCAAATCAAAATGAACTAAAACAAACGGATTTTACTCCTGGGACAACCCCAACACAAAATTTCGAAAGAAAACAATCCAAAACAAACTACCAAGACTCCTTCCGGACAAGGAGAGGAGTAGCCTTCCAATTATTCAATTTTGCTTTTGATCCCACAAACTGTATCTCGGCATGGCTGGATCCTTCGCCATCCTCGAGCATGCATACATCTGCGAATAGGTCCTCGAACTTTCTTAAGAACTCTTCGTCTGGCCTAACCATAGGATTGGGAACCTTTGTCGCCGGATGTCCTCTTACTCCGGACCTGACAAAAGATCGGGAAAGGCGTGGAACAAGCTTCGGGAGCACCCATGTCTTCTGCTTATTCCTCTTGGCTCGCTGGATGTCCTCTGATGTTGGCTTGAATCCCAAGCCGAAGGTTCCCACGTTTTCGACCACGGATACCGGTTGTATGATTCCTTGCAGAGATGCACCTAGACCTTTGCCGGGTATGAAACCGTGTCTCAACATTTCATGAGCCACCATGACGTCTGCAGTAATTATTCTGTCATTGGGAATGCATTCCCCTTCTGGAACTCGGTTGGCGGATACCACATCGCAGATCTGGTACACCCATGGCCCAACATCTTCTTCCGTCTCAACAAAGGGGACGATGGTGCCTGGTTGTAGATCATTCTCTCCATGGACGACGATCTCCTATTGGTCCCACTCAAACTTGACGAGTTGGTGTAGGCTGGATGGAACCGCTCTTGCGGCATGGATCCACGGTCGCCCTATCAGAAGGTTATATGACACTACCATGTCCAGCACCTGGAATTCCATGGTGAACTCCACCGGCCCAATTGTCAAGATTAACACTATGTCCCCGACCGACGCCTTGCCTCCTCCATCAAACCCTCGAACACATATGTTGTTCTTGCGTATCCTGCCGATGTCCACTTTCAACTTGTTTAGTGTGGAGAGAGGACAAATGTTAGCACTGGATCCATTATCGACTAGGACTTTGGTAACCACCGACTCCTCACACTTTACCGTAAGATATAAAGCCTTATTGTGCTCGGTGCCTTCCTCAGGCAATTCATCATCGGTGAAAGTGATCCGGTTTGCTTCGAAGATCCTGTTGGTGATCTTCTCCAAATGACTCACCGAGATTTTATCAGGTATGTGGGCCTCATTCAGAACTTTCATCAAAGTTTGCCGATGTTCTTCGGAATGTATCAACAAGGACAGCAATGAGATTTGCGCAGGAGTCTTCTTCAGCTGTTCTAGGACAGAATAATCATGCAGCTTCATCTTTTTCAGGAATTCTTCCGCCTCTTCGTCGGTGACCGCCTTTTTTAGTGTTGCCGGGGTAGTTTTCCTCAATTCCGTAGGGGCAAAACATCTCCCTGAGCGGGTCAACCCTTGCGCTTCGCAGACTTCCTCTTTAACTTCTTTTCCTTTGTAGGTTGTCGTGACCCGATCATAATTCCATGGAATAGCTCTGCTATCAGCTATTGGCAACTGTATTGCTGGCTTGATGATGAAAGGATCCACCCGAACACCCGCTACCGTCAAGACGGGTTTGGTTGCTACCCCCGGTACAACTATTTTTGCTTCCCCCGGTCTCACCGGCACTTTGTTCACGCTTCCCTTTTCTGCTTCCGACCCTCCTGGTATGTCCTTCTTGCAACTGAGTGACTCATCAAGGCTTGGCCCTTTTCTCATTCCTACCCCGCTAGACTTGATCATCATTACAGTCTGGGAGGTCTTCTCCTTTCCTTCTTCTACCCGTACCAACTCGATCATGTTGGTCTCATGATGAGTTGGAAGTGGATTTTGGTTGATGTTGGGCTCTCTTGGAGTCTGGACCTCAATCCTGCGAGTGTCGATGAGCTCCTGGATGGCTGTTTTCAACCTCCAACACTTTTCCGTGTCGTGTCCCGGACATCCGGAGCAGTATGCACAATTTACTGAATGGTCCAGATTCTTTGGAAGAGGGTTTGGTAGCTTAGCCTCAACCGGATTTAGCAACCCTAGTTGCTTCAAACGGTGGAACAAACTGGTGTAAGACTCTCCCAAGGGAGTAAAAGTCTTTGGCCTTGGCGCCCTGTCGCTCTTGAATGCTTGGTTCGGACGAAGACTCGCGCCCGAGGGGTTTCTGTAAGCTCTTGGGGTGGATAATTGCTCTGCGGGTTTGGTGCACGCCACGGGGCATGGACGGGAGGTGCGGCATATGACTGAGCATGATGGACAGTAAAATGGGGATCGGGTGCTGGATAGTAGTGTTGCGGGTAGTTATATGGATTGTGGAGGTAATTTTGGTGGTGAGGTTGTGGCGGGTTATACTGGGGTGCGGGGCCTCTGTTTCTGAACCATGTTCCGGACTCGACTGCCGTGACTTCTTCTTTCCTCTTTTTCCCAAGCACTCCTCCGGTACCACTTTGAATAGCTTGGGTGGTGGCTTTCAACGCTGAATAACTCATAATCTTGTTGGCTTTCAAGCCTTCCTCGATCATAGCCCCCATCTTTATCACCTCGGTGAATGACTTTCCCACGGACGTCACCAGATGTCCGAAATAGGTTGGCTCCAGTGTTTGCAAGAAGTAATCCACCATCTCGTTCTCTCTCATAGGCGGATCTACCCTTGCCGCCTGTTCCCTCCAGCGGAAACCAAATTCTCTGAAACTTTCGGCGGGTTTCTTTTCTAACTTTAGCAATGATAAGCGGTCTGGGACTATTTCAAGATTGTACTGGAACTGGCCAATGAATGCTTGAGCCAAATCGTCCCATGTAAACCATCTGCTGGGATCCTGCCTAGTGTACCACTCTAGTGCAGATCCCCCCAAACTCTGACCGAAGTAAGCTATCAGAATCTCGTCTCGTCCTCCGGCCCCTCGCATTTTACTACAAAACCCTCGAAGATGGGCTACTGGATCACCATGCCCCTCGTATAGGTCAAACTTGGGCATTTTGAACCCGACTGGCAACCGGACATCTGGGAATGGACACAGATCCTTGTAAGCGACACTGACCTGGTTGCCTAAACCGTGCATATTCCTGAAGGACTGCTCCAGGCTTTTAACTTTTCTAATAACTTCCTCATGTTCCGAACTTTGGAAGTGCTTTTCCGGTTCTGCCGGGTTATCCCAGTGAGGGGTGTGTGGATGCGGTTCAAGAGCCCTAAAGGTAGGCTCGGGAGGATAGTAAGAATTGTCATGGATTTGAACATGCGGCTCACCGGACGACTTTTGTAGAGTAGCAGGTGGGGGTGCCACAAAAACAGGGGTGACCGGAGGAGGATTTTGTTTGGTTGGTGGGATTTGGGTGACATAAGGGTTTTCCCCTTGATAATATGGATAGAGTGGGGCGCTTGTCGAAGGATCAAGGGGTGGATGTTCTGGAGCCGATGCGAGAGTAGGGCGGTTTGGTGAAGATTGTCCCCTAGCCCAGGCTAGGTGCATCTCAGTTATCTGCTGTTTCAATCGGTCTACCTCTTCTTTCATGACTTGTATCTCTGATTTCTCTTCCTCGAGACTTTTACCGGAACTAGACATGCTTGCTGTAATCGGCCCTTTAGATCTAGTACGGTAATGGTGGCTGGCCAGTATATTCTGTCAAACCAACTGCTAAACTTTTCTGGAAATGCAACAAACTTGTTAGTTTACCGAGTTTAACAGATATGTTATAGCACGTTGGATGCAATGCACCTAACCAAATAACCCTTTCTACATGTACTCATCACATGCGTCATTCCAGCTTTTCTCTTTTTCTCTTCTTTTTTTCCCTTTTTTTTCTTTTTCAATTATCCTTGAAAGCCTTATTGTTATTAACCTTCGTATTCTTTTCCTTTCTTTCTAGTGGTGGTCGAATCTTATGTGGATTGCCTACGTATCACGTCCCTGCGTGAATCAGACCGAGCGTAGTTCTAAAAACAAGATTGTGGCAAAATTCAGTAACTTTTATATCAAATAAAACCTTAAAGTTACAAAACATGTCTTACAATAATCAACAAAATAAGAGAAATACTTGACTCGAAAAAAGGAAAATAAAATGCCAAACAACTTGACCCAATATTTCGAAATACATGTTTAATCAAAAGTCTAATGCTCTAAAATTCTTGGGGGCCCGCGAGGCATCATTCGGCCTTGCCGCGGGCCTTGGTGTGAGGTCCTTGTGTAGTCCCCTTAACTCTCTCATGATCTGATGAACGTAGCCCATAACTGAAGCAAAAAGGTCGGTGCGGGGCATTTGTTCACAAGCTAAGCATTTCATGGTGACATAATGCCCGATTTCTCCAATTCTGTCCTTGATCATGTTCCTTTCTCGGAGTAGCTGTTCTATCTGCTGGTTTTTCGCCCCCAATCTTCGAGCATTGTTGGTGACTTGGTCTAGGAGCCTATCCACTTGTTCTTGCAGTCGGGCCATCAAATTGTGGCAACGGTCGAGGTCTGCTCTGGCATCTCGGGCTTGCTTGAAAACCCGCTCCCTGAGGATAACATTTGCTTCCCTTAGACTAGTGATGATCTCAGTGTAATCTTCTTCCACCCGTTGTAGGTGAAGTGCATGTTGGTGTGCCTCCTTTCTCCAGCTAGCACGGATCCTCATTGTTTGGGCCTTCGACTCTTCCAATTCTCTTTGGACATCGGCAACTTGGCTTCTCAAACCCTTTATCAATTTTTCGTCCGCTCGACTCCTCAACTGTCTGTCGGCATCCCTTTTCATTTGCTGGATTTGAGCTCTCAAAAAGTCATTTTCTTGTGCCAACTTCTTTTTATCTCCTTCGTTGGCGGCGGCTTGCACATCCATTTCAAATTGGAGCTCTTGGGTCCGTTGCTCTATCCTGCTAATCTTTGTTCTATAGGCTTCTTCTCTGGCCAACCAGTCCCATTGTTCTTGTGACGCTCCAGCAAACTCCCTGAGGTGGGGCCTTTTTGTGGGCCTTTGATGCTCCAGGTCTCTGCTATACCATGCGGGGTATTCCGACGATACTTCACCCCGGGCTCGATCTCGCACCCGAGTGTCTATCTTCAATGTTTGACATTCACTCCAAATCTTTCGAACCAACGCTTCAGGGAACTGTCCTCCCGGTCCAATTTCAACCACATGTGGGCTGAGGTCTTCTTCTTTTGGGATTATTTGGCATCGTCCCAACTGTCTCAATACTCGACCTGGCGCGTAGGGCTGGATGTCGTTGAGGCCCATTAGTAATAAATATGATTCCGTGGCCGATGCATATATGACTTCTTCCACGGGTAGCCAGCCAAATGCCCATTCTATCTTGCTGGTTGGAATCAAACGCAAAAGTCGTATCCATCCGCTAATCCCCTCTGGCAAATCATGTCCCTCGACCCTCGTAGGAATTCTTCTATACAGGTTTTCTCCGATAAACTGTACCTCATAAACTACGGACGACGACATAAGTGATCGATCATCCACATTTGGAGCAGTACATTGCAAGCTTCAAAGAAGACCCCTCCAGCTTTGCAGATAGTGAGTGCACGAGAGATATCTGATATTATCAT
>JASVEL010011600.1:0-67201 GCA_032618575.1 Nicotiana noctiflora | reverse complement strand
TATACTTATAAAGGAAGCATTCTGAAATATATGTCAGGTATTGATCTATCAAGTAATAGATTAACTGGTGAAATTCCCATTGAACTGGGGAATTTGAGCAAAATACATGCGCTGAATCTATCACACAACCATCTCATTGGAAGAATTCCAGAAAGTTTCTCATACTTATACGAAGTTGAGAGTTTAGATCTTTCCTACAACAACTTGAATGGGAGTATTCCTGTTGGTCTACTTGAGCTATATCCTTTGGAAGTGTTCAGCGTGGCATACAATAACTTATCCGGTAGAGTACCAGACTTTAAAGGTCAATTCGGAACATTCGACAAAAGCAGCTACGAGGGCAATCCCTTTCTTTGTGGTTATCCATTAGACAGTGAATGTAGCAGTACTAAATTTTCAAATATCTCCAAGAATGAAAGTGATGAATCTGACTTGGATTATAAGGAAAGTTTCTACATCGGCTTTGGCGTGTCTTATGGAGCAATCTTGCTGGGATTGGCTGCAGCACTCTGCTTCAATCCTTATTGGAGAAGAGCATGGTTTAGGCTTATTGACTCATTGATGCTCACTTCTTACTATTTTCTCTTAGACAATGTTGTTAGTCGTTTAAAGAATTGGTGGTGAAGGAAAGGTAATTGTTATTCTCTTATTGTATGAATAAAATTGATACATTTCAGCTTCTTCCATCACCTTATTACTCGTTTATCCTGTATTTTTCAGTCTCTTCATATGTGCTGGATGATGAAGCCGGCGGAAATAAAATTGTGTTTAATTCTGTCTTTGTTGATTGACAAGGTTGTGTTTCATTTTAATCTATTTTTGTTGACGCAAAGGTTAGGGTTTGTGAGTGTGTTTATAAGCTACAATTTTATTTAATTTTGAAAGTTTGTTTCTTCGATGCTCATCTTAACAATGTCATTATTATCGCGTGACTTTGAAATTTCGGCTTGGTAATTGTCTTTCTATTTCACTCATTTCTTTATCATGCATTTATCGATCAGCACCAGTGAACTTATAATGATGTAAAACATGTTCAAGAATATTGGTGGTCTTGCAAGATATATAGGGAATATGAGTATTTATCGTGTGTTGATTAAAAGAAGTAGCAAATGATGGAGTCCGTACAATAAGAGTGAGAACAATGATTACCAAACTAAGATTCCTGCACCATCTATTCTTGAAAGAACTAACAACATTATCTAAGAGAAAATAATAAGAACTGAGCATCAATGCACCAGTTAATCTGTTACTTGAGAGATCAATAATAACTGACATGTATAATGTTTCCCTTATAAACGTATGAGTTTCTTTTTGTTTAAAATTGGACCTGGGTTTCCACATCCATGTAATTGAAGTCACATGGAAATAACTTCTATTGTGGTAGTAGTTTATCCCAAAAGCTTTTGAATACTTTTTATTTAGAGGTGGAGAATGTGATGACCCGATAGGTCATTTATAGTTTTACCCTTTATTCTATGTTTCGAGACATTGAATAGGTCTGTTTAGCCTTTCTCGATTCGTGTGCACAATCAGTGTCCTTATTTTGGAAAGTTTTTATGAAGAAATCGATGAAAATGTAAAATTATGCATTAAAAAATCATTTGAATTGACTACGGTCAATGTTGTTTTTAAACAAACCCGGATCAGTATTTTGCAGTCCCGACGGGTCTGTATCATTTTGTCGAAAATTTGAGGTTTGAAAGTTTAAATTTTTTAACCAAGGTTTGACTTTATTGCTATGGGGCTGGATTATTCGTTCCGGAGGTTGGTATATGTTTATTACTATATTTACGACTTGTCTGCAAAACTTGGTAAAAAATAGAGTTGGTTTGACTTGATTCGAACGTTTGATTGTTAAAGTAGAAATTCATTGAAAGTTTCATTTGATTTGGTATTCATTTCGTAGTTCTAGGTGTTATTTTGGTATTTTGATCGCGCGAGCAAGTTCGTATGATATTTTTGGGCTTATTATTATTATTTTATTATTCATATGCTTATTTGGGTGTGTTTGGTTTTTGCAATATTTGGTATATTGAGACTTTTTTTTCCGCTGAGTTGGGTATGTAGGAATTGGATCTGTTGAATGAAGATGCGAATGTTTACAAGTTAATAGGGCCAGTGCTTGTGAAGCAGGACTTGGCTGAGGCAAGAGCCAATGTCAAAAAGCGAATTGAATATATTTCTGCTGAACTGTATGTCATTTATTTTGATTTAAAACTTTTTTTCTTCTTGGGCAATTTGTGATTTTTGAATGTGGTTTGATGATTAGTGTTGCTTTCTTGAAGAAGTATATAAGATTGTTGTTTCTAGGAAGAGGTTTTGTATGCTCAATTAATAGGTTTTCGAGAAATTAAGATTGTTTAAGAAATAGTTGAATGGACTAACGTGATAAGTGATGATTCATATAGCTAACCCTAAGGAAAACTACAAATAAGGGGGACAGTAGCACCGGTATTGTTACCCATATAACAAATACCGGGCTAACCTTATCGTACTAATCCTATTGAGGCCAACCGAATAGCCTATCTACTAGCAAGCATGTAGAAAATAAGAACTTGACCGAACTAAATATTTTATGATCATTACAGAATTTATAACATATTCTGTAATGATATTACATATGATAATACTTAAGAAATGATAAACTATAATGTAGTAAGAATTAAAATCTTGCCCCTTCTGTTCCAAACTTGTAAAAAATTCCAAATGGAATTCTCTGTTGTTTCCCTCAACCGTGTTCAAAAGGTAAGCAAAAATCATCATTTCTTTTTTGACCGGTTGGACCTCGTTGATGTAGTTGGGGCAACCTGCTTTTGTTTGGCAACTCTCATTGGAAGTCGCCTAACAGTTACATCACTAACCTTGTCGTCCCAACTATTATTCCTTGTATGAGAGTTGTTACTTTTTCCGATATGCATTGGTGATAAATCACCTTTTCTTGCAGCATCTTTTCTACATTGATTTAAGGTATCATCTTCCTCCCGTTCTTCATATATATCTCTACCTACCAAAATTGGATTTGGCATGTCTTGAGGAACACCTTGACCTTGAGTCATCAATGTATTTTCAGCTTGTACAGTAACCTGGCTTGGCTTACTTTGTTGTTGTTTTTGTGATTTGTTAATGCTCATATTTCCATGACCAGTGCTAGAAATAGCATGATTTAAAGCTTTTATAGGATCCGTACTTACCATTGCATCCAAAAGTTGTCTTTCCTCTAACGAAATAACTGGAGTATTGGTTACGAGCTGTTGCTGCCCAACCTGTGAAATTGTTACTGTTTTGCAATCACCAGTTGGAGTCGTAGCTGTAGCGTTTGGGTCATTTTGTTGTTGTTGTATAATACTACTTGTATGGATACCTGCCACTATTTTGGTGTTCCTGTTTTTGTAGCTACACTTGGACAGGATATATGTCCATTTTTATCTGCGGCTTTTGCTGTCCAGTCGTATTTGCTCCAGAAATGGTAGCATTTTGTCTAGCATGTTTGGACGCATTCCAGGGAATGAATTCCGGAGCATTGAGGTTCAATAATGTCCTTGGATTTTCTGTTACTCGATCCGATTTTACCATGGCTAATGAGTCAATCTCCTCACCTGCACTATCATGTTTAAACTCCTGATCATCCTCCTCTGATGAGTAACCAGCAAAACCATCGCCCCAATCCTCTTCGTCATCATCTTCACGCTGCTCTAGCCACAACTTGGAGTTGATAGCCTGCTGCGTGTTACTGTGTGAAGGTTGTGGTTGCCCATTTTTTGTAGTTGTGTTCATCATCATAGCTGCCTGGGCATTGTCTTCCATTTTAACTAGCTATGTATTGCTAATGTGCAATGTTGTTGTAGGATCATCAGGTGCTTGGCTTGCTTCACCAGTGTGCTTTATAACTATTGCAACCCCAAGTCGAGCATATATGTCCTTTGCATTTTTCTGCTGATTTTCGTTGCCTATAACGCTGGTTCCTCTATCGATTGCACCTCTCCATAAGAGGCACCTTTTAGATTGCACCTCTCCATATCACCCTTCCTTTGTCTATAAATTTAGAGGCTTGGCCTCATATTTTAGACATGAAAATCAGATGGAAAAATCTAAAAATTTATCCCCTCTTTTTATATTGTTGCATTATTTTCAAATAAACTTAAGTGTCAAGTGTGATTTGCTCCGTCTGTTGAGTTCGCTGAAATTCTGCAGTTTCGATTGCCAGTGTTGCAGAATAGTTATTCCGTTCTATCCTGGGAGAAATTAATCCAAAACCTTGGGCAACAGTGAGGGGATTAAATTCCTTAAGGATACACAAGCAACTTGTGGGCTCGGAATTATTATTTCACGTTTTGTTTATTGAACTAACGTTTGTTTACTTCTCTGATTTTCTGATTTTGAACACAGATTTCCAACAATCTTAAGGAATTTTAATGAAATATTTTCCTTGGCTGAAAGATATAATTTTCTGAGTAAAACTATGATCGTTTGTATGCCACGGAGAAAATGAAGAAGTGAAAGTATTCAAATTGAAGAGTTCGACGACGACAAAGACGTGGCAATAGCAAAAGCCACAATCGCCGTTATCTTAAAGCTTATTATTGCTGAAATATTGGAGTGGCTCGATGGCAAATAGAACCAGGTTCTATTACTTTACCTTATTTTTTATTATCTATCCTTATAATTTATGAAATTCAATAATTTTGAATGTTAGGATAGATGATCATGATCTTACCACATATATTTATGCATGGTACCGAATTGAGTACCAATGATTATTTGATGATCGCAAAAGATATACTAATATATATTTGCATGCTGTGATAGTTGGGAATAACATAAAAGAATACTTTGTTATTCAGTTTACCAAATATAATCGATTGATTGGTATACTATTTGGTAGTATGCATCAAAATATGTGGAAAAATATTTTCAAGGTATGTAAGATATGAATTAGACTTACCGTAATAGTCGAAGTATCTTGAGATCATGAATATAATATATGTAAAGATATATGTTTGATTAGAGAAAGAGATCAAACTCTTTAAAATGTTATAATGGTTTAGTTGGAAAAACCTTTTGGAAAGGGAATTAAAATTCTCGTGATTTTCTACACACGTTATGGAGACTAAAATCTTCATGATTTTCTACTCATGCTTCGAGATCAAAATCTGTGTGATTTATACTCGATCGTTGAGATTAAAGTTTTCGTAACTTTCTACTCATTTGTCGGAAATTAAAGTCTAAATGACTTTATACTCGTTTTAGAGATTAAAATCTTACTGATTTTTCTACTCTAATTTATTATTCGATTTGAAGATTAAAAACTTCATCGTTTATTAAATTTGTTGTGTCACATATTACATGGTTTGAAGATTAAAAACTTCACCATTTAATATATCCGGTATCGAGTAGTACTCGGTTAGAAGATTAAAAACTTCACCGTTTATTAATTGTGATTGTGTCAGATTGGTTTGAAGATTAAAAACTTCACCATTTATTCTGACTATGTTATGGCACAAACAACGGTTCTTGTGGCGGGCTCAACAATGTAATAGGGGCGTCGAATATGAATCTCCATTTTGATGAAATATGTTTGGAATATGGTATTATTCACCAAACGACTGCCCCTTCATTAGCGCAATCTAATGGAATTGCGGAAACAATGAGTAGAACGTTAAATGAGATGCTAAAATGCCTTGTTGTAAGTTCTTTTTACTCCAGATCTTGTGGGGAGAAGCTATTCTTACGGAATCCTTTCATACGAAAAATGAATAAAAGGAAGAAAACCCAACTTGAAATATTTTCAAGTGTGGGGGATATTTGGGTAAAGTGCAAGTTCTTAAACCCAAAAGGATAAAATCGGATCGAAAATTGTTGATTTGTTTTCATGAGATATGCAACAAATAGTAAGGCATATCGTTTTCTGATTCATAAATAAGAAAATCACGACATTCATATTAATATGGTAATTGAATCAGATAATGTTGAATTCTTTGAGAATAGTTATCCGTATAAAAAGAATGTGAGTCGTCTAGTGAAAAATCTAAGCGAACACGGGAATAAGCAAAAGAAAGTACACCGATTGAGGTGAATCTAAGATGTAGTAAACGTCAAAGGATAACTACTTCCTTTGGACAGGACTTTCTAACATTCTTGTTGGAAAATAAGACTTAAACGTATAAAGAAGCATTGTCTTCTTCGGAAGCACAATATTGAAAAGAGATTGTCAATAGTAAGATAGAATCCATATTAAGTATTCAAACTTGGGAAATGGTTGATCTTCCTCCAGGAAATAAACCTTTGGATTCTAAGTGGATTTTCAAAAGGAAAATAAAAGCTGATGGTATTATTGACAAATATAAGGCAAGATTAGTTGTCAAAAGGGTTTAGACAACAAGAAGGTCTTGATTACTTTGATACATACTCACCGGCAACGTTGATTACATCTACTCAGGTGTTAATAGCGTTAGCCGCCATGTATGGCCTTGAAATCCATCAGATGAAATTAAAGAAAATCTTCTTAAATGGAGATTTAGAGGAAGAAATTTACATGGAACAACCTGAAGGGTTCGTGGTTCCCGGAAAAGAAATGAAGGTATGTCGACTTGTTAAGTCACCCAAACAATGACATGCGAGATTTGACCAAATAATATTGTCAAATAGTTTCAAAAATTAATAAGTGTAAATAAAAGTGTTTACATTAAGAATACTTCAAATCATATAGTCGTTATTTTGATTATATGTTGATGAAATATGTAAAATGTGGGGGCTTTTATCGTATGCATGACAAAAGCAAATGTTAGACGTAATGTCTAAATGATATAATTTTTGAAACCCATTGATATAGTAGTTGGTAAATTCATAAGTTGCTTAGTCTTAATGAAGACTAGTTGATAGACTACTAATTCAGAAGTTGGTCACGTGCTTTTCTCGAAAGGTCAATGCGAATTTATATGGTTTAGTTCTTTTATGAAATGATGTCACTTTGAAGGTTGTGACTTTTCATAGAAAGATACGTCTATACGTTTTTGTATGGACATGACCATTCATGAACGAATATATTAATACGTTGGTCTATAATGAGGTGAACCAACCGATGAACATGACCAAAATCCATTGCAAGTTGGATTTGTTTCATAAATAAAGGTGCTATAATTTGCATATCATATAGACGTATGAATAATTAGCATACAAATGCTTGGAAATGGCGGAGTGATTGCGAAATATGTTATATATTAAAAGGTTATGGTCACAACTGACGCCAATCATTCCAGCTGTTATTATAATATACTACATTAAGTGTAGTCAATAATCTGATATGCAATCGAAAGTCGAGATGTATTAGTCTACAACATAAGGAAGTTTGCATTGAATGTTTACGATAATGAAATGAGTTTTGAAGTATTTGAAATATACTCCAAATTATGCTTTGCACTATAATAAGTATCCCGCGATAATATGGGGGTATAGTGATGAAAATTAGATCACCGGTTAAACCGATTCTAACCAGTCAGTGGATGAGCGATGTATTGGAAATCGTCCAAACAAATGTGTATTGATCGCTCTATAGTGGAGGCTGAGTTTGTAGCCTTAGACAAGACTGGTGACGAAGCTGAATGGCTCCGGAATTTCTTGGAAGATATTCTATTTTTGCCCAATTTTTGGCACCTATATGTAGAAACAATAGGAAGGGCTGGGAGCGTTATGTCTTGTCATATAAGACGGAGACATAGAACCGTTAGGCAACTACTTTCTAGTGAAATTATCACAATTGATTATGTAAAATCAAAGGATAATTTGGCGGATCCGCTTACAAAAGGCCTAACTAGAGAGGGAGTTGAGAAATCATCTAAGGGAATGGGACTATGGCCGAGGACAAGTCATCATGGTGGTAACTCTACCTAGAATTTTGGAGGTCCGAGATCTAGGTTCAAGAAGCAAACAAAGTTATGCATGACCGGTTCAACATTGTCAAATATAATATTTTAGTCCATTCTCGTGATGAAGACAATGTTCAGTAACAAGGATAAAATGTTAAGACATTTTTTAATGGTTTCTAAGTTTGATACAGGGTATATCAAATAGTGTATCTACGGGATAACACGTTTAGGAATCACCTATGTAAGTGTGAAGTGTAAGCCGCTTCAAGGAGAATTCTGTAAGGCCAATTCTCTATGCACTTATGAACCAGGTGGTGTTCATGGCTGAAACGAACACAACAATGAGAACCAAAGACGGTTAAGGGTTGATTGTGTGACTTATGGTTGTCTAGGTATACACCAAAGCTCGACGGTTCAAAGATATCAATTCTACCGATTGACCGAGTATATCCGACATAAGTTCACTACGGAAAGTTCAAAGGGAAACCTACTTATCCAGGTGCGATTAATCCTACTTGCGAATCACACAGTATTTTCATGCATATTTTTTCACATATGTCCATTCCCCATTCATGTGGGGGATTGTTGTATTTTTTTAAAGGGTGTGAATGAGAAATGGAAGAGGCACCTTTTGGATTGCACCTCTCCATAAGAGGCACCTTTTAGATTGCACCTCTCCATATCACCCTTCCTTTGTCTATAAATTTAGAGGCTTGGCCTCATATTTTAGACATGAAAATCAGATGGAAAAATCTAAAAATTTATCCCCTCTTTTTATATTGTTGCATTATTTTCAAATAAACTTAAGTGTCAAGTGTGATTTGCTCCGTCTGTTGAGTTCGCTGAAATTCTGCAGTTTCGATTGCCAGTGTTGCAGAATAGTTATTCCGTTCTATCCCGGGAGGAATTAATCCAAAACCTTGGGCAACAGTGAGGGGATTAAATTCCTTAAGGACACACAAGCAACTTGTGGGCTCGGAATTATTATTTCACGTTTTGTTTATTGAACTAACGTTTGTTTACTTCTCTGATTTTCTGATTTTGAACACAGATTTCCAACATTCACATCATGCTCACCCTCATTGACCAATGCATCAAAAGAGTTCGAGACTCCAACAATTGTTGATGGATGAATCTGATTTTGAATAACTGGAGTTTGCTTCTTGATAGGTGATTTACTCACCACTGTCCAATTACTGCTCTTTGTATCAACTTTGTGTGGTGTAGTAGAAACAGCATCTGCCTTCAATTGCCCAGATGTTTTTATCTTTGGATCATCTGCTCGTTGATCGACAGTGGATTGCAAAACTCCAGCTGATTTTGCCATAGACTCTAGCTGAGATGTCGCAGAATCTGTCCATTCCAAAGCCTCAAAACTTACATGTTCATATCCCTCTCTATTTACAGTAGCAGCTTTGTCACCTGCTACTTTACAAAATTGTTCAGTTGTAGCATTTATAGGTCGACAACCACCTGCAACTTGTTAGAAGATCAGAATCTACTCGATCAGCAGTATGTGTCAATGCAACAGTAGAAGCTTGCAAATCTTCAGCTGATTTCTCCAATTTCTCAAACCTAGGTGTCGTATCATTTTGTTTCTCCAAATGCGCAACACTTACATGTTCATGCCCCTCTCCATTGTACTGTAGCAACTTCATAAACTACTGCATTATCAGGTTTTTTATTTGTAGCAATACCAGCTCGAACAACACACCTACATGCTTGTGCTCAACTGGTTTTTTAACAGCAGTTGCATCAGTATGACATACCATACCCTTATGATCCTTTTCCAAACCTTGGCAATTAGAAAATTGCCCAGCCCCTTTAATATCAGGTTCTCCATTATCAGCAGCATCAAAACTAGATGTTTGGACAGTTGTTTCAAGAGTATCAGTTGCGTCATATCGTGTACCTGCTAGTAATGAAACAGTACCAGCATTACTTGGATTTTTAAACAAAAGCCCAGCTAATTCCCTCATGCTCAGTAGCAAAATTGTCAACCTTGCCCTTCCCCACATGTGGCTCCAAAGCTATGTTAATCCTAGCTAGTGCTCGGTCAATAGTAACAACATTAGCATCACGTTTTGCATCAATATCACCTCTATGATCTTCTCTACTGATATTATCTGTGGGTTTCATAGCTGGCTGCACTCCAATATCTGCATTTTCTTGTATTTTATTTGCAGCTAGTTTGGCATTCAATAGTACCCTAGCATCACCTTTTAATTGCTCGACATTACTCCGCTTCACTCCATTCATGTCACCATGCACTGCATTTTTTTTCTTGACTTCTCTGTTTCTTTCTTGTATTGATTGACATGAATTTTCATCATGTCCTTGATGCTTACAGTAGGTGCAATACTTTGGAAGGTTATCATATACCACATGTTGATGAAACTCCACATACTTCCCTGAAGCTTTGTCGACGTTGTGAATCTCATCTTTGTTAGGATGTTTGTCCAAAAGGTCTAACAACACCTTAACTCTCGCAGCAATTGGCCTAGTACGATCTTGCACTCCATCTCAACATCAATTCGCATTTGATGGCTATTTTACTTGAACATCGCCTTGTCTACAGCTAGTGGTTTCCCTACTGCTGAAGTGATTGACATTAAAGATCTTTTTGCAAAAAAAATGGGTGGCAGATTTGGGAAGGAAATCCACACAACTGACGTTGTTTCTTCTCTAGGATTAAAAACTAAAGTCCAGGGGAATGTTCTGAAGAAAAATTCATCTCCTTTACATTTAATATATCCAGTAGATCTTGATACAAACTGGACATAATCATCAAACAAGTTAAATCTTGCTAATATATGTCGAAATTCAAGCTGTCCAATGTTGCAAAATCCTATAAACTCGAACTGTTTCGCAAACGTCTTTCTAAGCTCGTGCAACTCTGGTTTTCCATATGAAAATTTGACGATGACTGCTTGGTGAAGCCCTTCTTCAATGGTGAACTCGTTAACCTCCTCCATGGTTGGCTCTCCATGATCAATTCTAACTGGAAGTAAACTTATATTTGGAGGATTTTGAGCAGATTCTTTGGTAATGACGCGCGCAGCATATGACTGTTTTGGATTAAGGATCGTGTTTGTCACATTATTGTTATGATTCTGCTCTCCCACACCTTATAGCTTGTTTGGGACTAAGGCGTAGTAATTGTTATTCTTCAATCAGTAAAAGAATTGCAAGGGCTTATGCAAAATCTTTTTATTAAAGTTTTAAGGATTTCTTAATAATACTAACTTAATACCCTCTTTCATTTGACAATTTCCATGATATCCATGTGCTTCTTATTTATCATGTAGAACATGATATCTCTTTATGTTATCCTCAATTGGCAAATGAATTTAGCGTATCAAATTCACTCTTAAAAAGAGGAAAAGTGCAAAAAAAATTGGGACCGGAGTAACTATTTATATTGTTTCATAGGGTCAATTAAGTTTTTATAACTCAGTGCAGGTTCTTTTCCTATCCATGCTATATATATATGGCCTCACCCCCTATAATCGACATTTCCATACAAAGCCAAAAAAAAAAAAAAATTAGCTAAGTGTGGAACCAATAATGGGATCATGGCCTATCTTATCTTAAGCAAATTCAGGGTAAGTTTTATCTTACATTTTGTGTTAATTAAAGTTAGTTAACACCTATATTAGCCTCATTACACATTTGGATTGACTAAATTCCAGTAAGAACTTCTAAAACACCCATAAGAACTCAAGTTAGGACTTGCTTTGGAAGAGGTAATTTCTTCATCCCATTCTTGACAATATTTATGGATTGACTATTGAGTATTTGGAAGGTATGAAGTAGAAGTTACCGTTTTATTGAACTTCTAAGCGAGGTCTTAAAATGGATTTCATTCAAGTTAGGGCTAAATTGAGGAAGAAAATGAACAGCGTTGTGTTTATATAAACGATGTTGTTTGGGTTTCTAATGAAGTGACTAGACTCCATGACGTATATAATGAACGTATATAAACTGAGGACATGACAATTGATAGGAACATGTGGAGGTCGAGTATTAAGGTTGTAGGTTAGGAGGTAGTTGAGTCTTGTCTTATGCCATAACTTTGTGTGATTAGTTTGGTAGGGATACTATTTTGCTTTTGCTTTGTATCATTCATCTTGATTTCATGTTCTTCATATTTTTCGTATTTTTTCATATGATATCTGTGGTGTTACTAATATTGTCTTCCTTTGTCTTTTTGTCTTCTTGAGCCGAGGGTCTTTCGGAAATAGCGTCTCTACTCCTTCGGGGTAGGGATAAGGTCTGCGTACACATTACACTCCCCAGACCCCACCACTAAGATTTTACTGGTCGTTGTTATTGTTGACCTTCAATGAAAAAATATAGATTTTTCGAAAACTTTTAGAACAATGCAAGACAGTTTATTGATTAAATTAGTATCTCTGTGATACTTGGTTAATGAATATGAGTTCGTTTATGTAGATTGCGTCGTTTGGGTCGGTCTGACCTTTAACATTTGGAGCTAACAGTTGGTAAAGTAAAATGACTTTGAGATATGTTGAGCTTTAAAACTTCTTATGTGTTTTTAAATTAACTCGTGCTTGGAAAATAATATCTCAAATGAGATTCCATGGATTTATGGGACAAGTTTGCATGGTTTGCTCTTTGGTTGGGTTTAAATGACAAAAATGTCTAAATGGCTATGTCCTGAACTTTATAGAAGTACTTATGGGCTATGGCTATTATGAAATTCATGGGGTATCCTGCAGTATATTATGGTTTGTTGATTACAAATTCATAGCATGATATTAACTAAAAGAATGTTGAAACCCTTTGCTCCTGGTTTTCATTAAATTAGTAAAGTGAAAGACTTGTTTTAATGAAAGGGATTCAGCCAAATCCCATGGCTTATGAAATGAAATTAAAAGAAAATTGCAAATGCTATTGTTGTGATTCCTCATCTGGTCGAGATAAAGATTGGGCCTATGGGTTGTGTACCCTAGCTCATTCGGTCAAGAGGAAGATCAGGATCGTGGTTTCTGTACCCCGACATATACCAATGCTTATCTGGTCAAGAGGAAGATTGTGACTGTGAGCTCTGTACCCCGATGTACCAATGCTTATTCGGTCGAAAGAAAGATCGATTTTGTGGGTTCTGTACCCCGTCATTGCTTATCTGGTCGGGAGGAAGATCGGGCACGTGGTTGCTGTAGCCCGATGTGACATGGCTACCTTAGAGAAAATTTTGTGTGGAGCCTTGGGCGCAACTTGGTAAAGTCATGTGACGAGGAAGTGACGGGTTCGGGCCGTGGAAACAACCTCTTGCAAAAATGAAGGGTAAGGTTGATAATAGACCCTTGTGATAAACGGACGCACTGTTCAGGACATGAGATTTTCTGTCCAGTTCTCTAAGTAAACAAAGAAATAGCTAAATAAAAATGACTCTAAAGAATACTCCACGAACAAAAGCAGAGCTCACCAATAGCATTGGAAGGGAAGGAAATCCTAACTCGTAGCCTGCTCGCCTGCAAATCTGGTTCCTACGTTATACCGTAGACCAACGTACGTTTCCAAAAGAGAACGTCAGTACCATCCATTGTACTCAGTGAATCTCAACAATAGGGGGCGAAACTTTAATAACATATACATTCCGAGCAAAAGTTCTAAATGCATGTAAAACATAAAGCTTATAAGAATAATTCTAAAATAATTGCATAATAGCAGTTTATGTATATTCTAAAAGAAATTCTTTTCTTTTTCTTTCTTTAAAAAAATACTTCACTTTATACTTTCGGAGTTCCAACTATCCTGTCTTAATTTTGTCTCAGTCACCGTGTGATCGGCACGGGTTCGATCAACCTGATCGAATAGGCCCAATCCACAAGGTGCCACTCGCTTCATGGTTCTCAGCGCTCATGTATCATACCTTAACATGGCTAAATAATTTCTCAGCAACGAGATCATCGGCTAGTGTGCTCCCTACTTTGGCACAAGTAATTTTAGGAAGTCAACGCCTTGGCCAGGACCAACGGATGCATATCCTTATTTTATCCATGAGTCGTCCTAGATTTTAGTGCTTTGACAAAACCCAACCCTTCAAACAGGCACTTGTTACCCAAGACTTGTACCAAGAGTGCCGAACAGTTTAGTGCATGGTTTTGATATAATGCATGAGCTGAACATGGCTTTTTTTTTTTTTTGGTTTTCCAGGAAGTCTTATAAAGATTGTGCATTTCTAAGTGTATTTTGTAAATTTAAGCAGCAAATGGTAGTCAGATTTTAATTTTTCTTTGATGGTTCAGTAGTTCTTGTTAGTTGTTACGGTTTTTTGGTCATGTAATGATTACTCTCAGTTATTTAACAGAAAGCGATTAGATAGTACTGTCTCTTTTTAAGGGGCTATTTATGTATTTCGCCTTTTAAGAACTACAAGGAACATTGAAGTGATGATGAAAAAATTTGCTTGGCTTAGACTTTATTCATTGTATGAGCACATTTCTCTTAGATTTGCTGCTTTACAGAGTAACAAATTGCAGATAGCATTATTAATAAGGAGCTGAACTGTATTACTGTGATTTCGACGTATATTGAGGCTTTAGTTTGAATATTTAATATCAAAATATTGAAAATATCTAGTTTGTTTTGGTGATTTGTCTTGCTTCTTAGGTGCCTTGTGCACTTCAGTCCGCTATTTGTATTGCCCTGAATAATTTGTTTGTTGTTATACTCGTCATATAAAACCATATTCTGAAGTTACAACGAAAGATTCAGTCTCTCCAAGCTTGAAAAGGCAAGGCCTAATGCGCGCCTCTGGTCATACAAGTACTACACTATTGGTCGGTTGATTTTGATCCGTATTAAAAGCATGATTACAGTGTCGAATGTTTTCACAATATTCTCAAGGAAAACTAACCAACTTTTCTATGTTACATTTACCTGGTTGTCATTATAAGATCCAAAAGTACTTCTATATATTGACTGATCTAACGAAACTAGCTAGTCCAGCAAATAAGCAGATGGTTTGATACCTATCATTTTATGCAGGTGAAGTAAGAGCAAACAAGAGGGTTCGCATCTTTCTTTACTAGAAACTATATTTTCATGTCTTGCATTGCCACAACATAAACGTGTTCTTTAATATAATTGTATGAAGATCTTTTTTGCGTTAAGTTATGTACATTTAGACTATTTCAACCAAACAACGCTTGACAAGACTATTGGTCAGTTGATTTTGATCCGTATCAAAAGCATGATTACAGTGTCGATTGTTTTCACAATATTCTCAAGGAATAAACAGGTTCTCTTAACTGTGGTTTGAGATCTAAATCTCAGGTTGAGACTGTCGTTCAATTTGCTTACTTTCATCTTAACATTTTCCTTTTTATGACTCTATTAGCCTACATTTTCCTTTTTATGACTTTATTAGCCCGGAACTCGTTGTAAGCCAAATAAAGTAATGTATACATATAAGTCATATAGCTCCAATTGGAGGAAAATGTTTTCCTTATCAAAAGAAGGGAAAACATTTTCCAAAGCTCCTTCTCAACCATTCTCACCCTCACCAACCCACCCCACCCCCTCTCCAAAAAATAATTTTTTTTTTAGAAAAATTTCATTTTTTCCGTTACCATCCACCCTACTACCCCTCCACCCCACCCCGCAAAAAAATTTCTTTTACCTTAATTTTTTTTTCTATAATTTTAAATTTCTGTTTTCTTATTTTTTTGCACCACCCACCCCCACTCCCTACCCCCTCACCCCCACCCCCACCCTCCCCCCCCCCCCCCCCGAAAAAAATTTTAAAATATATTTTTCAGTTTTTTAATTTTATTATTTATCATTTAAAGACTCAATATTTTACAAGTTCCAAAATTATGAGTTCGAAAGTTTACGGGTTTAGAAATTATAAATTTACCGATTCGGAAATACGCGATTTTTGCGTTAAAAAGTAAAGCATCACATTAGTTCCTTTAGATTGTGTCAATTTTTAGAGACTTCGGGAAGGGGAGGGGTGGGGGAGGTGGGAGGGGGAGAGGTAGGAGAGTTGCAAAAAAAAATATTTTTCTAAAAAAACTATTTTTTACTCTCTAAGCAAACATAAAAAATATTTTCCGGAAAATGTTTTCCACTTTTGATCTTGTGGTGTAAAATGAGGCACCTTTATTTTGTGTGGCTATAAATCATTGCATAAAGGTAAATTGTTTCCAAATAAGGAAATAGGTCATTCTTTTTGGCACGGACTAAAAAGGAAATAGGTTCACATAAATTGAAACGGAGGGAGTATTTTTTACTCTCTAACCAAACATAGAAAATATTTTCCGGAAAATGTTTTCCACTTACCAACCAAACAAGAGAAAATAAGTGATAAAATCACTCATTTTCCATGAAATCATTTTCTAGGAAAACATTTTCCATGGAAAACATTTTCCTTCATACCAAACACACCCTTATAGCCTACATTTTCCTTTTTATGACTTTATTAGCCCGGAACTCGTTGTAAGCCAAATAAAGTAATGTATACATATAAGTCATATAGGTTTTAATAATACGATGTTTGATTTTTCATATCAACCAAACGCTTGACAAGTAATGCTAAATTTAATATCGGGAATTATATATCCTTATACCTCACATAATAAATCTTCCGTACATTTCTCCCGAGTGAATCCAAGGACATATATATAGGGGCAAATTAGACCTTCTAAAATTGTGACAAAAGTGGTGCGATTGGAATTAAATCAACACATGTTTAGTTTTAGTTCTGCTCATGAAGACTATTCAACTATGTTTTATCTGAAATTTACATTAACGCATATAAGTATCTCCAATCGTATTCTATTTTTTTGCACCAAATCCAAATTTGGTGTAAGAAATAGAGTATTCTTGCTCCAACTGTACTTTATTTCTTGCTCTATTATAGTGCATGAATAGTGAGTGTTGCACCAAATTTGGTGTAACACTATTCATTACTCTATATTTGGTTTAATAATATTTTATTCATTTTTTTACTTTTAAACTTTTAATTTATCATATATTGTGTATATAATTAATTTTTATATTAAGATATTTATAATTTTAATTTTATATCCTATTTTTTTATATATTAATTTTTGTATATATTATAATTATATAATATTATAACTTAATTTTATTATTATTATAATTATATAAAAAGAAATATAACCATTATTTAAAAATAACAATACATAAAATAAAAATATATTATAATTAAAGTACATAAAAGGAGGATACATTAAAATTGGTTATATAAGTGGAGAAGGTAAATTATACATAATGAATATGAAAAAAAAAATAGTATTAGTTTGAAGGAAATAAAAAATAAAAAGTAAATAAAAGATAATAATATAATATAGAAGAGAGAGAAAATTTAGTGTAAAAAATAGTGTAATGGTTGAAATAGATTTAGTGTTGTACCAGTTTAGAATGAAAAATAATACAAAAAAATAGAGTGATGGTTGGAGACGGCGAAATGGGACATATTTATCAAGTCATCCAAAATGGAAACAAACTAGCAACTTAGAAGACCTTGACTTAAGCTAAAAACCATTAATACTGTCATAGACTAGGGACAAGCTAGTCTTTATTGGTCAAGTCATCTAAAACCAACAAAGTTTTATCACGGCATTGATATGATGACTCGACTAATTTCATTTTCGCATTCATATCAATCAGACGTTTCTCTTTTGTTTTCCAAAGAAAAAGTTTGTTGTGTAGAGGTGCTGCAATTCCTATATAACCTTGTGCTAGCTATAGTGGTGTAAAAAATCAATATATTATTAAAAGTCAAAGACAAAAGCTTCTCATGAAGTCAAGTGTCTAAGCAAGGAATTAATATGTGGTTCATTAGAACATTGCTCCTAATTTATAGGAAGTACAAAAAAATCAATTACAAATTTATTTTAATTACGATTAGGAGGAAAACTAAATTTTGTTTTTAAAATAAAAAAGAAAAACGGATTCCATTCCTTGCAAAACTGTCGCTTTTCTTCTTAATTTTTACGAATTAAAAAATAACCAAATGCAATTATATTTTGATTAGGATTATGATAGGAACTGTAATTTAATTTATTTTAAATCAAAAAACTACCCGTTCCTTCAAAAACATCAGTTTTCTTCCAAATTTATAGGAATTTCTTCCAAATTTATAAGAAGTTAAAAAAAGGAGTTACAAATTTATTTTTATTAGGATTAGGATATGAAGAATATTTTTTTAAAAAAATGTAATTAAAAATGGTTAAATTTGCCTTATAACCGTCACTTTTTTCCAAATTTATATGAAGTAAAAAATAGGAGTTACAATTTTATTTTGAGTAATATTAGGATAGGAAGATTATATTTATTATTTAAAAAAATATTCATATTCTTAGATGAATATATTTGATTTATATATATTCGATTTCTTTTAATTTAGATGTAATTTATAGTAGTATTTTTCTTGGTATAATTTAAACTTTATTGTAAATATTGAGTTTTCTTACATAGTTTCTTTAAGTCTTAATGTAAGTTGGTATATATGTGTGTGTGTGTGTATTTTTTTTATCTTCTTTTATTTAATAAAAAAAAAGGTTTTAGGAAAAGTTAAATAAATATTATATACAGTTAAAAATAATAATAAAAAAAATTAAATAAATAAAACCACCCATCTTCCCCACTTCCCCATTACACTCATGCCTTACCCCCTCTTTCTCATACCCAACTTCCCCACTTTCTCACATCACTCATGCATTTCTCCCACTCACATCACACACCTAACAATAACTTCTCACTCCCTCCACACATGTACACATAATAACCAATACATCCACATACTCTATAAATATAGGATACACATAGAGACGAAAGAAGGGGGAATTTGATTCTCTTGGCGGTTCCATTCTCAGAAGTTCCATTTCGACATTAGCTTCTAAGTTTCTTTTTTTGCGTCATTCAATTGAGATCTGAAGTGTTTCAGATTCAGATCTGCGTATGCATGCTCGCTTTGAAGTTGAGTCATTGCGTTTTCATTGTTGACGTGTTGTTTCTATTGCTAGATTTTCGACGTTATTTCAGACCTTATGTGGTCATTTTTCTGTCGATTTTTGGTTTGAGCCTTTGAGGTACTCCATACTCATATATGACCCTTTATCGGATTCATAATTAAAATCTGAATTTATTCGTGTTATAGTTTTTTTTTTGAATTTACGGAGCCATCATGTTTAGCTATTAAATTTGTTTATTGGTTTTCTCTTTGGTATTTACTACTCCATGTATGATTAAAAGGCCAATTGTTTCAATTGTTGAACTTTTGATATGGGTTTGAATTTGCTGAAACAGTGTTACTAAATGATAGTTTAAGTATATTACATATTAAAAGCCAAAGACAAAAGCTTCTCATGAAGTCAAGTGTCAGAGCAAGGAATTAACACGTGGCTCATTAGGACATTGTTCCTAATTTATATGAAGTACAAAAAAACCAATTACAAATTTATTTTAATTAGGATTAGGAGGAAGACTAAATTTTGTTAAAAAAAAACTGATTCCATTCCTTGCAAAACCGTCATTTTTTTTCTTAATTTTTACGAACTAAAAAATAACCAAATGCAATTAAATTTTGATTATGATTATGATAGGAACTGTAATTTAATTTATTTTAAATCAAAAAAGTATTCATTCCTTCATAACCATCAATTTTCTTCCAAATTTATAGGAATTTCTTCCAAATTTATATGAAGTTAAAAAAAAGGAGTTACAAATTTATTTTTATTAGGATTAGGATATGAAGAATATTTTTTTTAAATGTAATTAAAAACGGTTAAATTTGCCTTATAACCGTCACTCTTTTCCAAATTTATATGAAGTAAAAAATAGGAATTATAATTTTATTTTGAGTATTATTAGGATAGGAAGATTATATTTATTTAAAAAAAAAACGTAAACGCTTCATTAGCCTTCATAACCGTGACCTTTGAATTACTTCTGTATTATACTGAGTTTTTTCATTTAATTATTTATATTGTTGAAAGGTGAAATAAATTAAAATTAAGACTCTTCCTAACCATGACTTTTAACTGCCTTTCCATCTTCCCTTAAAGTAAACCTAAATTAGCGTTGGAAAAATACCATACCTTCAACCCACTTTCCCATGAATTTCATTGCCTCAACTGTGATTTACACGTCTGTGTTGCAACTGTACAAACGTGAAAATACATATATCTTCCACAACTACACAACCTTCAATCCTAATGTTCATTCTTATATAAAGATTTATACAAAACTTACGTCCTATGTAAAAGATGGCTACTCACATTGACTTCATCAAAGATATAACTATTTGATGCAATGGAAGTTAAAAGTTCGTGTTGTCCGTTTGTGGGAAGTACCAGATCGTTTTAATCCAGGCACTATATTCTCGATTGAATTGGTTCTACAAGATGAAAATGTATTTTAATTATTTTTTTACCTTACTAATTCGGGTTCATTTATTTTGCTCATCCAAATTGTTATATCATTATATGATACAAGTTATTGTTGAAAATAAGTTATCTGATATATTTTGTTTCGCTTATTATTTGCTCATAGAATTTCCGTTTCTTCTCTTTGATGCAAACATAGGTACTTGATTATTGTTTATTACTCATTCTGAAATCTTTAATTTTATAGTTTTCTTTCCCATGAAAGGATATTAACTGCAACACCTATTTGTGTTCATTACAAGAGTGTAACTTCTGATAGAATGAAAAATCAAGTGTATTTTTTTGGATGAGAACAAAAAAAAAGGATTACTACAACATCTACATATATTTGTTGGAGATTACCATACATCTTAAGTAGCTTCACAGGTTTTTCGACCTTTCTTCAAATGCTAATGTAATGCAATTCATTCTTATGTACCAACCTATATTACTCTCAACAAAATTCATCTATTAATTTTAGAATAACTTCTTCTGTATTCGATCGCTAATGCTAATTGCAACAAACATATTTTTGTTATCTCTTTAAACTCTTCTTTTCTTAAAATTAATTCGCGCGTATCGCGCGAGTACTATACTATTAAAGTACATAAAAGGAGGATACATTAAAATTGATTATATAAGTGGTGAATGTAAATTATAAATAACGAATATCAAAAAAAGAAAAAAGATAATAGTATTAGTATGAAGGAAATAAAAAATAAAAAGTAAATAGAAGATAATAATATAATATAGAAGAGATGGAAAAATTGATGTATACATTAAAGTACATAAAAGGAGGATAAAATGGGACATATTTGTCAAGTCGTCCAAAATGGAAGCAAGCTAGCTACTTAGAAGACCTTGACTTGAAGCTAAAAACCAAACATTTTTTGCAAGTGAAATCATTAATACTGCCATAGACAAGGGACAACCACAGTATCAATCAGCTCAACTCTTTTGTGGCTCTAAATTGCTATGCACTACTTTATTCATTAATTTTTTCCACACATATTTAAAGCTAGTTTTTATTGGTCAAGTCATCTAAAACCAACAAAGTTTTATCACGGCATTTATATGATGATTCGACTAATTTCATTTTCGCAACCAATGTTGGAAAGGTACTGTGATGTTTCTCTTTTGTTTTCCAAAGAAACTTTTTTGCTGTAATTCCTATATATATAACCTTGTGCTAGCTAAGTTTATTAAAACAGCAAACTAAACTAAAGTAACTGAAAATAAAGAGCAAAAGTAGAGTACTACTAGTTATGGGGAATATTAAGTTATGGTTGTGTGTGTTTTTTCTTATGATAATTGTGGGGAATGGTTGTTTGGATGAAGAGAGAAGTGCTCTTTTGGAGCTGCAGGCAGACATGATAAGTTCAAATGGGGGAGTCTTGCCATGGATTCGCTATAATGAGAGTGGTTTTGTAGATTGTTGTTCTTGGCTTGGGGTACAATGCAACTTAGCAACAGGTCGAGTGATTAAACTTGATCTCATACAAGCATCGTATGGACCTATGGACGGTTGGAATTTTAATGCTTCTCTATTTCTTCCATTCAAATCGCTGCAAGTTCTTAGTATTACAGGAGGGACAATAATCGAAGGTAGTTTTACCTGATCTTGTATTGATATATATTGTTGACCACCTAAAATTATACTATATATTAACATATTTTTCTCTTACTGATTTTGTTATCCAGGAATTGACAAGTTGTCCCATTTGACTAACCTGAAAGTCCTGGATTTGCAGTATAATCTCGCCCATCCAAATGTTTTATCATCTTTGTGTTGGATTTCTTCTCTTGAGGTTCTAAAACTAAGTGCTTTTACTCGGTGGAAAAATTACACTGTACATATAGGTAATTTTTGGGCTTCCAAGGGGATCACATTTAATTCCTTTTGTGAGAAATTATATTATGTGTATAGGTAAAAAAAACTACTAAATAGTAATTATATATGCAAATATATGTAGAAGTTATTGAATCCCCCTATAGTAACAAATAGTTCTAAAGGTAACTCAAAAATAGGTTTAAGTTGTAAGTTTAAATTTTAGTTGTGGCACTCTTATCATTTTCTGAGTCTCCTTGTTAAGATTTCTCTAGTTCTGTCAATGGGAAGCAATTTTTTGTAACATACAAATATATCATAGCATTATACTTTATCCTTCTACATTACTTTTCGTATATTTATTTAAAGGAATTTGTTATGGGAATAATTTTTTTGAAAATGGTTGCCATATTATTCAGGCGAAGGCAGTGCAAAATGTCCAGGCTTGAGCAACTTAAGGGTGCTCTTGTTGGAAGGTTATGGAATCAATGATATCAGTATTCTTTCTCTGTTGGGTAAACTTCTTTTTCCATAACGAATCATAGATGTTAATAAACTAGTCAAGTATTTTTGTTCTACCTTAAATAATTCTAAAAATTCACAAATCAATATTGTAGGCCTTGGTACACATATTGGACTGAAGAAATTAGAGAAACTCTATCTGAGTGATAATAGCTTCAATTCCAGCATTTTTTCATCTTTGAAGGATTTTCCATCTCTCACGCATCTGGGTCTCTCATACAATGAAATAGATGAAAAAATTGAAATGAGTGGTTTGTCGTTAGTCTCACTCACTAATCATATGTACATGTATCAAATACGTAAATGTTTGTTTTTTTCTTTGTGCTAACTATTTTATTGATTTACCTTTGTAGATATAGTTGCTCTAAGCAATTTGAAATTTATGAATCTCAAAGGTAACAAATTTGAGAGCTTTGTGACTACCAAAGGTACGTAGTTCATAACTTGAAAGTTGGGCACCTCGGGTAACAACATTTTAGTTATTCACCCTATAAACGCATAAAAATAAAAGAATATAGTATTATAATCGATTTTTGACATTTAACCTCCTTTTATGTAATGACTTCAGTTGTAATTCTATACTAGAAATAAGTGATGGTATATGTTTCTTTAAGTCTTAATAGGCGTTTTGGACATAAATTTCAATTTTTTTTGGAATTTGGATTTTTTTTTTTTTTTGGGGTAAACAAAAATTTGATTTTCACTAAAGTTTGATTTGAAGATGAAGTTGTGCAATTTGGTTACAACTTTTGCAATGCATTTGGATGCACTTTTTTCCTAAATCATGAAACATGATTTATATTCCACATTTTGTCAAAACTATCAAATTATCCCAACTTGACTATATTACCTAAAACAAACAAGTAAACACGTGTAATGCTTAAATGCACTCTAATTTTTTTTATTAAAAAAGATAGTGAAAGTTGATGAAACTGATTTTTTCGAAGATGAAGAAAACATGATATTCATAATGTAGAATTGTGTTGATGAAGGTTTCTTATCTATTACCTTGATCTTCTTACTGTTTTAACTTAGTTATAGTTTCTCTTAACTGTAGGCAGTAACAAAGAGAAGTGAGTGTTTAATGGTTAGCTTGGTATTTAATTCTAGTGGGTAGATGGGATGTCACGATCTGAATTTCCCACCATCGGGATCGTGATGACGCCTAACTTTTAGGATGTTAGGCGAGCCAACACATACCAATCTAATATGCTAATCACTAACCAAAATAGTAGTTATCAATAATTTGAACTAAACGAGTAAAAAGTGCGAGAATTTTATAACAATCTACTAAACACTAATACATGACTACCCAAAGATCTAGTATTACAATCCACAAACGTCAAAGAGTTTCTACAAATACTGATTTAAAGAAAATACATATGTTCTCGATTTAAAGATAGAAGGAAGCGGACTCCAAGGTCTGGGAATACCGGCAAATCTACCTTGGATCTCCTGATGGACGGAAGGCAGCAACCCAACTCTGATCAAAGAGGTCCGGTACCGAAATCTGCACAGAAAGTGCAGAGTGCAATATTAGTACAAGCGGCCCCATGTACTTGTAAGTGTCGAGCCTAACATTGGTGAAGTAGTGACAAGGCTAGGACACAACGACAATATGAACATGTGCAGTTAAATCATATACAAGAAAATAACAACAACGAAAACTTAACAGATAATAACAGGAAAGGGGTAAAATACGCCGAGGGGGACATCAAATCTTGAAAATAGTACAATACAGAAACACAATAAATATCATATTCTGAACTGCCGGAAATAATAACATAGAAAACATGTGCACGACATCACCTTTCGTGCTTTTACTCTCATCCTTACATAAGAAACAACAGAAATGACACGACATCACCCTTCGTGCATTAACTCTCTCAAAACATGGTGCGACATCACCCTTCATGCATTTCCAATATCAGAATACGACACGACATCACCCTTCGTGCATTATCACTCACAGAATACGACACGACATCACCCTTTGTGCATTAACACTCACTCACAATATCTTGCATGGCATCACCCTTCGTGTTTTACTCTCTTCCTCACCCAAACAACAGAAATAATAACAATCTAGCAAGGGAATCATCAATGACCAACCTCATTTTTACATTTAACTTCACAATATAAATCTCAACTTGAGTCAATACTCAACCAATATCCAATACCAGGAAACATAATAAGACTTGTTTAACATGAAGAATAGTCAGTTTAAGCATGAACATTACATATAAAGAAATACAACAGTCATAAGTATAAGACTCACTCGCATGCTATGACCCGACAACAACGTATAGATACTTGTCACCTCACCTATAGGTCGTACTCAACAACTAAACACATAGCAAATAAGGTAACAATACTTAATCCCTCAAGCTAAGGTTAGCCAAAAGACTTACCTCGATTCTACTACCTAAAATCAAGCCTCAAACACCGCTTTTCCTCTAGATTCCACTTCCGAACCACTCGTCTCTAATCGTAATTAACTTAATAATATCAATTATTGCTAAAGAAATCAATTCCAATGCATAATTACAAGTTTCCCAATATTTTTCATAAAAAGTCAAAAACTAACCCCGAACTCACTTGATCAAAACTCGAAGTTCAGACCAAAACTCAATTACCCATTCACCCTCGAGCCCGAATATACAATTGGTTTTGGAATCCGACCTCAATTTGAAGTCTAAATCCCTAAATTTCAAAAAATTTAAGTTCTACCCAAAAACAGCCAATTCCACCATGAAAAGCCCTAGATACTAAGATAAAATCTTGTAAAAAGATGAAATAGATTGAAAGAAATGAGTTATGAATCATTTACCTATAATTTGGGGAAGAAATGGTCTTTGGAAAATCGCCTCTTGAGGTTTAGGATTTGAAAAATGGGAGAATGAATAAAAATACCGTCCAAAATAATTTTTGAACAGTTGCAGATATCGCATTTGCAATCAAGGGTTCGCAAACGCGAGCCTCACAAATGCGAACATTCCATTGCAAATGCGAAAAATGTCCAGGACGTGCTACTATCTCAAATGCAGACACTTGTTCGCAAATGCGACATGTTCTTATCGTAAATAAAATCCTGAGCTTTGCAATTGCGAAGGTCCCATCCTAGCCTTTCTGAATGCAAATGCGAAGCTTCTTCGCAAATGCGATGCTCGAATTGCGAGCCAATATTCGCAAATGCGATGTCTGCAGATCTAAAACATACCATCAATGTTTCTGTAAGTACAAATCACTCCATAGTCTATCCTAAACTCACCGAGCCCTGGGGGCTCCAAACCAAACATGCACACAAGTCTTAAAATATTATACGAAGTTGCTCGCGTGATCAAATAGCCAAAATAACACCTAGAACTATGAATTTAGCACCAAATTCCATGAAATTTTCAAGAAAGTTTTAAAACTTCTAACCTTTCAACCAAAGGTTAGAATCTATCAAATAAACTCTATTTATACCAAATTTCAAGTCATGACTTAAATATCATATTAAACCTATATCGGGATCCGAAACTAAAATACGGACCTGATACCAACAATATCATGCATTATTCAATTTCTTTAAATCCGTATAACTCTGGTTTAACAATTTTCATCAAAAATTATTTCTCGGGCCCGGGACTTCGAAATTCGATTCCGAGCATACGCCCAGCTCCCATATTTTACTATGGATCCTTCGGGGCCGTCAAAATATGTGTCCGGGTTCATTTACTAAAAATATTGACCAAAGTCGACTAAAATTAACTTTTTAAGGCAAAATTATTATTTTCTCAAATTTCCACATAAAGGCTTTTGAAATCGCACCGGACTGCACACGCAAATCGAGAAGAGATTAAATGAAGTTTTTAAGGCTTCAAAATACGAATTCGAATTCTAAAACAGAAGATGACCTTTTGAGTCATCACATGGGATCCTTTTATAGATTTAAAAAATTTGGGGTAAATTTTTAAAACATAAAGTTTCCTAGTCATAGATATTCAATGAAAAACTGGTCTCAAAGGACTTCTCCAAATTTGAAAATTCATTTTTCAAGTTGAATTTCAGAAATAGTAAAATTTTCATCACCAAGCATTGTTTTGAAGAAAATATTGAAAAAAAATGAAAAAATATTTGTTTCCAAAAATAAAAAAAACCTTAGCCGTTTGGACAATAATTGTGGGATAATTTCAAAAAGGTAGTTGCACGACCCGGAATTCTCACCTCCAGAACATTTTTTGATGGCGCCTGACATTTTACTGTCTAGGCAAGCCAACGTTAGAAAATCTCTAAGCCAATTTTTAATCAATTTCAATAAGTAAAGTCAATTAAATCGAAATAAAACTAAAACTGAGTGCGGAATTATATAAAAACCAATAATATCTAAATACACCCCGAATTTGGAGTCACAAGTTCATGAGCTTCTAGAGTTTCTAAGTACAAAGATTGAAATAAGTACAACTGTCTCGAACCATAAGATCAACAATAAATAGGGGAAAAGTGGAAGGGGGACATCAAGGTCTGGGGATGTGTCATGACACAAATTATCCACCGGCGGACCGTGATGACGCTTAACATCCCACTCGCTAGGCAAGCCAACGTTAGAGTTCTATTTTCCTTTTTCCTTTACACTTTATAGTTAAAACCAACAAGGCTAAATCAAAAAAAAAATAATTGTGGGAGCACATAATTAACTAGTTATCCATATACTATTAATAAATATCGAAAACAGTTACCACCCAGAAACTGGTGTCACAATCCATGAACATACTATAAATTACAACAAATACTGGTATGAAAGAAGTACATCTGTCTTGAAAGAAAAGAAAATAGGAAAATAGAAACATAGGAGGGGACGCCAGGGCCTGCGGACGCCAGCAGGACTACCTTGGGTCTCCTGGATGAAGTATTTGCAACTGACCTCCCGATCACCCACAATACAACAACAACATACACAGTAAAATATCACTAGTGGGGGTCTAAGAAGAGTGGAGTGTACGCAGACCTTAACCTTACCCTGAAAAGGGCAAAGAGGTTATTTCGAGGAGACTCTCGGCTCAACGGAGAGACAATAATAACAGGGAAAAAATAAAAAATAAAAAAGTGTAACAACAAAAAGATGCCAGAAAGAAAATAACAATGAATAAATGAAATAGACAATAACACAAAACTATGCAAAACAACAATGTGAACACAATATAGACCACTAACAAACCTAAACAAAACTCTATTAGACTACCCGGTACAAAGAGGGAAGAACTCTCGACTACCCCCTAGCCTACAACCCTAATGCTCGACCTCCACATGTTCCTATCAAGAGCCATGTCCTCAAAAATCTGAGAGTTACATGCCTAGTATCAGCACAACCGATCCCATGTACTGGTAAATGCCGAGCCTAACCTCGATGAGGTAGTGACGAGGCTACGACGGGGCTTTTACAATATATAACCTGCATACAGTACATAATAAAGCAAAAGGAAGTACAGAACGAAATGGAACAGTAACTTGCAACAAAATAAATACATAACTCAATTATCTTGCTTGTACTCAGCAATAACCAATCCTTAAGAGAGTTTCAATGCTACAAAATAAAATCACAATAGAAATGTGGCGCGCATCTTGATCACACCATAAAATAAGTAACACTATGAACATTTACCCTTAGTGCTCCTGTTGCGGCGTGTAACCCGATCCCACCAATCCACCCTTATTCCTCATATTGTGGCGTGCAACCCGATCCCACCTATCTACCCTTATTACTCATATTGCAGTGCGCAACCCGATCCTACCAGACAATGATATTTCACCTTTATTCCTCCTCAATATATTACCCTTATTCCTCTTGTTGCAACGTGCAACCCAATCCCACCATATCAGTACCAATAACACAATAAGAACAAGTATTTCACAATCTAGCTCAAACCCTCCACAACATTTATGCCTCAAACCAAATGAAACAGAAATCTATATAATTACGAAACTTCATCAATTAATACTACATAGCGAAACCAACCAATATGTACCATGAAGCACCGATGAACCAACTTAAACAAATAATGTTATACAATGAACTACAGAACAATCAATACCTTCAATAAAGAAAACAACATCCAACAAGAAGCAATTAAATATGGAAGCATGATTAAGCATATAGCAGTTAAGACAAGAAAAATAATATATTAGGAACGAGGAAGGGAACAAGCTAAACAGATAATTTGGCGACGCATAGGTATTCGTCACCTCACTTATACGTCACACACATGGATTTTCACATAGCAATTAAGTCGGGGATCCCTAATCACTCAAGTCAAAGTTAGACACAACACTTACCTCGATCCAATGGCCAATTTAAAGCTCAATTACCGCATTTCCTCTAGATTTCACCTCAAATACACTCATATCTACTCATAATTAACTTATCTAAAAAAAACCAATTCAAATGCATAACTATAGATTTTCCAATATTTTTTCCAAAAAGTCAGAAATTGATCTCAGGCCCGCTTGTTTAAAACCCAAAATTCGGACAAAAAATTGATTATTCAGTTACCCCCGAGCACGAATAACCGACCAATATACTCCGTAAGTGTCGAGCCTAACTTTGACAAGGTAGTGACGAGGTTATGACATGACACCCACGTAAATAAACCTGTACGGACAAAAATATACGAGCAACATAATAACAAATAGAGAATTATCGATTACTATTGGGAAGGGACATGCGAAAGGGGTACAAGATTCGATAAACATAACATGGTATTATATAAGCCCTTAATTAGCAAAACAAATAAACAAAATGAACAAAATTGCATGGCATTACCCTTCGTGCTTTTATTCTCAACCTTATTATGAAACAATAATAACAACACGACATCACCCTTCGTTCTTTTACTCTCGCTTTCATCATAAATCAATAGATACGGCACGACATCACCCTTCGTGCACTAACACTCTCCCTTACCATGTAACAATGAACATATAACAAAAAGGAGATAGAATAAGCAAGAACAAGCCTTAGGTCCACAATGATCCCACAATACCAACCTCAAATTCAGAACAATACTCAATTATCACAAATAGCTCATAATTGCGGAAACAAGGATAAACATACTGTCACGACCCCAAATCCGGTCGTGATGGCGCCCAGCACACTGCTAGGCCAGCCCGACCAATTAACAACAATCACGGAGCCATAAGCTCACTTTATCCAATTTAAGCATACGGAAATAATTCAACAGTGATAGATACATATTAAAAACAGGGAACCAAGTCCCAACACGTGCCAACTCCCATAGACCGAAGGGTCAAGAGTCATGAGCCTCTACGGAATATACAAGTGTAAATAGAGAATATAACTGTGCACAAGTGTGGGAGGATCAGAACAAAATATAGACAAACCGGAGAATCAGGTCCTGCGAACGCTGGCAGCTACCTCGACTGTCCAAAAGCACTCCCGAGCCGCAATGGAATCAGCTCTGCTGTAATGTACCTGGATCTGCACACAAGGTGCAGGGAGTCGGGTGTGAGTACTTCCAACTCAGCGGTAATAAAAGTAAATAATGCTGAATGGAAGAAAACCACGCAAGGCACTATCTCTTGCTACACAATACAGAACTATCATAAAACTTCAAAACACTATCATTTTATTCCTTTTCAGCATATGTGAGTAGATTATTTAGAAATCTCAATTTTTAGTTACTTTCTTTCATTATAACATACCAATACCTGGGAGAATCTCAAGCAGTGCAAGTCAACACTCAAATCAGCCTCTCGGCCTCAACACTCCTTAACAATTTATACCAGGAGATCCGGTCAATAAAGCAACAAATGCACATGTGCCAGTAAAGTATGAGTGCTAAAATGTTATACCACGTAGTACACATAAACCAATGTATGTACGCCATGCAATGCATATGACTGCTACGGCGTGTAGCCCGATCCTTTTGGGTACCTGTGCTCACTGGGGGTGTTCAGACTCCGGAGGGGCTCCTACATCCCAAGCACAATATTAATATCACACCTGCTACGGCGCACAGCCCGATCCATATACCACCGCGGCGTGCAGTCCGATCCATGCATGTGTATGCATATGCTCACATGAATGTCATGCCCTAACATATGGCCCTCGGCCCCAATCAGTCTAACAATTAATCAAGAAAGCCTTACGGGCAACAATATCATATCAGCTCACAGCTAAAAATGTTATTAAGGCCTTATTCAAGTTTTTCATAACCTTATAAAAATGCTGAATAGCAAAATACCATTTTAAAACCTTAAATTTAGAATAAAATATGCACAGTGTTATCAAGACAGTGATACCAATCCCTGAAGGATTCAAATAATCGGCACGAAGCCCAAACATGATAATCAGTCCAATTCATTTCAACAATTTGGTGTTATTATTTATTACGCGGGACGGACCAAGTCACGATCCCCAATGGTGCTCTACCCCACGCCCGTTATCCGGCGTGCAAGTCACCTCAACACAACACTAAGATGTGCAAGTCCGGGGTTTACTAACCCTCAGGACATCATTTACAAGTATTACCCACCTCGAACCGACGAAAGCTCATGCCCGCGACGCCTTAGCTCCTCGAACCGGCATCCACGCACGTCAAAACTAGCACAAATCAGCACAAATATATCAAAATAGGCTAATGGAACATAACCCAATCGAAAGAACTCCAAAAATATCAAAAATCACGAAATTGGCAAAACCCGAGCCCCGGGCCCACATCTCGAAAAATCTCGAAACTCATATTTCCGGAACCCTCGTCCCGCCACGAGTCCGTACATATAAAATTTACTAAAATCGGAGTTCAAATGGCCTTCCAAAACTAAAAATCCCGTTTTCAATATCTAGGCCACATTTCTTCAAGATTTCAACCCAATTTCATGAAGATTGATGTTAATTCTACCATAAAATGATGTTTTTGAGTCAAGAATCTTACCTCTGACGAATACCCGATGATTTCTCAGTGTTCTCCTCGAGTTTTCTTCTCTCTAGGGCTCAAAATTGTGTTTTGGGTATAAGAACCCGTGAGCCCTCTGTTCTGCAATTAAACTCACTGCCGGACGATTTTACTCTACGCGTTCGCGATGCACCTCACGCGAACGCGATGGCCTGTTTGATTACTTCATCGCGAACGCGACGCCTTATCATGCGTCCGCGAAGATCATTTCCCCAGCTGCCGGATTTCTTCTACGCGAACGCGTCTACCCTTCACGCGTACGCGATGGTCTCCATCTTTCTCCTACGCGAACGCGGCCTTATTCCACGCGAACGCGATGCGTTCCAACTTCATCTTACGCGAACGCGTTACCATCCCACGCGAACGCGATGACCAATATGCCCCAGCCTACGCGAACGCGGGCCTTGCCCTCGCGAACGCGATGGCTTAATTTTTGCACAGTGGTCTGCAAATTTACAGCAGACTTTCAAGTTCCAAAAATGCCGGATGATGGTCCGGATTCACCCCGAGGCCCCCGGGACCCCAACGAAAACCACCAACATACTCCAAAACACGATACGGACTTGTTCCAATCATGAAAACACCATCCTAAACATCAAAATCACCAATTACACACGGATTCAAGCTTATGTTTCTTCAAAACTTCCGAATTACACATTCAATCAAAAACCCGACCAAACGACGTCCGAATGACCTGAAATTTTGCAGGCACATCTAGAATCACTTAACGGAGCTTCTGCAACTGTCGGAATTTCATTCCGACTCCCGGATCAAAATCTCACCTATCGATCGGATTTCGCCAAAATTCAACCTTAGCCAATTCAAGCCTATTTCTACACCGGATCTCCAAATTCAATTCCGATTGCTCTCCTAAGTCATAAATGATCCCTCGAAACTAGTCGAATCATCCGAATCCGATTCCGAGCACTCTAACTCGATAGTCAACTCTAGGTTGACTTTCCATATTCAAACTTCCTTCAAACATGCTATTTGCTTCATTTTTAATTCAATTCACTCCTAACTCACCCGATAGGTTCTAACACCGATATAGAAGCATAAGATATGTTAATGCAAGGTAACGGGGTGGAAATTCCCGTAACGACGGGCCGGGTCGTTACATTCTCCCCAACTTAAACAAACGCTCGTCCTCGAGCGGACTCAAAGTTGTACTAGAAGCCACCCAATAACCGAATGACCTTACCAAGCATATATCCGGGTGATCATACGTCACCCTATCTCACATAAGGCCGAAAACACCACATAGTCAAAATTTCACAGACCATCTGAACCATAAATCACATTGTACTTTCTGAAAGCATATGCCAAATGCTAATCCCATGCCTATACTCAGGATACACACGATCCAACTGTAATAACCCATATTCACTACTCCGGGTGAGATCATATGATGTATCAAACAACCCAATCACTCGAGACAATAGTTTCTAATTACAATAATTTCCCACGATAACCAAATACCAACTGAAAACCCTTTTTCATTAGATAGAGTCTTGTTCCAACACCTTCATATCATGCCCACGGCAACCGAACACGCGATATATCGAACCCATCTCTCGGGTCAACCATTCATGAATCCATTTCACTTTTAACTGATACCACAATAGGTTTCGGAGCCAAACCTCGATTTTTACCTTTCTAACAAGCTAAGATCCAATATGCTCGTATTCATAAATGACTCCAAAGGTCATTTCAATTATAACACACCGCACTGGTGATATGACACTTCAACACCGGCCTAAGACACAACGAGCACAACATAGGCTCCAATAGAAATGTTTGCACACACCCGAATCATGACAACTCAAATCATGACAATTGTCTCCAGCAAATAGAGCTGCAATTCAGTTCCTCTGTGCCATCATAACATAGAACTGAGATCGTGTCTCGCATTATAGAAATAGAGTACCTGAATCCTCCTCGAGAGGTCATAACATCACGTGGCCTTGCCACGATTCGTGATTCTATCCCAACATTATTACTCATGAAGCACCTCAAGTTACCAAGCTCAAAAAGGTCGGCCACGCACAGATCTAGGTCTGAACCCAAGCAATCAACCTCACCCACGGTGAAACCATTAACCTATGCTATTAAATCCCGAAAGGACACAACCGATGTGCCATTCGCCAAGCGATACTCAAAACGGTCTTTTCCTCAGAAGCGAGGAAGTATTGTATACCAGGTAGCTTATAACTAACTATATTTTTACAATATTCTGTTGCGGCGTACAACCCGCTCCAATGACATACCCGTGGCGACGTGCCACCCGATCTAGATACCATAGTTGTGGCGGCGTGCCACCCGATCCAAGCATAAATCTCGCAAAGGAAATGCATATCGAGTCGAATTTTCTCATTATAGCAAACATATATATACATATAGCCTCAAGCTCGGCCACATGAACGCATCCGACAACGTTTCTCAATACTGGAACTGAATCAATGGTAGATACTTCTACACTAACATCCGCCACTAAGGTCCAACTGACAAAGCAATGCCTACCAGCCGTCCGCTGGTCCTGTGTACAACTACTCTGTTGGAGCATACTCTGATGCTCTCTGCTACGCAATTTGTGTCATTTTCCGACATCGTCCATATCACATTTGTCTAGACGACCTGTCTTATGTCAACCAGGCTGAAATAAGGTATCATAACCCAAATTCATCATATCAAGCTAAGAGAGAGCCACTAGGGCTTCCAATTTCCAATAATCACAAAACGGTGTCGATACACGCGATATACAACCACTGCATAGGCGGATTACGAGGACTTCTAGTCTCCAACACATATATAACACATGAATCGCTATACCTGGTTCCACACTCCACCGTACAAATACATAACGCACATCAAGCGTCCATTCATACCACGACGGCCATTCAGAAATTTCACTATGCCATCAACGATTCAGTTATTATAGTCGATCCAACAAGAGAATACCACCATACCACTGGATATCATCAGTTTACATTACCTTGTCCTTTTTGGATCATATTCCCTGCCAAGTTAATAGAATAGCAGTACCATTTTCTTAAATCATCGGAAAGATCGATTCTTAATTCACCTGCAGTTGTCCGCGCCGCTCAATAATTTTATTGACTTCCCATATATTATGAACTGATCTCAAAACCTAGAATATACCATTATCAACTTTTCCATAACACATCGCATATACAATACCATACTAAAATAACATGGAAATTCTTATCCCTTTCCTACGTCACAAACATCAACGCACTCAACTGGTCAAGGACTTTTATGATCCCATATAGAGAAAACTCATTACACATTCCAAGCTTTGCATACCAACAGGAAAAATACACTCATTTTTCAAACCACATTAAAACACATCATAAACTCTTTCTCCCAATCACATTGCATAAGTTAAAACTGCCAGGACCGAGTCCTTATACCCATATCAAGTTACACAACTGCCAGCACTCAAGAGCTTTGCTGCAATGTCTGCAAGACTCATTACTTCAAACACATACCAGGAATTAATCGCATTCCTTATCATACCGCTTCGGTTTATTAACAAGTTGCTCCATTTACTCAATTTCTTTTTTGAACCATCTTTAACTTAGTATTAGCCTTTACTGTAGTACTACCATAACTCAACTCATGTTACCACACGAGACTCGTACATAAGACCACACGGTCTAAACCCATAGGCCACTCTCAGTTGTTTCCCATCATTCACATAATATAACACAAGTCTTGATTTTTCTCTAACGAAACCGCCATCTTTAGCCACATACACAAATCTTAAGGCACCTGACTGTTACAAGCAAAATCTTGAACACTGCAAAACCATTCTCGGGCATCATTCACCCTTATTCAGTTGTAATTCAACTGTCCTATTGGGTAGAACCACTCGTGTTTTGTTAGAACTCTGACATCGCAGAACATGATTACTTACAGATACAATCGGCTATCTTTCTTTCCTATACGGTGAATATTCTTTACCAAAAGCAGTTCAAAACACCCTAGTACTTCATCAGATCTACGAAGCACCATAACCTTTACCAGAATTTCCCAACATACTTAGAGACAGAATCAACATAGCACACAATAGTGCAATCAATTAATCAATAGCAACCTCCCCAACTTAGCTCGAAGCCATTCATCAAAGCACTTTCAACCACTCATATCATTATTACTCAAGTGATGCCGAAATGTTAATATGAGATTAAACTCAAATCATTTACAAGCCTTGACAGAGACTCGAATCATCAGAGACCTTAGCTCTTCTGCAATTCTTGCGGATATACATGCACCACCAATAAGCCCACTCTCTTTAGGTGACAGAAATCTTTCTAAGTCCCAAATTTTCCAAAAATTTCGGCAGAGTTTCCTTTGTAAATTGGCCTATCCACCCGCCAGAGAATCACCAAACCATTCTAACAATACATCCACAACTCAACAAGGTATCACAATGTATTTCAACAATATTAAATCTCAATACTATACGAATCATATTATCATAATTTATACTTGAACCTGCGCTGTACCTGCTCGAATCATAACACATATCAAAATCACTTTAGTCTTCCTGAGTTTAAACTCGTTCCACTACACATAAGGCATTTTACCTTCCAATTACGAGATATGATAATTATTTCTCACGCCCATAGCTAGGGCTACATATCAAATCACAATAAGAAATGAATACCTTACAGCTCTCCCATTATCAAACTGCCATTTGCACAATAAAGATCAATACCGATCGTATGAACTCCATGATACCGACTCGCGAAATTATTACCTTGGTGCTCAAGCCATAGACAAAGATCTGGCCTCAAGTCCTCCCGACTGGCCCAACATGAACTCATGGAGATTATATCTCGCCCTCGTTCGAGGAAATCATAAGCCATAAGGCAATTACATTACTGAGCGCTCGATGCATACACAGACGTGCGGAAGAAATTTCAAAATTATATCTCAAGCTGAATCAAGTACGCACGATAAGAATTCCAAGAAATGTGAAGTGTTTCCTAAAGGTTCGCAGCCTCCCGAGGATAAGTACAGGCGACCCCGTACCGATCCACAAGACTCTACTAACCGGCTCAAGACTCATGAGGCCTAGTAAACCTAGGCTCTGATACCAACTTGTCACGACCCCAAATCCGGTCGTGATGGCGCCCAGCACACTGCTAGGCCAGCCCGACCAATTAACAACAATCACGGAGCCATAAGCTCACTTTATCCAATTTAAGCATACGGAAATAATTCAACAGTGATAGATACATATTAAAAACAGGGAACCAAGTCCCAACACGTGCCAACTCCCATAGACCGAAGGGTCAAGAGTCATGAGCCTCTACGGAATATACAAGTGTAAATAGAGAATATAACTGTGCACAAGTGTGGGAGGATCAGAACAAAATATAGACAAACTGGAGAATCAGGTCCTGCGAACGCTGGCAGCTACCTCGACTGTCCAAAAGCACTCCCGAGCCGCAATGGAATCGGCTCTGCTGTAATGTACCTGGATCTGCACACAAGGTGCAGGGAGTCGGGTGTGAGTACTTCCAACTCAGCGGTAATAAAAGTAAATAATGCTGAATGGAAGAAAACCACGCAAGGCACTATCTCTTGCTACACAATACAGAACTATCATAAAACATCAAAACACTATCATTTTATTCCTTTTCAGCATATGTGAGTAGATTATTTAGAAATCTCAATTTTTAGCTACTTTCTTTCATTATAACATACCAATACCGGGGAGAATCTCAAGCAGTGCAAGTCAGCACTCAAATCAGCCTCTCGGGCTCAGCACTCCTTAACAATTTATACCAGGAGATCTGGTCAATAAAGCAACAAATGCACATGTGCAAGTAAAGTATGAGTGCTAAAATGTTATGCCACGTAGTACACGTAAACCAATGTATGTATGCCATGCAATGCATATGACCGCTACGGCGTGTAGCCCGATCCTTTTGGGTACCCGTGCTCACTGTGGGGGTTCAGACTCCGGAGGGGCTCCTACAGCCCAAGCACAATATTAATATCACACCTGCTGCGGCGCGCAGCCCGATCCATATACCACTGCGGCGTGCAGTCCGATCCATGCATGTGTATGCATATGCTCACATGAATGTCATGCCCTAACATATGGCCCTCGGCCCCAATCGGTCTAACAAATAATCAAGAAAGCCCTACGACAACAATATCATATTAGCTCACAGCAAAAAATATTATTAAGACCTTGTTCAAGTTTATCATAACCTTATAAAAATGTTGAGTATCAAAATACCATTTAAAACCTTAAATTTAGAATAAAATATGCACAGTGTTATCAAGACAGTGATACCAATCCCTGAAGGATTCAAATAATCGGCACGAAGCCCAAACATGATAATCAGTCCAATTCATTTCAACAATTTGGTGTTATTATTTATTACGCGGGACGGACCAAGTCACGATCCCCAATGGTGCTCTACCCCACGCCCGTTATCCGGCGTGCAAGTCACCTCAACACGGCACTAAGATGTGCAAGTCCGGGGTTTACTAACCCTCAGGACATCATTTACAAGTATTACCCACCTCCGAACCGACGAAAGCTCATGCCCGCGACGCCTTAGCTCCTCGAACCGGCATCCACGCACGTCAAAACTAGCACAAATCAGCACAAATATATCAAAATAGGCTAATGGAACATAACCCAATCGAAAGAACTCCAAAAATATCAAAAATCACGAAATTGGCAAAACCCGAGCCCCGGGCCCACATCTCGAAAAATCTCGAAACTCATATTTCCAGAACCCTCGTCCTGCCACGAGTCCGTACATATAAAATTTACTAAAATCGGAGTTCAAATGGCCTTCCAAAACTAAAAATCCCGTTTTCAATATCTAGGCCACATTTCTTTAAGATTTCAACCCAATTTCATGAAGATTGATGTTAATTCTACCATAAAATGATGTTTTTGAGTCAAGAATCTTACCTCTGACGAATACCCGATGATTTCTCAGTGTTCTCCTCGAGTTTTCTTCTCTCTAGGGCTCAAAATTGTGTTTTGGGTATAAGAACCCGTGAGCCCTCTGTTCTGCAATTAAACTCACTGCCGGACGATTTTACTCTACGCGTTCGCGATGCACCTCACGCGAACGCGATGGCCTGTTTGATTACTTCATCGCGAACGCGACGCCTTATCACGCGTCCGCGAAGATCATTTCCCCAGCTGCCGGATTTCTTCTACGCGAACGCGTCTACCCTTCACGCGTACGCGATGGTCTCCATCTTTCTCCTACGCGAACGCGGCCTTATTCCACGCGAACGCGATGCGTTCCAACTTCATCTTACGCGAACGCGTTACCATCCCACGCGAACGCGATGACCAATATGCCCCAGCCTACGCGAACGCGGGCCTTGCCCTCGCGAACGCGATGGCTTAATTTTTGCACAGTGGTCTGCAAATTTACAGCAGACTTCCAAGTTCCAAAAATGCCGGATGATGGTCCGGATTCACCCCGAGGCCCCCGGGACCCCAACGAAAACCACCAACATACTCCAAAACACGATACGGACTTGTTCCAATCATGAAAACACCATCCTAAACATCAAAATCACCAATTACACACGGATTCAAGCTTATGTTTCTTCAAAACTTCCGAATTACACATTCAATCAAAAACCCGACCAAACGACGTCCGAATGACCTGAAATTTTGCAGGCATATCCAAAATCACCTAACGGAGCTACTGCAACTGTCGGAATTTCATTCCGACTCCCGGATCAAAATCTCACCTATCGATCGGATTTCGCCAAAATTCAACCTTAGCCAATTCAAGCCTATTTCTACACCGGATCTCCAAATTCAATTCCGATTGCTCTCCTAAGTCATAAATGATCCCTCGAAACTAGTCGAATCATCGGAATCCGATTCCGAGCACTCTAACTCGATAGTCAACTCTAGGTTGACTTTCCATATTCAAACTTCCTTCAAACATGCTATTTGCTTCATTTTTAATTCAATTCACTCCTAACTCACCCGATAGGTTCTAACACCGATATAGAAGCATAAGATATGTTAATGCAAGGTAACGGGCTCATAATTGCGGAAAGAAAGATCAATTTAGTAATTAACTATTCTAAGCATGTATATATCACGATCAAAGAAAGAAACAGATTATAAGAAACAAGTCTCACCTGCATGTTTTGACCCAACTACGACGCATAAGTACTTATTACCTCACATATATGGTGTACCCAATAATTAGACACGCAGCAAATAGACAAACAAGTCCTAATAACTCAAGTCAAGGTTAACCACGATACTTACCTCGCTCCAAAGACTAACTTAAAGCTCAACCATGGCTTTGCCTTTCGAACAAGCCTCCGAACCAATCAATCTAGCATATTATCAACCAAACGATTCAGAATAAGCCTTAGGAACTACCCACAAATGAAAAATATTCAATTTAGGTCATTACTAAAAAAGTCAACTCCTGGGGCCCTTTGTTCCAACCCCAAAATTCGGACAAAAACCCGATTATCCATTTACCCCCGATCCCGATTATGTAATTTGTTTCGAAATCTACCTCAATTTGAGGTCTAAATTCCAATTTTTACAAAATCCATAGTTCTTCCCATATGCACAATTTCCACCATGAACATCTTAGATTTTAGTTGAAATGTAATGGAAGATTGAAAGAAAACAGGTTAGAATCACTTACCAATGAATTGGGAGAAAATGGCTCTTAGGTAAATCGCCCGTAGAGTTCTCTAGGTTTGAAAATTTGAAAGAATGAGATAATTACCATCTAACTTAGCTTTGACCAATTGCAGATGTCACAATTGCGCCAAATGTGAGGTCCCAGCAACCCCAAAATTCGGACAAAAACCCGATTATCCATTTACCCCCGATCCCGATTATGTAATTTGTTTCGAAATCTACCTCAATTTGAGGTCTAAATTCCATTTTTTACAAAATCCATAGTTCTTCCCAGATGCACAATTTCCACCATGAACATCCTAGATTTTAGTTGAAATGTAATGGAAGATTGAAAGAAAACATGTTAGAATCACTTACCAATGAATTGGGAGAAAAGAGCTCTTAGGTAAATCGCCTATAGAGTTCTCTAGGTTTGAAAATTTGAAAGAATGAGATAATTCCCGTCTAACTTAGCTTTGACCAATTGCAGATGTCACAATTGCGCCAAATGTGAGGTCCCAACATCCCCACAAATGCGGCCTTTTACCCGATTATCCATTTACCCCCGATCCCGATTATGTAATTTGTTTCGAAATCTACCTCAATTTGAGGACTAAATTCCAATTTTTACAAAATCCATAGTTCTTCCCAGATGCACAATTTCCACCATGAACATCCTAGATTTTAGTTGAAATGTAATGGAAGATTGAAAGAAAACAAGTTAGAATCACTTACCAATGAATTGGGAGAAAATGGCTCTTAGGTAAATCGTCCGTAGAGTTCTTTAGGTTTGAAAATTTAAAAGAATGAGATAATTCCCGTCTAACTTAACTTTAACCAATTGCAGATGTCACAATTGCGCCAAATGTGAGGTCCCAGCAACCCCAAAATTCGGACAAAAACCCGATTATCCATCTACTCCCGATCCTGATTATGTAATTTGTTTCGAAATCTACCTCAATTTGAGGTCTAAATTCCAATTGTTACAAAATCCATAGTTCTTCCCAGATGCACAATTTCCACCATGAACATCCTAGATTTTAGTTGAAATGTAATGGAAGATTGAAAGAAAACATGTTAGAATCACTTACCAATGAATTGGGAGAAAAGAGCTCTTAGGTAAATCGCCTATAGAGTTCTCTAGGTTTGAAAATTTGAAAGAATGAGATAATTCCCGTCTAACTTAGCTTTGACCAATTGCAGATGTCACAATTGCGCCAAATGTGAGGTCCCAACATCCCCCAAATGCAGCCTTTTGATCGTAAATGTGATCTAGTGCTGAGGCAGCCATCTTCGCAATTGCGACGATTTTCTTCACTATTGTGACCAAGATAGGAACCTGGGTTCCTCGCATTTGCGAACCCTGACCTCGCATTTGCGAGATCAGAAACCTGCACCAGAACTGAAGCTCACCAGCATTTCCTAAGTCCAAACCTACTCTTAGCATATCTGAAACTCACTCGAGCCCTCGGGGCTCCAAACCAAGCATGCACACAAGTCCAAAATTACCGTACGAACTTACTCGAAATCAAATCGCCAAAATAACACCTAGAACTATGAATCGGACACCAAATCAAATATAGTTTTTAAATATTACACAAATTAACAAAGAGAATAATATATTGTTTTGTATCGTCTATCATTTGCACGTGTACCTATATCAATAAATATATTATTTTAAAAATTACGCAAATATTATTAAATAATGTGTTAGAGTTATTGAAAATATTAAAAATTATAAGTTCCTAAAAATAACGAATGTTAATCTCACTATGCTAGCTTTGCAATAATTTTATTATTTACTGAAAATCTATCCGTTGAACCATTGATTCTCATGTAACACAAAGATATGATTTACATTGCACTTCTTAACACAGGTAGCAAAAGAATGAGTTCTCTGCGGAAATTAAAGCTTGGAGATTCTAATTCCAACTCGACCAACATCTTACAATCTCTAAAATCATTCTCATCTCTCCACTCGCTTTATTTTGGAAAGATTGACTAAATTCAATTTGCTAATTAATATTATTCTACAAAAGTAATTCTTAAATGACTTGGCCAAACACGAACTACTAATCTCCAAATGAACTTTTGTAAAAAACACTTTTTGAACAAAGATATTATTTTCAGAATAAGTAATTTTTCGAAGATTAGCCAATTAGGATCTAAGTTGAAAAAGGGTGTTTTAGAAATTAAAGTATCCATTCAAAACAAAATATTTTGGAGAGGACAATAAAAACAAAATATTAGAGCCCTTAAGTATACATCTAAATCGAAGTTTAAAGACAATAAAAAGAAAATACCTAATTTCAGAATCAGTAAGATTCTACAATCTTTTCTTTATAAAAGAGATAAAGAATTCTGCAAAACCATATCCCAAAAAAAGTATTGCCGCTTTTACAAGAAAAAATCCATGTTAACCATAAAAAGGAAAAAGAAAAAGGATTTAAAATCTTCAAGACCTTCCTGTAACGGGAATGGTTTTAGTAACCATGTACTCCATCCGGTCCAAAATAAGTAATTTTTTAGATGTTTTCACACATATTGAGAAAGTCACTTTTTAGCATTAATTTGCAATAAAATTGACCATTTTAACCTTACTATCTCACATAAACACTTCTAACACATATTCCAATACTATTTACTCCAAGAACAATATACGAAAAACATCATTAAGTCATTCTTGAAATCCGAAAAAATCACTTATTTTGAACCACAAAAAAAAAGCTAAAAATCACTTATTTTGGACCGGAGGGAGTACGTTTGTATGTTTAAAGTAACGTCAAAATTTGATAAGTACACTAATAAGAACCAGTAACACAAAAGATTTATTCATTCTCATGTAACAAAAAGATATGATATTTATATTTGCATTGCTTAACACAGGTAGCAAAAGAATGAGTTCTCTGCGGAAATTAAAGCTTGGAGGTTCTAATTCCAACTCGACCAACATCTTACAATCTTTTGGTGACAATTATGGCACCCTCCCCAATGAAGGTATTTCCATGATCTGATTAGACATAGCTTATTATAGAAAGTTTCTTTGCCAAATGTCATATATATGAATCTTTTTTTATCTTATATAGGTTGGTGTGAACTCAAAAATATTCAAGAGCTGTCATTCCAGGGAAACATTTTTGAGGGAATACTTCCTTCATGTCTTGGAAACTTGACATCACTTAAATGGTTGAGAATTGAGTGCGAACTACTTTACTGGAAATATAGACTCACATCCATTTTGGAGGAGACTCACATCACTTGAGTACTTGGATATTTCATTTAACTATTTTGAAGTTCCACTCTCATTCAAGCAGTTCGTCAATCATTCAAAACTGATATACTTGGATGTTGGCTATAATACAATAACTACAGACACCGAATTTCAGAATTGGATCCCAAATTTTCAGTTGCAGCTTTTTGCTATTGCAGGATGTATAAACCTTCAGAAATTGCCTTCTTTCCTTCACTACCAGTATGACTTGAGAATTCTTGCTATAAATGGAAATCAATTGCCAGGAAAATTTCCAACTTGGTTGTTAGAGAATAACACTAGACTTGGAGGCCTTTATGCTAGAGATAATGCTTTCATTGGGCCGTTGGAGTTGCCATCAACTTCTCTTCCCCATCTACATACTATTGATGTTTCTAATAACACACTAAATGGACATATTCCAACAAACTTTAGTTCAGTCTTCCCAAATCTTATTATTCTGAACATGTCACAAAATTTGTTGGAAGGCCCTATACATTCTGGGTTTAGTGATTTTCTTTTAGAAATTGTGGAAACTCATAATTTCTTGTCTGAAGGAGTTCCTAGGGATCTGATTAGTTCTCCAACATTGTTCTACCTTCGGCTGTCAAACAATAAGTTGAAAGGGCAAATATTTCTGAAGGGTGTCAGGCCAGGTACTCTATCTTTTTTGTATTTGAATGGCAATACATTTGAGGGACCTCTACCTAGTAACATTTTTCTTAGAGACTTTATTGTACTGGATGCTAGCAACAATAATTTCTCTGGAGAGATTCCGAGACAGATTAGAGATAATTCAAGATTATTACAACTTGATCTTTCCAAGAATCATTTCGAAGGTTCGATTCCAGTTGAAATTTGCAATTTGAAGAGCATTAGGGTCTTAGCTATATCTGAAAACGGACTTTCAGGCACTATTCCTTCTTGTGTGAGTAGTTTGCCCCTTGAACACATCCATCTACACAAAAATCAATTGGGTGGAGGACTTGAATATGCACTTTCCAACATCTCTTCTCTGATTACATTGGATCTTGGCTACAATAGTTTTACAGGAAGTATCCCACACACCATAGGCTCACTTTCCAATCTGACCTTCCTTCTCCTCAACCATAACCAATTGGAAGGAAATATCCCAGCCCAAATTTGTTTGTTGAACAAGTTATCCATCATGGATTTGTCTTTTAATAAGCTTTATAGTCCACTTCTTCATTGTTTGGGTAACTTAAAACAAGTGGAAAATGATGGAATTAGGAGTTATAGTTTTCCCACGACTTCCTTGCTAGAGTGGTTACAGTTCTTGTCCTGGATGAGTTCGACAAGGCACTACCACATTACTTATGGATTAGGAACTAGCTCCGGATTGATGGATGTGGAAACTCGAGTGCGGTTTTCAACAAAAAGAAACTCATATACTTATAAAGGAAGCATTCTGAAATATATGTCAGGTATTGATCTATCAAGTAATAGATTAACTGGTGAAATTCCCATTGAGCTGGGGAATTTGAGCAAAATACATGCGCTGAATCTATCACACAACCATCTCATTGGAAGAATTCCAGAAAGTTTCTCATACTTATACGAAGTTGAGAGTTTAGATCTTTCCTACAACAACTTGAATGGGAGTATTCCTGTTGGTCTACTTGAGCTACATCCTTTGGAAGTGTTCAGCGTGGCATACAATAACTTATCCGGTAGAGTACCAGACTTTAAAGGTCAATTCGGAACATTCGACAAAAGCAGCTACGAGGGCAATCCCTTTCTTTGTGGTTATCCATTAGACAGTGAATGTAGCAGTACTAAATTTTCAAATATCTCCAAGAATGAAAGTGATGAATCTGACTTGGATTATAAGGAAAGTTTCAACATCGGCTTTGGCATGTCTTATGGAGCAATCTTGTTGGGATTTGCTGCAGCACTCTGCTTCAATCCTTATTGGAGAAGAGCATGGTTTAGGCTTATTGACTCATTGATGCTCACTTCTTACTATTTTCTCTTAGACAATGTTGTTAGTCGTTTAAAGAATTGGTGGTGAAGGAAAGGTAATTGTTATTCTCTTATTGTATGAACTTTATCATTTGCTAGTATGAACAAAGAAAACAAATACTCTCAGCTTCTTCCATCACCTTATTACTCGTTTATCCTGTATTTTTCAGTCTCTTCATATGTGCTGGATGATGAAGCCGGCGGAAATAAAATTGTGTTTAATTCTGTCTTTGTTGATTGACAAGGTTGTGTTTCATTTTAATCTATTTTTGTTGACGCAAAGGTTAGGGTTTGTGAGTGTGTTTATAAGCTACAATTTTATTTAATTTTGAAAGTTTGTTTCTTCGATGCTCATCTTAACAATGTCATTATTATCGCGTGACTTTGAAATTTCGGCTTGGTAATTGTCTTTCTATTTCACTCATTTCTTTATCATGCATTTATCGATCAGCACCAGTGAACTTATAATGATGTAAAACATTTTAACAATATTGATGGTCTTGCAAGATATATAGGGAATATGAGTATTTATCGTGTGTTGATTAAAAGAAGTAGCAAATGATGGAGTCCGTACAATAAGAGTGAGAACAATGATTACCAAACCAAGATTCCTGCACCATCTATTCTTGAAAGAACTAACAACATTATCTAAGAGAAAATAATAAGAACTGAGCATCAATGCACCAGTTAATCTGTTACTTGAGAGATCAATAATAACTGACATGTATAATGTTTCCCTTATAAACGTATGAGTTTCTTTTTGTTTAAAATTGGACCTGGGTTTCCACATCCATGTAATTGAAGTCACATGGAAATAACTTCTATTGTGGTAGTAGTTTATCCCAAAAGCTTTTGAATACTTTTTAGGCTAATCAATCAGTGTCTTGCTCGTGTTACAGAGTCAATTACTTATTTGTTTTGAGTTCTAACATTTTGTTATGTGCTTTGAGACCTCAATTAGGTTCATGTGATATTATATAACTTACATGTATGGCGGATGCAGAGATATTTGCGAAGGTGATTCAATCTTTCTTAAGTCAAATACACAATGAAGCCATGTTTTGACGGTTCCGGTGGGTCCGTATCATGGTTTGGGACCTGGGCGTATGCCTAGGTTGTATTCGGAGGTCCCTAGCTCGTGTTATCGGTTTTTGTTGAAATTTGAAAGCTAAAATGTTTTATGATTTTAAAGAATAGACCAATATTTGACTTTATTGATATCGGGCTGGATTATTCGTTCCGGAGGTTGGTATATGTTTATTACTATATTTACGACTTGTCTGCAAAACTTGGTAAAAAATAGAGTTGGTTTGACTTGATTCGAACGTTTGATTGTTAAAGTAGAAATTCATTGAAAGTTTCATTTGATTTGGTATTCATTTCGTAGTTCTAGGTGTTATTTTGGTATTTTGATCGCGCGAGCAAGTTCGTATGATATTTTTGGGCTTATTATTATTTTATTATTCATATGCTTATTTGGGTGTGTTTGGTTTTTGCAATATTTGGTATATTGAGACTTTTTTTTCCGCTGAGTTGGGTATGTAGGAATTGGATCTGTTGAATGAAGATGCGAATGTTTACAAGTTAATAGGGCCAGTGCTTGTGAAGCAGGACTTGGCTGAGGCAAGAGCCAATGTCAAAAAGCGAATTGAATATATTTCTGCTGAACTGTATGTCATTTATTTTGATTTAAAACTTTTTTTCTTCTTGGGCAATTTGTGATTTTTGAATGTGGTTTGATGATTAGTGTTGCTTTCTTGAAGAAGTACATATAATTGAGGGACAATAGCACCGGTATTGTTACCCATATGTTTTGTCTATATAATCATTCCTCTGCACCTTACACTGCCTTATATTGGCAGCCTTATGTAAAAGATTCATGGTGTATCTGTCGGTAACGTCTTACGAGGGCATATAATCTCATCGCCGTGTGGATATTTTCCAAAGGAACAGGACCAAGGCAACATAAATCGGGCTAAACCTTACCTTACTAATCCTATTAAAGCATAAAAAAGCAAGCATGTAGAAAATAAGAACTTGACCGAACTAAATATTTTATGATCATTACAGAATTTATAACATATTCTGTAATGATATTACATATGATAATACTTAAGAAATGATAAACTATAATGTAGTAAGAATTAAAATCTTGCCCCTTCTGTTCCAAACTTGTAAAAAATTCCAAATGGAATTCTCTGTTGTTTCCCTCAACCGTATTCAAAATGTATTCAAAAAACATCAATTCTTTTTAGAACGGTTGGACTTTGTAGATGTAGTTTGGATGACATTTCTTTGTTTTGCATTTCTCATTGGAAGTCTTCTTATGTTTGTATCTTCATTTACCCTTCCGTCCCAGCTTTTGTCCCTTGCTCGTGACTTCTTTCCTTGTCCACTATGCATAGGTGATAGATCACATGTTCGTGCTGTTGCTGCCCTACTTTGTGTGAGAATATCTTCTTCCTTGCCCTCTACATATGTGTCTCTTCCCACGCTCTTCATATATATCTCTACCTACCAAAATTGGATTTGGCATGTCTTGAGGAACACCTTGACCTTGAGTCATCAATGTATTTTCAGCTTGTACAGTAACCTGGCTTGGCTTACTTTGTTGTTGTTTTTGTGATTTGTTAATGCTCATATTTCCATGACCAGTGCTAGAAATAGCATGATTTAAAGATTTGATAGGATCAATACTTACCATTGCATCCAGAAGTTGTCTTTCCTCTAACGAAATAACTGGAGCAGTGGTTACGAGCTATTGTTGCGCAACCTGTGAAATTGTTACTGTTTTGCAATCACTAGTTGGAGTCCTAGCTATAGCGTTTGGATCATTTTGTTGCCACTGTACAATAGGACTTGTATGGATACCTGAAGTGGCCTGAAGTGGACTGTTTGCAGGAGCACTTCTTGTAGCAGTTTGGAACTGCCCAGATGTTGGTGTTCCTGTTTTTGTTCTATCACTATTAGGCATTGTGTCTGAGGTGATGGGATTAATTTGCTGCTGCTGCATAGTAGTGGTAGGTGTTCCAGCTACTGCATTTTGAAAAGCTGGAGATGAAGGATTTCTGGGAATGAATGCAGGAGCATTAGAGTTCAAATTGCTCATTGGACTTGCTGCTGGCGCTCGTTCAGATATTACCATCGCTAAGGAATCAATCTCCTCACTTGTACTATCATGATTAGCCTCACGATCAGTTTCTTCTGATGAATAACCAGCAAAACCATCTCCATAATCCTCTTCATCATCATCATCCCGTTGTTCTAGCCAAAGTTTTGCAAAACTCCAGCTGATTTTGCCATAGACTCTAGCTGAGATGTCGCAGAATCTGTCCATTCCAAAGCCTCAAAACTTACATGTTCATATCCCTCTCTATTTACAGTAGCAGCTTTGTCACCTGCTACTTTACAAAATTGTTCAGTTGTAGCATTTATAGGTCGACAACCACCTGCAACTTGTTAGAAGCTTCCTCCAATTTGCTTATTGATGTAAGCAACAGTAGAAGCTTGCAAATCTTCAGCTGATTTCTCCAATTTCTCAAACCTAGGTGTCGTATCATTTTGTTTCTCCAAATGCGCAACACTTACATGTTCATGCCCCTCTCCATTGTACTGTAGCAACTTCATAAACTACTGCATTATCAGGTTTTTTATTTGTAGCAATACCAGCTCGAACAACACACCTACATGCTTGTGCTCAACTGGTTTTTTAACAGCAGTTGCATCAGTATGACATACCATACCCTTATGATCCTTTTCCAAACCTTGGCAATTAGAAAATTGCCCAGCCCCTTTAATATCAGGTTCTCCATTATCAGCAGCATCAAAACTAGATGTTTGGACAGTTGTTTCAAGAGTATCAGTTGCGTCATATCGTGTACCTGCTAGTAATGAAACAGTACCAGCATTACTTGGATTTTTAAACAAAAGCCCAGCTAATTCCCTCATGCTCAGTAGCAAAATTGTCAACCTTGCCCTTCCCCACATGTGGCTCCAAAGCTATGTTAATCCTAGCTAGTGCTCGGTCAATAGTAACAACATTAGCATCACGTTTTGCATCAATATCACCTCTATGATCTTCTCTACTGATATTATCTGTGGGTTTCATAGCTGGCTGCACTCCAATATCTGCATTTTCTTGTATTTTATTTGCAGCTAGTTTGGCATTCAATAGTACCCTAGCATCACCTTTTAATTGCTCGACATTACTCCGCTTCACTCCATTCATGTCACCATGCACTGCATTTTTTTTCTTGACTTCTCTGTTTCTTTCTTGTATTGATTGACATGAATTTTCATCATGTCCTTGATGCTTACAGTAGGTGCAATACTTTGGAAGGTTATCATATACCACATGTTGATGAAACTCCACATACTTCCCTGAAGCTTTGTCGACGTTGTGAATCTCATCTTTGTTAGGATGTTTGTCCAAAAGGTCTAACAACACCTTAACTCTCGCAGCAATTGGCCTAGTACGATCTTGCACTCCATCTCAACATCAATTCGCATTTGATGGCTATTTTACTTGAACATCGCCTTGTCTACAGCTAGTGGTTTCCCTACTGCTGAAGTGATTGACATTAAAGATCTTTTTGCAAAAAAAATGGGTGGCAGATTTGGGAAGGAAATCCACACAACTGACGTTGTTTCTTCTCTAGGATTAAAAACTAAAGTCCAGGGGAATGTTCTGAAGAAAAATTCATCTCCTTTACATTTAATATATCCAGTAGATCTTGATACAAACTGGACATAATCATCAAACAAGTTAAATCTTGCTAATATATGTCGAAATTCAAGCTGTCCAATGTTGCAAAATCCTATAAACTCGAACTGTTTCGCAAACGTCTTTCTAAGCTCGTGCAACTCTGGTTTTCCATATGAAAATTTGACGATGACTGCTTGGTGAAGCCCTTCTTCAATGGTGAACTCGTTAACCTCCTCCATGGTTGGCTCTCCATGATCAATTCTAACTGGAAGTAAACTTATATTTGGAGGATTTTGAGCAGATTCTTTGGTAATGACGCGCGCAGCATATGACTGTTTTGGATTAAGGATCGTGTTTGTCACATTATTGTTATGATTCTGCTCTCCCACACCTTATAGCTTGTTTGGGACTAAGGCGTAGTAATTGTTATTCTTCAATCAGTAAAAGAATTGCAAGGGCTTATGCAAAATCTTTTTATTAAAGTTTTAAGGATTTCTTAATAATACTAACTTAATACCCTCTTTCATTTGACAATTTCCATGATATCCATGTGCTTCTTATTTATCATGTAGAACATGATATCTCTTTATGTTATCCTCAATTGGCAAATGAATTTAGCGTATCAAATTCACTCTTAAAAAGAGGAAAAGTGCAAAAAAAATTGGGACCGGAGTAACTATTTATATTGTTTCATAGGGTCAATTAAGTTTTTATAACTCAGTGCAGGTTCTTTTCCTATCCATGCTATATATATATGGCCTCACCCCCTATAATCGACATTTCCATACAAAGCCAAAAAAAAAAAAAAATTAGCTAAGTGTGGAACAAACACTCAGCTGTTCTTAGCAAGTTGGCTGTGAAGACCTCACTTCCAACTTGAGGGGGGTATTGAATATATAATTATTATTTTATGTATAGATTAGAAACTTACACGTGTACTCAAGTGTGTATAAGAGTATATACACGTGTACTTAGCATACATATATATAGACTTGTAATTATATATACATTGGTAGTATCATAACTATTCATTCTTCTTCTCTCTTTCTATTTTTCTCTCTCAATGTTCTAGAGTAAACCTCCGTGGGAACTTCTTCAATCAAGCTTCAATACATATTTGTTATGGTATCAGAGCAAGGATGTTGATTTAGATTCCGACAATATTTCTCTAACATTGATCGGAATTTCGTCTGTCTCGTTTCATCGTCTGATTCACTTCGTCAATCTCAAATCTACTCAAGCTTCATTAGTTTCAATTGATAGAAGTTTTGAATATGGTTGTCGATCAATTCAGAGACACAACTTCTGATTCAAGCAGAAATGAACAATTGGTTGTCGATACAGGTAATCCTCTCTACATTCATCCTTCGGATAGTCCCGGGATGATTTTGGTGCCAGTTCCATTCGATGGAACTGGATATCATTCCTGGAGAAGAAGTGCTTTGCGAGCCCTATCAGTTAAGAATAAATTAGGGTTCATCACCGGAGAACTTAGAAAACCTAGTTCTGATTCACCTCAATTTCGGTTATGGGTAAGATGTGATAATATGGTAACCTCGTGGATTCTTAACTCTCTTGCTAAGGAAATATCTGATAGTGTAGAGTATGTGAATGATTCGGTGGAATTGTGGAGAGAATTAGAAGATCGATATGATTAGACAAATGGGGCAAAACTGTACTAGATTTAGAAAGAGATAAATGATTTAATGCAAGGTTCCTTAGATATTACTACATACTATACAAAAATGAGGAAATAGTGGGAAGAATTAAATACACTGAGTGTCAAATCTCAGTATACTTGCAATTGTACTTGTGGAGCAAAGGAAACTATGCACAAAGCAGAACAGGATCGACGTCTTATCCAGTTTTTAATGGGATTAAACGAGATATACACAATAGTGCGAGGGAGTATTCTCATGATGAAGCCACTGCCCTCTATGGCACACGCTTTCTCACTATTGATTCAAGAGGAGAAATAGAGAGAATTCAAACCCACAAATCAGTTAAGTCTAGATTCCACTTCATTGCATGTAAACACAAGCTCACAGAATCCACAACCTTTTGGAACCAGGAATTTCAAAACAAATTATGCACCTAATAACAACAACAGAGGTCGACCATTTTGTGACTATTGCAAAAGGCCAGGACATATAAAGGAAAAATGTTACAAGTTACATGGATATCCCAGGGGAACTCTTATAACAATCAGAATCCCAGTCGCAACAACACCAATCCACAATCATATAATTAGGGAAATAGTCACAGCTATAGGTTCAATAAAGGGAAAAGAGCTGTGGCTAATGTGCATGGGACCCCAGCTGACATGGTTCATGAGAATGTAAATGAACAAGAGCTTCAAGATGGTAATCAAAATCTCAACCTAACAAAGGAGCAGTATGGACAGATAATGAGTCTCCTGCAACACTTCCAAATAGGACATGCAGGAGGTTCCTCTAGCAATTTGGATGTCACAAGTGGCAGTGTCAATTTTGCAGGTGTTGTTGTTTGTACTTCCTCCATTGATTTTGACAAACCTTCATGCAAATGTTTTGAATCAAAAGCTGTTCTTTGGATTATAGATTCAGGAGCATCCAATCATATGACCTTTAACAAACATGCACTAAGTAATATCACTAAATTACCCTATCCTTTATTAGTGAGCCTACCAAATGGATATAAAGTAAAGGTTCTTGAATTTGGAGATGTGATACTTTCTTCAAAAATTGTTCTACATAGGGTCCTTTATGTTCCATCTTTCAAATATAACTTGATCTCTGTTCATTCTCTTACAATACACCTTAGATGTATCGTACTCTTTAGTAATAATCTTTGTCTAATGCAGGCCCCTGGGTGCCTTTCTATCCCACGCGATACCCCTGTGTTGTTTATTACGCATAAGCCAAAGATCTTACCAATTATAACTGAATTCATATTGTACAAACATAACCACATTATTAACATTACTAACAAGTTACAATTTACAACGCCCGACATATACATATACATACATAGGCCATAGTCCCACAGTTTACTGTCTACGGAGCCTCTAGGATTACAAAGGGGGATACAATACTTGCCGGTAACAAGGCTCCAGCTATACCTTACAAAAATAAAAATGAAGTCTAAAACAAAAGTGGCATGAGCCACGCAGGGTCCCGAGGAAGAAAGGGGCTCACCAAAACGGGCGGTGGAAGATGAAGGATACTACTGCCGATGAGCTGAAGTGCCTGCTACTGATCCACCTACAATCATAACACGAATGTAGCGTCCCTCACAAAAGGGATGTCAGTACACTGGAACTGTACTGGTATGTATGGACAAACTTTGTCCCAAGTAAACTCAAGCCATTAAATTACATCAAGAATTAATTAAGCCAGCCAACCATGTTTTCCACATTTTCCTCATTTCAGATAATTCCCAACACAAAGCATGTTCTAAGATCAACAAATAGAACAATAACCAATCAATCACGTAAAACACAAGTAGTCAAACAAAGGGGCAATCAGGTGCCCCACAGGTTGCAAACTCTCCTGCTGTCTCCTTTCACAATTTCACATTATTGATTTTTATATCAATTTTCAATAGCGATTTCGATCGCTTTCCATCCTTATTACCCCCGACCACCCTTATTACCTCGGCCACCCTTATCACCCCAACCCACACCTTATTTCCCCATGTTGCGGCGCGCAACCCGATCCCACCTTACAGTTTAAAACACAACAATTTCAAACAGCAGATAAGGCACTACACACAATTTCAACAAGTTCAAATAAGCAACTTGCACATTGTTTCATGTTCTCAATTACTTATCAAGCCAATATCACAACCAAGTTACAATATTTCCATAATCAAGAATATTCACACAAGTATGTTCAACAATTTTCCACAATTCAAGTGTTTCATCTCTTTCCACAATAAACCAATTCTCAAGTGTTTCGTTCCTTTTCCACAAGGTGCCATATAGGCCATCATAACCATTATTCACAATTCTTTACCCAATTCAACTCTCATTTACCTTTCGGTTCATATTCCATACCACATCACTCATAGTTCAACAACAACTTTGAATATCCAACAACAACATCAAGAATTTCACACAATTTATCAAATTAGCACGAACCAAACAAGTTTCACACATATATGGGCGATTTCACAAGAATCAAAATTAGCCATACATACCTCGATTGAGCTTTCCTTAAGTTACTACAACGTTCCGAAAATTCTAGCAACTTCAATCTATTTTGAGACATAGCAAAATTGAGCAACAATTAGAAAGATATTCATGAAACTAGCTCATTTGAGCATTTTATCAAACACTAGTTGAGCATCTTGATTTCGAATCCCCTTTTCAAGACTTCTTTCATTCCCTAACCCAATCTTTACTTATTTATGTTCAAAAATCTTCCCATAAACCTAAGTTGTACATGAATGTATACATAATACTAATATACCCAAGAATCATACCTCAATAACTCATCTTATACACCAAACTCGAAATTAAAACCCTAGGGTATAGAATCTTACCTCTTAGATGAAGAACTTGCTATTGGGTTCTTGATTCTTGAAGATTGACGCAAGATTTGGATGATTTGGATGTTGGGTTCCTCCTTCTCTCTCTAAAATACTCTCACCTCTCTCTAAAATCAGTAAGAAATGACCCCAAAATGAACCCCAAAGCCTATATATTGAAATGGGGTCGGGTTATAAAAATAGAAGAATTAACTGGGCTTCTCGGGTTCAATTTGCGATAGAAATGCGACCGCAAAGTTAACAATGCGACAGGAATGCGGTCGCACATTTGACACAAGACAGCATTTTCCAGCCTTTGGTAATTTGATCATAACTTTGTGTAGGAATGTCCAAATGACGAACGGTTTGAAGCGTTGGAAACTAGACTCAAAGGGCTTTCATTTGATATGATATTCACCACATAAAACCTTATACATAATTATATATGATCCTTTGAAATGGAGCTATATGCGAATCCATTTGGAATTTTGGCCTATTTCGAAAATTTTCCCATTTGGCTTACACTTGGGCTTCCATTTGGACCTCATACCACTTACCATAAGACTCATACTCATATTTATCAAGTATAATTGATGTCCATCATGTTCATAGCACATAAAATATAATAATTAGCCTACGTGGCACCATAGAATCCTATATTCCTTAGCGAAATTTTCTAGGGCCTTACATTCTCCCCCCTTAGGATCATTCGTCCTCGAATGAGGAGTATAGTCTTTCCCAAACACTTTAACATCACACATCTCTTTTCTAACCTACCTCCAATATCTAAATTTTCACTAACTCATAAATATTTCAAAAATTTCGGCAGAGTTTCCTTTGTAACTAGGCCTATCCACCTGCCAGAGAATCACCAAAATCGTCTTTACCACACATCCACAAGTGTACATAGCACCACAATGTATATATCCACAATCCTAATCCAGTATTATAAGCACTACATTAACATATGGATACCAGAACATGGACTGCATAGTTTTACATCAAAATACCTATATGGTACATTCCAAGTCAAAACTAACTGGTATTTAATCAAACGAAAGTACTTTTATTCCACGACACATTTATCCTTCCACACGACATTATCGACTTACAAGCGTTGTCATAACACCTTCTCAAAAATAATATCAACTCCCAAACATACATAACAAGGACGACAGATAAACATCTTGCATGAGATAACTATACATTGACTTTACCTTTTGATAACTTCCATTGTACAATTTACACTCCACTCGATAATTGCAATTCATGATAACAACAATAACGCAAAATTCCATAACTTGGCATCATACAATCAAGTCAATTCATACCCACAATTATTTTTTTTTCATCACTATCTTCTTAGACATAAGCATATGGAAACACAAAGTACATGAGGAACAGTTATGGGGAATATCATACACCTAGTGCAACCTAATGTGTAATACAATCATGTTACTTTTTATTATCAACTCACATAACATTTTCAGGGGTACACTCACACTAAACCCTTGATAACCCTTAATAGTTACCCTAAGATGTGATACCATAAACTGACCATAAAATTACCTACCCAACATATATGTGACCACACTGTGAAGCTTCATCTTTGACTCGTCTAAACTTACAATGCTTAATGGATCGGGATCTAATCAATGAGGAACAACAGAGTTCAAGATCAGCTTGGAGTTCTTAAAGAATCCATTAATGCACTGGGTAGAGTACTTTATGAGGTCGTATACTAAGAGACAGAAAATGTTACTACTAACAATACTGACATGGTTAATCATTGTGACTACCTCAATTAATACACAAATGAGGAATAGGAGTAAGTAGTACATGGGAAATAGGAATCATTAAGGAGGAATACTCAAGTACGTGAACCACTCATTTTCTAAAGTGTAGGGAAAATCCGTCGACCCCGAATAGGAATACTCTAGCACTTTGAATGTGATATGGGATTCAAAATACACGAAGTTGAATTACACTCTTAACATTACTTGACGCACAGAATCTATGCCACAAGCCTATAAGGATGAAAAGAATTGAACGCTTATGAGATTACCATATTCTAGACAACTTAACACTTCTTGGTAATTGATCATATATGAGGAAACTAAAAATTACGACCATTTTTTTCATTCAAATCAACATGTTCATGATATGTACAAAAATCCGAAGTCATCTAATCTCAACCTTTCACGAGTGAAACTCAATAGCTAGGAAATCTTGATATTGGGACAAAAGCATGAATTGGTTAGATGGTTCTTATAGTTAACACGACGCTCCAGGGAGAAGGCAAATAACACTCATATCTAGCCAAGAAGGTGAGATACCAAGGGTAGTAAACTCTCCACACATGACAATGACATAGTCCAGGATTCTAGAAGTTGAGGGTGTAAAGAAAACCAAAATCAATGAGACAGTGCACAATAATCACTGAAGGTTTGCAAATGTTCATGATGAGATCTCCATAGGTTTTGACTTGAAAAATGGAAGTGTCATAGTGATACATAGAAGGGCATGTTATTTTATGGTTGTCGTACAAGTGTAGGGAACTAGAACAATGAATTCACTAAATAAGGAATAAATTTAACACATTGTGGAGACATAAAGAGAAAATAATCATTGGTTATAAGCTGGACACACTTCTACTATATTAGCTCCCCACTGCAATACATGACCATGCCAGGAGCAACCACAATACTAGGACAGAGTGAGCTACTTACTGCGAGATATCCCAAGTGGGCACGAAAACCATGGCGACACAAGAAGTTTTATACTGCGAAATGTATTAAAATTTTTTTTTTTTTTAGAAAAATAGGCCGTTACAGTTAATGAATAAAAAATTTTTTTTTTTAAAAAATAAGGCATTTCGCAGTTTTATACTGCGAAATGCAATTCGCAGTTTTGTACTGCGAATTGCATTTCGCAGTATAAAACTGCGAAATGCCTACTCTTGCTATATCCGCCCGCCCCTTCCTTCCTCTCCTCCACTCTCAAACTTCAAATCTTTTAAAATTCCCCTCGGCCCCCCCTCAAATTCCCTTCAAATTTTTGCCAAAATTTTGATTTCCAAGTCCCACCCGTCCCCTTCAAGTGCAATATAAGTGGGGCCCACCCGAAGATACTGTTGGACACGAATTCGGTAACAAAATTTCAGTTTTACAGTTTTAATTTGAGGTATTTGAATAAATTTTATTTTATAATTTATTAGAAAATATGTTAATGTTGGTATATTTATTGTTTTAGTATTACATTAATATGTTATTGTATATCATGTTAGCGTAGAGCCTGTTAGCATAGAGCCTGTTAGCGTAGAGCCTGTTAGCGTAGAGCCTTGTAGCGTAGAGCCTTATTTAATTTTAGCGTAGTCTTTTAGTATGAAAATATTAAAATTGAGATTTAGAATAATTAATCATTAATATGTGGTCCCGGGCCTCAAAAATCAAGCCTGGAACCTTTAAACAACCGTTATATGAAATTATACGTAATTTAATTAATTAAGTTAACAAAATTATGAAAATATTAAAATTGAGATTTATAATAATTAATCATTAATATGTGGTCCCGGGCCTCAAAAATCAAGCCCGGAACCTTTAAACAACCGTTATATGAAATTATACGTAATTTAATTAATTAAGTTAACAAAATTATGAAAATATTAAAATTGAGATTTATAATAATTAATCATTAATATGTGGTCCCGGGCCTCAAAAATCAAGCCTGGAACCTTTAAACAACCGTTATATTAAATTATACGTAATTTAATTAATTAAGTTAACAAAATTATGAAAATATTAAAATTGAGATTTATAATAATTAATCATTAATATGTGGTCCCGGGCCTCAAAAATCAAGCCTGGAACCTTTAAAAACTCGTTATATTAAATTATACGTAATTTAATTAATAAAGTTAACAAAATTATGAAAATATTAAAATTGAGATTTATAATAATTAATCATTAATATGTGGTCCCGGGCCTCAAAAATCAAGCCTGGAACCTTTAAACAACCGTTATATGAAATTATACGTAATTTAATTAATTAAGTTAACAAAATTATGAAAATATTAAAATTGAGATTTATAATAATTAATCATTAATATGTGGTCCCGGTCCTCAAAAATCAAGCCTGGAACCTTTAAACAACCGTTATATGAAATTATACGTAATTTAATTAATTAAGTTAACAAAATTATGAAAATATTAAAATTGAGATTTATAATAATTAATCATTAATATGTGGTCCCGGGCCTCAAAAATCAAGCCTGGAACCTTTAAAAACCCGTTATATTAAATTATACGTAATTTAATTAATAAAGTTAACAAAATTATGAAAATATTAAAATTGAGATTTATAATAATTAATCATTAATATGTGGTCCCGGGCCTCAAAAATCAAGCCTGGAACCTTTAAAAAACCGTTATATTAAATTATACGTAATTTAATTAACTAAGTTAACAAAATTATGAAAATATTAAAATTGAGATTTATAATAATTAATCATTAATATGTGGTCCCGGGCCTCAAAAATCAAGCCTGGAACCTTTAAACAACCGTTATATTAAATTATACGTAATTTAATTAATTAAGTTAACAAAATTATGAAAATATAAAATTTTTCTATGTAATAATTAATTTTTCTTATTTATAGTACACGACATGGCATCTCGTCAACCTGCACACCCTGGACCTTTGGCAGCAGGATTATTAATACTGCAGGGTGACCATAGATCTGAGTCTATTTGGCACGGCCATCTAGCTCTTCAGACTATACGCCCCAGGAGGCCGGACGATCTGTGGGAGTTTTTGGCGCAGCATCCATTTCATCCACGAGTAGTAGACCTTCTACAGCAGACCGGCTTATACAACATATTTGAGCTGGGACGGATGCAGCTTGACTGGTCGCTCATCACAGCGTTGATAGAGCGGTGGCGACCAGAGACGCATACATTTCACCCGCCTACTGGAGAGGCTACGATCACTCTCCACGATGTGCAGGTGTTGTATGGATTGCGCATTGAGGGCCGCGCATTGACACTGCCCCAGGAGTGGAGACGGATGACCCGCGCACAGCTGGCGGATGCGATGGGACGGATGACAGGTTTGCACCCGGAGGGCAACGTTGGTGGTTGTGGTCTCCAGATATCCGTCATTAGAGATTTCACGGCGGAGTTGCATCCACAGTTCACGCAGGAGACAGAGGAGCTGTGGATTATCCGTTTCTCTCGGATGGCATTACTCATGCTATTTGGGTGTGTCTTGTTTCCCAACACGTCGGGGAACAAGATATCGATGCGGTTTCTCCAGCCTCTGGAGGATATGGAGCAGGTGCATCAGTACAGTTGGGCATCTGCTGTTCTGGCGTATCTCTACAGGAGCATGTGCCGGGCTAGCATCGGTGCAGCTATTGATATTGGTGGTTTTTTGCCACTACTGCAGGTGAAAAATACTTTCAAAATTAATTAAGCACAAATTATATATTTTAAAATGACTGATAATTTACATCAATATTTTTTGTTAGGTTTGGGCGTGGCAGCGTATCATGCCACTACAGCCACCTCTGCCGGCACAGGACTATCCGCCCCTCCCGCTAGCTGTGAGATGGATTCTCCGGCGGGGGAATTACCGAGGAGTGGATGTGCACCACAATCTCCCCCTTATTAGGGATCAGTTGGATATGTTGCATACCGGACAGGTAAACATTTACATAAAGTTGGTTGTTTTAAATGTAGTTGTACCTTGCATACTAATTTATTGTTATTTGTTGTAGTTCATCTGGATGCCGTACACTGATGAGCTACTTGCGCACCTACCTGCTATTTGCTCGGCAGACCGGCTCATATGGAGCAGCTCCGTCCCATTGATATTCTGGGAATTTGTTGAGTATCATGCGACGGAGCGTGTGCTTCGTCAGTTTGGTCGTCATCAGCCGGTACCGAGTGATCCCTCCTGGGACCCTACTCATTATCAGCGTGACGACCGTCACAACACGAGCCGGGATTACGCAGCGTGGCTGCGTGACCAGGTAGTCCATTGGGAGGAGCGAGCTCAGCGCATCCCGCCACCGCCGACACCGTACCAGGAGGCTAGTATTGCGATTTATGAGGCCTGGTACAGACGTCACACCCGGAAGTATGTCGGGAACCCCATCCACATGGTTGACGGCCGGTACAGACCGTATGCCGGACGACACGAGTCACTGGTATGTTATTTTGACTTATTAATATCATATAATTATGGCATAGAGTAATTTACTTACTAATTGACTTATTTCACAGGTTAGTTGGTTTCACCGGGTCTACCAGGCTAGTGTCGATACCCAGCAGTCTGAAGACAACCCTGGACTGGTTGACTTTGCACAGATGGTTGCCCAGATGTGTTGTATGGGACTGGAAGAGGCGAGGGAGGGCAGTAGGTTAGACCATGAGCCCGAGTATATGGCTCCAAACGCATACCGGAGGGGAAAGCCAGTCCCCCGTGCAGGGGCTAGGGCTCGCAGGGACGACGACGACGTGCCCGGCAAAGGGGTGTTGAGGAGCCGGTCGGCCCACCTGCAGGGTTTGGAGCTGGGGGGTTTGGAGATGAGCAGGAGGGTTATGTGCCTCATCCAGCTGACCCTTCTAGCAGCATGCAGCGGGATTTTATGACCTATCCAGCTGACCCTTCCAACAGCATGCAGCGGGGTTTTATGACGCATCCAGGTGACCCTTCCAGCAGCATGCCCTCATACGACCCTGGCAGCAGTATGCCCTCATACGACCTTCAGTTGTCATTGCCAGCGACACAGATGACCCCATCCGGACCATTGCAGATTATGGGTACCTTTGACGGGGATGTACACGAGTACTTCGCTGGCACATCTACTGCAGCTGAGCATCGGCCGACCCGTGACGTGGATGGCGGTCGTAGGTTGAGTTATACATCGTCCCCTGCATTTGATGCGGTATGTTTGTATTACTTTTGTTTTTCAATTCTACATTATTTTACTTTCGATGCAATAAATTCATTACATCCGTTTTTATGCAGTCTTCATCCCAAACCATGTTTGACCATACTACATGCGATGATGAGCTGACCATCGATGAATATACGCAGGACCTCGACGAGACCATTGTGAGAGAAATAATTTGTTAACCATAATAATTTAAATACCTCTCATATTTTATCTAACATTACTTATTTTTTATAGGTTGGTGCCGGCCCAACGGCCTATTCCTCCGACCCTGCAAGTTGTGCTGTAGATGCCGCTGCACATCCTCCCATAAAAAGGCGGCTTGACGATGATGATCCAGATAGTGTGCCAGACCGACAAGGGATGCGGCTTAGGCCAGCAGCAAATTTGAGGCACAAAGCATGCGGCACTCATTGATTTCATTATGTATATACACTTGTGTAAATAATATTTATTCTGAATAAATAAATATTTTTTGATTTCATTAATGTATACATACAAACATAGCATTAATAGTAGAAACAACACTTCCAATTCAAATATAACTAAAGCAATAAATAGAACAATGAGCCAAATATCTATAAACAACACTTCCAATTCAAATATAACTAAAGCAATAAATAGAACAACGAGCCAAATATCTATATATAAAATAGAACACAAACATAACATTCCAATAAAACTTACAACATAATATTCCCATAAAACTTAAAATTGTTCAATACAAACACAAACATACTATTACAGTTAAAATGAAATGACACTTAAACGAGAGTAAAATCAAGTAGACGTTCTATGAGCTTCCATTTATTCTGCGTTCTAGCCACTTAAATTGTTCTAGCAGTCGTTCTTGTTCGTCTTCTAACTCTTTTACTCTCGCCTTAAGCTCCGCAATTTCCTGTTTATTTTTTTGGTTTTCTCCCATAGCTGATGCCAATTTCCATTCTGCTCTTAGTTTTTTGTTTTTTTCTTCCCTCACCTCGTCCCTGAGTTGTATCCTTCTTATATTGCTATTGTAGCTGCTTTCTGCTTGCGCTAACCACATATTATGCAGATTAAGCATTCGTTCTCTGTAGTTTGCTTGGAGACACTGTTCCTCAGCCCATTCATTGAACTCACACATTGGCTCATTCGGATTTTTGTAGCAATCCATCCGGTTCATGCACATCCAGTAGTGGCGTCCAACATCATCACCTTCCCAACATGTTTGTTGCACACATTTTTTTCCACAGTAACACACTGGTGTTCCATATTGAGCCATTTAAAATATTGCACAGTAACACACTTTGAAAATATGAAACGTTCGCAAGAAATATTTGCGCTTTGTAAGATTTTAAGCACATGTAATGACGGTAATGAGCCCCGTATTTATAGGCAACATAAACATAAATCGTTATATAATACTACGATTTGCATTTCGTAGTATTAAACTACGAATTACAAAAAAATGCAGCTTTTTCGTAAGAAGTGACAACTTTTTGTAAAGTACGAATTACAAAAAAATGCAGCTTTTTCGTAAGAAGTGACAACTTTACATTTCGTAGTATTGAACTACGAATTACATTTCGTAGTATTGAACTACGAATTACATTTCGTAGTATTGAACTACGAATTACATTTCGTAGTATTGAACTACGAATTACTAGGACACTAAAAATCACATAATTTTAAGGTTTTTTCAAATAAAAGGACAAATTTATATTTGTAGTATTGATCTACGAATTACATGGACGAAATGACATAGATATGACTATTCACATGCTGTTCATAACTTCACTTTTCGTATTATTATACACTATTTAAAAGTGCACAACATCACATTAAGAAAATTACAACAACATACGTAATTTGAAGAATAATTTTATTTCAAATGCACAAAAGGTACTACATACATATATTACAACTAATAATACAAAAATAAGGAACTAATGTTATGGTTGATAGTTGGGTACATTGGACGAACTTGCACTTGAAGGACATTTACGGCGGTCATGTCCAGTTTGGGAGCATATGCTACATTTACGTGCATAAACATACTCACCAACATCCATTTGGTTTGGTATACGTGTTCTCTTTTGTACTCTCAACTTGCGCAAGTACTCCTTGTTACATACCAACTTAAAAGGTTCCGTCGGCCAATAATGCTCAACACCTAAAGGATGCAACTTCCCACTATACGTGTCTACGTATGCTGCAACACCGTAGTGCCTATCAATGTAGTTTGTTGCCCCATAGCCAACTTGTTGAAAGCACTTCAATGCATGTGGGCACGGCATGTGGTAGATGGTCCATTTCCCACACGAACATAACCTTCTACTTTCATTCACCGTGTGTACATTATTCCCACGGTGTGCACGATTACCTGTCTTAACTTCGAAAACACCTTGTTCATTGTCGTATTGAAGATAAGAATGCCACTGTGCTCGCTTCCTGTACTTTTCGAATCTTTCCATGGGTTTTGGCATAAATTCAACACCTCTATCCAACAATGACGATGCAGCTGCATGCCTTTCAACAAATCTCTCTGCACTCTGTTTGAAAGTCATGCGGACCATGGCAGTGACAGGCAGTCCACGGGCAGATTTCAACAAGCCATTAAATGACTCCGACACATTCGTGGTGAGGGCTCCCCATCGTATGCCACCATCAGCATGCAATGTCCACATTTGAGTGTCATGTTGCATCAACCAACTATAGGCTCGTGGTTCCAACTGCCGGATTGCTTCCATGCACCTATTGAATTTACATAGCTGGTGCTCAGTTGCAGCCATCCACATTAAGTCATGCAACGCCTTGTCATGAAATCTCTTTTGAAAATTGGCCTTTAGGTGCCTCACACAGTAACGGTGGTATGCATGCGGTGCCTGCCATTCAGCCAAGTGACGTACAGAACTTAAAATACCACCATGCCGATCAGAAATTAGACAAATACCTGAACGCTGTTTCACAACGTGTTGCTTCAAGTGGTTCAAGAATCGCGTCCACGTCTCTTCACTTTCGTTCGCACAAATGGCAAAAGCAAGTGGAAATATTTGGCCATTGGCATCTATAGCAACTGCAATCAAAAGCTTAATATCATACTTTCCATAGACATGAGTACCGTCTACGGAAATTACAGGACGACAATGCACAAAACCATCTATTGCTGGTTTAAATGACCAAAATACATAGTTGAATATAAATTCCGGCCTGCCAGGACTTCGCTCGCGCCTCCATTCAACAATAGTACCGGGGTTAAATTGTTGCAGTGCAGCCATGTACCTGGGAAGATTTGAAAAGGACTTATCCCAGTCGCCATAAATTAGTTCAAAGGCACGTTTGCGACCGAGATATGCCTTTCTTTTACTTATAGTACAACCATACTCCTCGTGGACAGCTGTAATACACTCTTTAATCTTAAATCTAATAGACACTTCCAAAAATGGAACCAAGACAAGAGAAATCAAGTCAACATCCGGGTTGAAGTGGTTCTCATTGAATGTGTCCATTTCACATCTATGATCGCTAATAAATTTACCAATTTTCCACAAACCAGATTTTTTCTTTGTAGCACGAAGCATCCAATGACAGCCCAAGAACCACCGGCGACATACAACCTTGTATTTATCCCTAGTTGACTCATTTATCGTCATCTCACGAGACTCCCTTATGGTATAGATTTTTACAGCCCTAACTAGGCGCGCTTTGTCAGGGAAATACATGCCTTTTGTAACAACACCTGGTCTACATTCATCCCACATCTTCGATCGTAATTCATCATAATCCCTTGTCAATGCATCAACATTAGGCATGGCAGGCAAATTATCCAGGTATGGAATATTTCTCTCATGAAAAGGCACGTGGGATTCATACACTCTTCGACAGATCGGGGGAGGAGGAGGAACATGCTCCCTAGTCAAATCAGGCTCCACATTCACTTCCTCCTCCTCATCGTCATCCTCCACATCATCACCCTCCTCACGGAAGGGTGTCTCATCACCAGACTCATCCGCATTGTTATCGTAATCACTATCATCCTCCTGACTCTGCGCATCTGCTAAGTCACGAGTAAAAACATCGTGTACGGGCAACTTTGTTAGTCCAGGAGCTTCTAGAAGCTCGTTTTCACTGCATATAACCAACAAAAATTTAAGTATCCTAATAGTATTTTCTTGAAATTTAAATGTACATATCACTACATCACTATACTTACAACTCGTATTGTCTTGAAGTCTCATGCTGGCTTTCTTGAGGTTGCTGATAACTACCAGAGGGACCACCGTGCTCCAATACTGCACATTTTTGCAAATTCCAACTAGGGACGTGGTCATAATTTGTCAAATTCAATTCCGGACGATACACCCTATGAAAATTACAACTATAAATACAAATCCAAATAAAACATAAAGAAAAAGATTTCACTAAATTTAAGTTTACCGGTCGTCTTCTTCATTATACGAAGTAGTAACATTATTTTCTGGCTCCTCATTCGCCCGTGGTGACAAATTCAAATCAAGAGAACCTCTTCCATCTCCAACCTGTCCGCCTAATGCTCCTCCAAAATAACCATCCGATGAATGTGGGTTATCACTTATACGCACTCCCTCATTACTACTAAGGTCTTCAACCTTGACATACATTTCTAATAATTTTATTACAATGTATTCTCTATATTCGTCCGAACCCGCAAAAAATCTCTAAGACTTTCATCATCGTCAATGTTAAACTCCGAATAATAAGCAAACCCATGCGGAGTCACTGAATAAGGAAATCTTCCGGTTACTTTAATGCTAACCGAACGCCTCCGCTCACTCATTTTTTTACGTAACAACGATACCAAAGTATTGTATTGCATATTAAGCGGCAATTTAACATGACACCGTGGAGGAGAGCTATACCTCACTGAGTTATTATCCACAATAACCTCACCCCCCAATACAATGAAACCCTCATTTTGGCAACTTGAGACATTATAAATAATGGATTGATAAGGAGAAGAGAGAAAAACCGAATTTGTGTTGATATAGTTTTGACGAAGTTCAGTCGTCTATAAATAAGAAAATTTTGAGAATCAAATTCGCACTACAAAACTACGAATTATGATTTTTAATTAAAAAGTGGGCCCATTTGCAGCTTATTTCGCAGTATTGTACTGCGAAATAGCCTATTTCGCAGTACAATACTGCGAAATAGGCCACTTTTGAAAACACGGCCATTTTTTAAAAAAAAAAAATAAAAAATCCTATTTCGCAGTATAAAACTGCGAATTGCACTAACGGCCGTTAGTGCAATTCGCAGTTTTATACTGCGAAATAGGTAATTGTGTATTTTTTTTTTTTTTGGTTTATTTTGGTATTTTTTGTTGTTTTGAACATTATTTCAGTTCCGGACTCGATTTCAGTTTTACCGTGAGTTACTTGTATGAGTGGTTACGGTTCCTGTCCTGGATGAGTTCGACAAGGCACTACCACATTACTTATGGATTAGGAACTAGCTCCGGATTGATGGATGTGGAAACTCGAGTGCGGTTTTCAACAAAAAGAAACTCA